>MNCI01012175.1:43911-60796 GCA_015680685.1 Gnetum montanum
TAAAACTTAAAATTAATTTTGTGTTCATTGTACCCAGAATGAAGAAGGATGGACCAAGAGGGAATGATTAGGGTGTGACATCAAGGGGACTTGTGGATTCTCTTTGGTGACACCTGTGGGAGTTATCATGCAATATGGTTGTACTAAGATCCTTGTAGATCTAATGAAAAATGGCAGTAAGAGTAATCAACAGGGCACTCAAAAATAAAAAGCTGTTCTAGGGGGTCCCACTAGAAAGACATGCACCCATGCCTGAAGGTTGAAAGCTTCTCTGGATTCAGTAAAGTGAAAAAAAGAGAAGAAAAAAAGAAAAAGAAAGTGCGAACTCCTCCCTTGTACTAAACGCTAAGTGATCGTACGCCTTGTTGTTATGGTACTTTTATAGTTGTTCACCATGGGATGACACAATGCAATGTCATTGATTAGAAGGATGGACTTGGTCCTGATCTTGGAACGATGGGTTAATGACACCTTAATCATGCTTTACATGCAGGATTCATTGTACCCTAGGTCAGCTACCTCATGTCCCAATCTCTACGATCCCTTTCTATACTTCGTCTTATCTCACTGTTCGTGTAATTGTTGCTCGTGTTCCGTGTAGCATAGAATTTTCATCTCATTCCGATGATAATTACATGTGTGTGTTTTGTGGACTTAGTGTAGATTACATTTAACCCTNTTTGGGGAGGATCCACTTGTGTAATTTTTTGTAATCTTCACTAATTCTCTAGTTCAACCACACAATTTCGTACCCTTAGCTTAATTTTTCACAATTTTCTTTCCCCCTTATTATCCCTCTTTCATTTAAATGTTCCAATGTACCATTACATTCCCTTTTCTTCCTAACTGCCAAATTTTTAATTGCTTAAATTCACATCATTATCATTAAGTGTGCCTCTCAAATTAATCAAATTACCTTCGGATATCTTCATACTTGCCCATGTCCTCATTTTACACCATTAATTTCAAGAAAATCCTTAAAAAATTTGGTATTTTTCATGTGTCCCACATCACTTGGGACGAGATATCGTGTATGCGATATCGCGTCCCACGTGATATCGCGTACGCGATGTATCGTACGTGATATCGCATCCTATTTACCTATAAATAGGAACCCCCACTACAACACTTAGCATCGTTTTTTCATTTATGCTGGGGGAATTTTTGAAATTTTTCTCTACGACTTGCGATTGCATGACCCTCACTTTTTCATTCATATTTCACACGTTGGTGCTCCGATTTTAATTCCATTTGAACCTGTTTGAACCTGGAGCGTTCAGTTTAGTCGTGGGGGAGGGACACCTACAGAAAAGTGCCTAAATTTTTTGAAATTTTTCATCACCCAAAGGACATAAATCAGGGTAATTAATATTAACACTTAGAGAAATTATGCCAAAAATCATATGACCTTAAGTATACCAGGAGATTAAAATGAAATCAACCTAAGTCATAGGACCCATTATTATAATTTTTGGGCACAATCACATGATAACATAAGATATTTAATTAAAGGCATGTAGTAAGGTATAACTTAACTTTGAAAACAACCTTACTAACGTTTGGCCCGTGTGATTGCAGATGGCCCCAAAACGTGCTCAGCGAGAGAGTCTTGCTCAAGGTGAAGCAAAACAACCTTGGAGAGGTGGAAGATGAGCCCCTATCAGACAACATGTAGAACAAGAGGTGCAATCATTTAGCATCCATCAAGAAGAACCTCCTACAAGATGGTCTGGGTAGGTAGAAATAGGAGCTGCTGCTGTGCCTGAACCGGGACAACAACTCACGTTGCCCCCGGAATGTGTTCAGGCTATCCATATGAAGTCCACAATTGTTGTGGTGATCATGGAGCTTAACTTCAAACCTTTTGCAGAGTTTGCTCCTAAGGCTATTAGGGATCACATTAAAGGATCTCCCTTATGGCCTGTCCTCTCTAAGTGCGGTGCCTGGTACTTAGGTGAAACATACCTATTCTGGCACAATAAGGAGCAAGGCACCACGGTTAACATTTGTGGTGTGATGGTTGAATTTTCTGCACAGGCGATTTTGGAAGTGTTAAACCTTCTAAATTTAGGCCCCCATGTTGCTTACTTATCTACCTGATCAGACCCTGATGTCCGAAAGGATTGGTTAGAGAAGGCTTATGGTAGAGATAAAGCTTTTGGTGGGCTGACGACGGAAGAGCAGGTTTATTTCAAAATTGGAACCTGTCACCTCTTCCCCACAAAAGGTTTGAAAAGAATATCAACGTATGCGGTGAGAGGATGTGCAGTGTTGATGGGAAAGGTTAATGCCAACCTTCACCATTTATATTTGACAGAGATCCTAACGTGATTCGAAGAATGGAAGTCAGGGAAGATGGCGTTGCCTTTTCCCTACCTTATCAAAAAACTGTGCCATCGGGTTGGTATTCGGGGATACACAAATGACATCCTCCAAAAGGCCCAAAATGCTTCTTATGCTGAGTTATTAAAGGCGCCAGCTCCAAGAAAGAGCATTGGCGAAGAGCTGGGACCAGATGAAGAAGAAGAATAGATGACTGGATCACCTGCAACTCAACTTGTAGGACCTAGTCAGCCTCCAGCCATAGGTCCCAACCAACAATAAGAAGCAGGACCCAGCATAGGCCAGGATTAGCCACAGCAGCCACAAGACTACAGACCGTCGATGAGCCATCTTAGGGCCATCGCCGAGACGGTTAGTTGGGGAAGTCGTGATGACGCAAATCTCTTTCACGTCATCGATGATGCCGACCAGCCTACTATTTCATTAGATTGCAAAAGAGGTGAATTATCCATCCAAACAGGAGGAGGGGAAAGTAGATGATCACAACAAATCTCAGGAAACATGACATCTTTTCAAGTGCAGTTAGAGACTGGTGAAGGGGCCACTGTGGTGGTCATGCAAACCAGGATGCTACAGAAGTTGCTAAAGTGGTTGCCAACCATATTAAAGAATCCTTTAACGTGCCTGTTATGCCATTGGAAGATATTTCAGGAGCACAGGATTCTCAAACTCTTACTGGAACCTCAATGACTCCTACAGAACATGAGGATGCACTGGACAGATTGCTTCAAACAAGACAAGTTTTGATGTCTCTATTTGACATCCCCCAGGATGTAACAATAATTCAATCAGACCTCATTTCCACAAAGGGGAAGCTGGTCATATCCAAAGTAAGGGCAGAGCATACTGAAGCTGAAGTGCAAAAACTATAAGAGTAGCTCGTAGCCTTACAAGTAGTACAGCGGGATCCTTTGCAATTTGTTCCTGCAGACCAGTTAGACAACTTTAGAATTGAGCAATTAACAAAACTAATTGCAGAAAATAAGAAGGTGGCAGAAGAAAAGGAGATGGCCACTTGGGATGCCTCCGTAGCTCAAGTGCAAACTCATGCGCATCTTAAGGCACTCAGGGCCTTAGAAGAAGAAAATAAGCAGTTGGTTGCAGATAACCTTTGGTTGACTTCTATGGAGAAACAAAAGAATGTTCTCGATGAACACTTTCATCAGTTACGAGAATAGTTCATTTGGGTCAACCGAGATGTAAGCCATTTATCTAGAGAAAATCGAACCCTCTTAATGGAGGAGGTACGCACTGTTCGACAAAAATTAGCCATCGAGATCAGCGCGTGGTAGAATGAGGAAAAACAACACGAGAAGCTGATGGAGCATTTCCGTGATTAGGTGGGGATGTACAAATAAATCCTAGAGAATGAGATCCATATGGTCAAGGCTCAAATCAACAACATCAGTGCTCAGCACACTGATTGGAGGGCCATATTGGACACTTACGCCTTCGCCCACCAAGCGGAAATTAAGAACTGGGACCTACAAATCCAAGACTTGACAGAGTACATGGGGTTGGCAAATCTCAGATATGCCAACTTGGCCATGTTAATAGTAGGATGCCTGAGGTCAGAGCTCGAGCAGCAGGTAGCTTCCACCCATATCAAATATGAAGCAGAATTTGCAAAGTGCAAGAAGCTAGCTGAGAAACTAGATGTCGCAAATTCTGAACTTGCGGTGGTAAAAGAAAGCTACCAGAGACAAAAAGATGTTGCAACTGACTTGGATCGATGGCTAATAGAGTTTCATGAATACAAAGACAAAGCCAGAGCCTATGAAGAGGAATGACGGGTGTTCGTGGCGTGGTACATCAAAGCTAATTAGATGTTCCCGCAACTACCCTGTCTATGGGAGGTGCCGACTCCGTCAAACATAGGAACATTAGCATGGACGGCACAAGACCCTTGGACTAAAGAGGAAAAGCTCCAGGCCATTCTTCAGTGTCTTCAACCTTCCAAGCTTGGAGCATGCGACAAAGGGAAAGCACCTATGGAGGAGCCACCGTCACCAGGAACTACATGAGTTCCACATTTTTGTAGTTGTAGTATTTTTTCTCTATGTTGTGTCTTCCCACACTGTGGCATTAGTCCATTTCTTTTTCCAATTAATAATCCCATACCTATCCACTATGTAATCAATGAAGCTTGTTCTCCTTGAAACTCGAGGATGAGTTTTTATTCATTCGTGGGGGTATGATGAGACGCGATTCTCATAGGATGCAATATCACGTACGTGATATCGCGTCTTCCCTACAATATCACGTACGTGATATCGTAGTCCACCACCATATCTATAAATAAGATGTGGCACTCCCTTGTTTGGGGATCCCAGTTTTAGAGTAGCGAAGCTCTGGCAGTTTGATCCCTCCAGAGTTAGATTTTTTTCTCGTGTTTGCCCGCAGTGTGGTGAATGTAATTGTACGGTGTCTTTATTCGAGTATGCCGTACTTGGACATGCACATGATCGACAATAAAGATCGAGATTACTTCATCATTGCAGAATTCACTTTGTCATTTATTTATTTGTTATCTATTTAATGTTATTTACTATTTTCTCTCTCACCCTTAAACTCCTAGAACGCAAAACGAGTATGACTTGATTACTAGCATTTAAGTGTGACTGCTTGGTAATCCCAGTGGTGTACCTAGGATCTACGCTTGGTAACCCAGTGGCATATTTGGGATCTGCACTTGGTAATCCTAGTGGCGTACCTAGGATCTACGCTTGGCAATCCTAGTGGTAGTCGTGCACGAGGTCCAAGATGTGTACGGTTGATCAAGGAATCGGTTGCTCGTCACACTTAGGCTAGATTAGATTTTCTTACCTTTTTCCTCCTAGCTTAGCTTAGTTAAATATTATTTTCCACTGCCTTCAGGAGTAGCATAGATTAGGAACACATCATACACCTCATGTGGACTAAACCATACGTGACAAATATACAATACTAGTCCAGGTGGGAAGACAACGAACTGTGACCTAAGGCTAACTATCTAGGTGCCACAACTAGTCCATCTATGGAGTTTGACCGGATCACGCGTGCAACACTTGTTTTGTATGGTTGAGTGTAGGGGTACCTCGCCACTCATCACCTATGACAATAAAGCATTTTTTATTAGCAAAAATAAGAAAATATTACACTTGGACAAAACAAAACAAAGTAAAATATATAAGAAAATGTAAAATAGTCAAGAAGGTTCAAATGTACTAAAGATGGTGTAAAATTAGAAAAATTTGAAAAATCAAGAATTTGTAAAATAAATAATTTGTAAAAATAAAAAATGTGAAAAACAAAAAGTAGAAAACCTAAGGAGCCAATTTGATGGTTAGCATGGATGGCCATCTCCCCCATGACTAAGTTGGAAGGAGGAGATTTGAAAAATAGAACATGGTTGTCCATCTATGGAGGTAGCATTTACACTGGCTTGTCTTGGTTTGAGGAAAGGCTGCACTTATTGGATATTGGCCAACAAATTTTTATTCAAGTTGTTAGGTTTGTAGATCAACATGACCCCAAAGGAAAAGGTTTGATCAATTATATAAGGTCCCTTCCACAATGTTTGGAATTTTTTCTTTTGGGGTACATGTATGGGGTTCTAGTAGAGGACCTTATCTCTTCATTGAAGTTTCACTTTCCTGATTCTAAGGTCATGGCATTGCTTACTAAATGTCTTGTTCACCTCATTCAAGTATAGGGCCACCAATCAATTTTCATCTAGCATGTTTAGATTGATTAGTCTTTCCTTCTATGCTAAACTTAGGTCAAGGTTTAGATCATAGGTTGTTGAGAGTGTACAAAGCTTGAACTAGATTGGAAGCATTGGAATCTTTCTGTACACTAACTCGTAGGGAGAATAGCAAATAGGAATTTTTCAAGTTGAACAATAAGCCCAAAGAGCATAGTTAAGTTTTGTACTCCAATCCTTCCTATATTTGCTAATGGTATGTGTTAGTATTTTTTTAATCTCCTAGTTGGTTGCCTCTGCTTGACCATTGGCTTGGCGATGATAACATGTTGTGAATTTATGTTCTGCCCCTAAGTGTTGCATTGATGTTCTAATAGTGGCACTTGTGAAGTGAGTTCCCTTATTAGAAATTAGTGAACGTGGTAACCCCAAACCTATCACAATATTTTGTTGTATAAATTTGGCAATAGTGGATGATGTACAATCAATAATGGCCATTGCTTTTATCCATTTTATATAGTAGTTAACTACTACTATAATATACACCTTTTCGTTGGACATGGATGTGATGGGAACCATGAAGTCAAGGCCCCATATGTCGAAAGGTTCTAGTGGTTAAATCCACTATTGAAGACCTTCCATGCAAGTGGTCATCCCCCAGTCTCATTGACAACATTCACAAGACTTGACGAACTAGTGGACATCCCTAAAGATTGTAGGCCAATAGTATTCTACCATTAGGATTTTTATGGATGTGCGTCCCCTTGCATAGTGGCCTTTGTAAGGCCCTTTGTGAGCATCCTAAAGAACATGTAGTTGATCTTCGTTAGCGACACACTAACGGTTTAGACCTTTACCACACACCTTGTAATGGTATCCATTGATTTCTATGAAGTGTTTGGCTCGATGAAGAAATTGTTGCTTTTTCCTAAAATCTAAGTCTTGTGGCATCTCCTAAGTAAGAATATATGTGAGGATGCCATTATACCATATTACTTTCAAAGGCATTTGTTCACTTATTACTCCTGTAAAGAGGAGTTCATCTAGAAATTGATTAGAGAACAAGCTCTCCTCCTCTTTTTTATCCCATCTTAAGTGAGAGAGGTGGTCACTGAACACATTCCTAATCCATTTTCAATCTACCATAGTGAGATCAAATTCTTGCAAAATTGCAAGCCACTGTATGACACAAGGGCTCATCGTTGGATTTTTCATGAGGAAGCAGATTACACTATGGTTGGTATGCACAAATACTTTGTAACCAAGCACATAATGGTTGAATGTTTCTAGAGCATACATCATTTTCATTAATTCTTTATCCATGGTGCTATATTTAACTATGCTCCCACAATGCTTTGACTCTCATAGTGGATGTAATATGGATGTTTCTTATTGTCCATCTACGTGAGCACTATTCCCAAAGCATAATTAGATGCATCCATCATAATATGGAAAAGTTTAGACTAGTCTAGTGCTTGTAGGATTGGTGTTTCTACGAGTTTCTCCTTTAATTATTGAAATGCATGATCACATTCCTTGGTCTAGACAAAAGGTGCATCTTTCTTTGTAAGCTCTACCAACAACTTTACGATCTTAGAGAAATTCTCAATAAATAGCCAATAGTAGCCAGTGTGTCCAAGGAATGAATGAACATCCTAGAAGATTGCTAGCCTTAATCCAGTTAGAAATAACATGGATTATCATTATAGTGTGGATCCTAGGAAGCACTTGGTTTTAAGGCTACTCTAAGGTGTTTGATGGAGAGGATGAGAGTGTTGAAGATGCAGGGTGATTAGCTAGAGTAGGTTGTGAGAGCTAAAGAGGACTGCTGGGCTAGAAGAAAAGTCTTTTCCTTGATCGATTATCTAGACCACCTGGTTGAAAAACTGGTTATGAGTGTACAACCCTCATAGCATTTCATTGTTGTAGCTATGGAGAAATCTCACCCTGCATGGATGGAGCAAGAGGTAATTGGGTTAAATGTGGAGGTGTATGTGTAGAGGGATGTGGAGGATGATATGGATATGGATATGGGTTTTTCCCTTGAGTAGATGGTGAATGTGTTCGGTGATACCTTGGAGGGTAATAGTGATGCTAGAATGATGTATGACTTGCAAAACTCCTAGGAAAGATGGGCTACTAAAAATAGTACCCGTATGGATCTGGTTGGCTATAAGGGTATTATTTCCTTGGTGGTGGCATTTCCCATAATTGTGGTTGGTGTCACTATTGGTATTGTTTGTATAGTTATAGAGGAGTTCCACATGGGTAGTAATCTTGTTGCTATTGGTGGAACTACTGTGGATTACCTTGAGGATAAGGCAATCATCCTGGAGCTTGCCTATCTACTAGGTGAGGATTCAATGCATACACTTTAAACTCTTGTAAGTGTGACATAATAGGGCAACATCCCTTTGGATGTTTTTATTGATATATGTCACATTCTATTTCATCATTAGATTTAGATTCCATGACTTCCTCTATTGCAGCAGCTTTGCCCTTACCTCTTTGGTAGGCATGTTTATCTTCTTTTTGCCTCCTATGATTATGATCACTATTTTGCTCTTTGGATTATTTAGTAATTTTCATAGTTTGAATTTTTTTTTCCAAATAGTCCCATAATTTATCAACCTTGACTAAAATATTAGAAATATATTTTTAGATGGGCAACGTCTTTCTATTCACCACTTCATCAAGTGGTGACTCCTCCTTGTCACAAAATCAAACCTCTCATTTTCTAATGAAAGGGTCCCTATTATGCTCTTTAGAACTTTCCCTTTTTCATAGCTCACCTTCTTCTTTTACTACATGCTCAATTAGCCTCTAGATCTAATGAGCTCTTAGTTCAGACAATCTTCCTTGGGAATACACCTTAAGGGCTCTTCTTGTTTTTGCTCTAAGCCCATCTATGATGTGGCAAAGTTGTTCCCTTTAAGAATAACCATGGCTAGGGAATTAGTGTAAGAGTGAATAGTATCTACCCATGGTGGCATCCAAAGGGTTCATGTGGTCCTTGTTTGTAGCTTTGGATTTGCCTTCTCAGATTAGACACTTTGGAGTATGTCTAGTATATATCATTGAATAGCTCTAACATAGTAATCCATCTATAGATAGATTTCGGCTCTAAGGATTGGTACTAACATTTAGCTTCCTTAATGAGTGTCCTTGGGAAAAGCTTGAGTTTCTACCACTCATTCTCTATGTTGTGTAAGGCACAAGCATCTTGAAAAGCTTGTATATGTGTTTGCAAATTAGAGTTGTATCCCCCTTCAAATCTTGGGATATTGTTCATTCTAAGCACTTGATCTAACTACCTTTCATATGCTTGGTTAGGATTTTAACTACCTTTGCAATATTGAGCATACTTTAAGTCACCAATAGATAATATGTTTATCTAGATTTTGTATCCTTGAAAAATATTGACTCTAGCAAACATTGCTAAATTTTTTTGTACAATACATGATCCAACATTAGAAGAAGAGAAGCTTCAGGCACTACTATCACATATTAATTTTATAAGTCTAATGGTAAAGAAAATAATTGGATGGAGGAGACATAATCTCCTAGAAATAAGGACTACATCAAGATTTTTTTTTATTTTGTTTTGTTTTGATTTGTTTCTTGTCATATGTTGCAATCATGTGCTACATTATACTTTTGTAAATACCACTTGAATCATAGTGTGGCATTCATAGCAGAGTCCGTGATGTATATAATCCATAGTATCATAGTCTATATATAACCCCATAATTTTTTACGGAACTCTATCCTCATTTTGTTTTAACTCAAGGATGAGTTTTTAGTCAATTGTTAGGGCATGATAAAACCTTTATATATGCAAGCTATGTTATCGTATCTAGGATATCATAGTTACAATATCATAGCTCTACATACATCATTGTAGATGCAATGATGTGGACCATGGTCATGACTATAAATATAAACCCACCATTGCATTGAAGGAAAAACTTTTTGCCAACACTTATTGAGATTCTTGTGGTTTGTTTTTGTGAGTTAGAGTTAGAATGAATACCTGTAGTGTGGTGAATTATAATTGTATGGAACCTTTATCCAAGTGGATTATTCCTAGATACAATTCATGAATGGTAATAAAGATTAAGATTTTTTTTTCATCATTGCAGTAATTCACTTAGCATAATTTTACTTTTCTATATTGTTTACATTTACTAAGTCATTTACTTTTACTAAGCCTTTACTTTTTCAATGTCTATTAGTAAGGCAAAATAAGTATGACTACTTTTGAGTGTACAGTGTAAATTTTTGTAACCTTTTAGTGACTTTGCTTAATTTTTTTAGTGGTGAAGTTACTTTGTAATCCTATTAACAGTTGCATCAACCCAAGACGTGTATGGAAAACTAGGAACAAATGCTTATCATTGATAAGATAGAATAAATTTTACATTTCTCTCATACTTAGAATTAGAACTTGAATTCATTTTGATCATGTTCACACTTAGTCTTAATAATAGCCAGATAACATTAATACATCATATACCTCACTAAGAGTTAAACCATATGCTTTGCACCTCGCTAACTCTGAGTGGGAAGACAACAATCACAAACTTAACATCAACTACTAGTATAGTTACATTGTCCATACCCAAATTACAATTTGGTCATGCATGAACAATTGTGACTTGTATGGCTAAGTGTTGGAATACCCAACCACTTATCAATGATGAGCTCCTAGTATCCATTAGAAGCATGATAAATATTAGAGAGGGTATATATATTTCAACAAGGCATCAAAGGAAAAGTCACATCAAATGACTTAACATGAACATAATTTCAAAGTTTAAGTGAGGTTATAATGCTAAACCATAACATTATCTATAGGCCTTACATGATTCTTGTGTGTTATAGAATATTAAGAATGATTCGTAAAAATTTAAATTGTTTCCCAAAATACCAATCAAAGAAGCAAAAGGTTGGTATCAATCTTTAGAACCAAACTCTATTCATTAATGGAGCATGATGTTAAAACCTTTTAATGACAAGTACTAGACATATTCGAAAGTGTTAAATTTGAGATAGTAAATCCAAGGATGAAAATAAGAAAGATATAATTCCCTTGATGTAGCCATGAATAGATATTATTTACTCTTACATAGATGTCCAAGACATGCTTTTTCTTAGAAGAAACAATTTAGACATATAATTAATGGGTTAAGAAATAAAACAAAAGAGATCCTTAGAGTGTATTCCTAAGGAAGGTTGTCCAAAATGTGAGTCCATCATATACAAAGATTAATTAGTTAAGTTGCTAAGGAAGAAGAAGAGATATGAAAAAGAGAATATATAAATTAGTATAACAAGGATCCATCTCTTCATTAAACAAATGTTTAGGTCTACGAGACATAAGAGGAAGAATCTATGACAGAGGTGATTCAAACAAAAATATTACCAATTAAAAAGTTTATATCTAACATTGCAACAATAGTTAAAAGGATGTGAGATATTGTAGATGAAAAATTTATAATAGCACTAAAGATAGTAAAAGATAGAAAAAACTCTAACCAAGGGAAAGGATAAAAATGAAAAGAAAGAAAAGCCAACGTAATATGTACAAGTATAAAGGAAAAGCTACTATTGTAGAGGCTATTATTGATTCTAGTTGAGAATGGAAAGATGGATGTAAATGATGTAAATATAAACATTTTAAGAAATGTTGTCTCATCTTGACTTACTTAAAGGAATTAAGGACATATGCATTGAATTTGAAGTTTATCAAAAAAAATGCCTAGGAGATTACCTTATCCATAAGGTAACTACAGATAACCCTATTAGCAATTACCATGTTATCTCAATGGGGCTTATCCTAAACCTTCATAACAATATCATCAGTAGTGGAAAAACCCACGATCATGGGGAATGTGACCACTAAGATAAAAATATCCCTATAGATAATCTGATCATTATGGTTTCTACATCTAGCAACCTTTCCCTCCTAAAACAACTTTATCCTTCTTATTATCACTACTATCTGTTGATGCATAAATTTTGGTCACACCAACATGGGAAAGAAAACTCGTTTTAGGAGACTACTGCCTAGGGTGCCTCTCATATGGGTACAAAAACTTGGGAATAGTCTCAGCTGAAGAGGGCTATGTGGCTTTTTGAAAATAGTAAACCAAACCAAAGAAATCAAAATTTAAAGTGAATGAATCTGAATTTAAATTGAATACCTATCTCAAAGTTGAGAATACAATAAGTAACTAAAAGAAATGAATTTTCCCTAGTCCCGCTGATGCTGTCGATCCGTGACTACCAATGGTGTCCACTACTGGGCAAGAAGACTGTGATCACTGGGAAAGAGGGAAAGAGAAAGAGATAGATAGAGAGAGAGAGAGAGAGAGAGAGAGAGAGAGAGAGAGAGAGAGAGAGAGAGAGAGATTGCCCACTGTAGTTCACATAGGGTAGCAACTACGGTCCTCAAAGCCTACCATTTTTTAACACCTTTTGTGCACCACCGTAGAGAGGAAGATCATTCACCCACGTCTGCACCACCGTGACAAGCTCCTAGCATCACTGAGAAGACCTGCAAGGATATGAGTTTGAGCCATTGGCTCTTGCCTTGGACCCTCCTCGAAGATCAACTAGAAGCTTGTAAAGAAAAGAAAAGAAAAGAGGAAATTGTTGCTTAGTGGAGAGGAAGCTACCCCTCCTTCATTCAAGAGCCCCCCTCTAGACTCCATTTTATAGCTGCTGCGGCCATCCATAATGATGCATGTGTTTCATGTAATGACTATAAAAATAGCCACCACTTCTTGTGTAATAACACCCACATTCTCCAATTAAGTGCCCACTTATGTCCATAACCATCGTAACTTCCAAAACATCTACTACTAATGACCATAACCACCATCATTAATGACCATAATCATTGTAAATTCTGAAACGTTTGCCACTAATGTTCATAACTACCATCATTAATGACCATAATCACTGTAACTTCTGAAATGTCTGCCATTAATATCTGTAACTACTGCTATTAATGACTATCACTTGGCAGTTTAAATTCCCACTACTTGCATGATTTTTTATTGTGGTTATTAAGGGAGAGAAATAGAGACATTGATAATCATGGCCCCATGTGAGCATGGGAGTGTTGACATCAACACTTAGCCCCCAAACTTTAATTGCATGCAAGTGCAAGGAACAAGACCACAGAATCTTTAAATTGATGCAAAAGGTAGGGAATCACAAACATCACAAAACAAGCAAATGGAAACTTAAAAGTAAATTATATTAACCTAAACATGATTAAAATAACCAAATAATCAAAATAGAACTAGATGTGGGTCACCCAAACCGCACCATCTTATTTAATTAAACTCTAAATATATAATTTTATTATTTTAACTACATACATTTATATATAATTATGATTTCTTTCCCAATCTTCTTACAAAGTAAAAGCCAACAACATGTAGACTACTTTGAGCACAAGACCCATACTAAACTTAATGAGGAGGACACACTCATATTAGATTGTGGCTAGTCACAACTTTCAGATTTTTCCTTGGAACTTCTTTTTTCTTGGAAAATAGGTTCAAAAGGGGAAATGGAGATCATGGTTAGGATAGCTATCGAACCCTATCACACTTAAGAACTTATTACATTGCCAATGAACATGGTCCTCATTTTTAAAGGAAAATTTTCCCATGGAGTACTTCATTCTTAAGGTAGGAATTCCAACGTGAGTCTGGGTAATTAGTTGCACTACCAATGAACACAGTCCTTTCGGAGCTTTGCCCATGGTGTAGTTCAACCCTCGTGTATGTGCCTTTAATTGTGATTTGATAGCATCATAGCAAGTCTCCTAGGTAGCTAAGGATTCTCAAGTGGAGATGAACACACTTCTCCCCATTATTCACAGGGTAACCATGGATCATCACACTTGAGGGCTAGGGCTTATGAGAGGGAACACGGGATTTTCCAAGGTCACCTAGTGATTATGGCTAACCATTCTCCAACATCACCTATCCTACACTTACATGATCATGATGATTACATGATAAGTTAGCACAAATATCATACTCCATAATCCAACATAACTATAGAAACTAAAACCTTGAAAAAGACTGGGAAGAAGCAAAGAATTATTGAAATATATAGTATGAAAGAGGTTTTATGTAATAGTAATAAGAAATATTATATAAAGCATTATACTAACATTATTTTCGAACAGTGTTCTGAGGATCCAATACCTAGTAACTCAAAAGATCATAATGATTACTAAAATCATATGCAAAGCAAAAATCAAAACAATATGTCGAGAAAGAAATGATGGAAATGCATAGAAAATATGCAAATGCAACTATATACAAATGAAATGCATGACGAAGAGGAAGAAAACATGCAACTAAGAATCTACTAGGTGTCCACGTGGGGCACTTGAGTAGAAATTCTTTGGATGGAATGCATTAAAATTTCTAGATAACTTATGTCCTTGCATATCAGCAACCTTGTACACATTGGAGCCAATGACGTCTTTAATTCGGAATGGGCCTAACCACATAGGAGAGAACTTACCTTGAAGATTTTCTTTGTCAAATGTTCCACCTTTTTCTGAGACTAGGCCTTTTATCTTAAAGACTTCACCAATGTGCTTCATGTCAAGATGTTGTTTAACAATTTGTCAATGCTTAAGATTATGAAAATTAAGACCTAATCTTAACTTGCTTGTATCAATTCTTTCTTTGAGATAAGTTTCAATGATAGGTTTAGGTCTTGGTGGGACATCAGATATATCCTTTCTAGGAAAATGTTCCATGGATGTATCGTTAAAACTTAGCACACCTTCAAATGTTTTAAAAGGTAGGGTTTTACTTACATCTTTATCTTCCCCTAAAGGTGGTGGATCACTTAGATGACATCCATCGTGTTGTTGATAAGGCAAGGTATCTCCATAGCTTTCTTTACCTTCTCTATAAATTTGATAGGATTGGATGGGATTTTCATGAGAGATGAAACACCATGAAAATTGCGAGTCGGCCTTAGGCAAAAATTCACAATTTAGGCAAGGGCGCATGTCAGAAGTCCAGAAGAGAGAATAAGACAGAGCAACACCAAGAGGCACGTAGCATCAAGTCTTCAACTTCTTGTGCAGATGCCTAATCTTACTATGTTTTCTTTGTTTATGCTATACCACGCGACGTAGCGTAATGGCGCTTAGCGTGATTCTGTTTAAACATAGTCTGGCATTAGAAGGCTAGTTACTTCGACATAGGGAGAGGCTTGAGTAGCGCAATATGCAATTTCTTGTATATTTTGCTAAGTCTTTTGTTCAAGGCCAGGTTTACGCTCTATTACGCACGATAGCGTAATGAGCTCCAATACAGTCAAAGGCAAAGTCTAAGAAAGTGCGATTGCTCATCATACGCTCATTACGCAATGCAGCGTATTGCACTGCCAAGCTAAACATTATTTTACACTTCATCATGCGCGGTTGCGTAAGCAAGCGTAGAACAGCTTAAACCCATGGCTTCCATGTTATGTTACGCTCATACACGCAACGCAGCATGAATAAGCGTATTCTAAGCCAAAGACAGTTAAAGTAGGCCCGACGCGCATCTATTCTTTACATGCACAATACGCAAATGAGCATATTGTGCGTGGTCGTGAGGTTTGACACAAAAATGATCAGGCCAACAGCACCCGAAACATTTGGGACACACATCATCAGGGTTGCACCTTTTCCACAGGGCATCGCAGCCTATAAATACCCCAGTTGACAAAGATACAGGGGTTGGCAAATCAAAGAGCAAAAAGACATTTTTTCTGAGCATTAGAGCACTTATCACTTTTGAGCAGAGATACAGAGAGCAGCACTTTGGCGATTGTTGACAGCATCGCCTTACCAAAGAGACAGAGCACTGTTCGCGTGAGCATCGGCAACAAAAGTAATCGTTCTTTAGAGAAGACATAATTTTCTCCATCAGCGACCACTGGCCGTCCTAAACAGAATCTACCTAAGGTGAAAGAAGCAGATCCAAGATCGTGGGATCATCTTGCACGGTTCACAGGCTCTATTGGTCAGAAACAATTGATCGATAGATGTCAGAGCTTGACCTTCCTTGCATCCCGGCTTTAGCCCACGAGGTAGACCGGACTTCCATTTGGACAGTTTTCTTGTTGTTTTGTGCTTGCTTTATATCCAGTAATCGGGGTCTCCCCAGTGTAACGAGATATATAAAATATACATCTTTCAAGTCAAAGCGTAGATCTTGAAACTACGTGTTTCTCTCGTGTTAGCCTCTTCTTACAATTTTTCTACGTCATTTTCCCCTCATTTTGCGATCCCTCGAATCAAATCGTTCCACGAGATATTCATCAGTTTACTGATTAGTAAGTCCCTGTCTGATCGACAAGACCGTTCAGGGTGCCGCGGATTCGGTTTTTCCAGCATAGTCCTCGCACGGATCCGTGGTTAAAACTGTGTACGCGGGATTTGGTTTGGTATTTTCCAGCTGCTAACGTTTTCCATCGTTACAATTTTCTGGCGCTAGAAGGAGGGCCTAGGCTCCGATCTGAATATTTCGGGTAGCCCTGTTAGTGATCCATACCCTAAACTGTAGACGTAATACCTCTAAGGAAGTTTACGGTAAACCATGTGGTATAGATCGGTCGCAAGGACGATTTCTTTGGAATCCTACAAGGTAGAAAGCCTATTCGTGTTTTTGTTGCCACCCATTTCTTAGATCTGATTACTAGTTATCGTTAATCTCATTGCTCAATGGATTCCTTGTACACGACCACAACCGCCATGGTCCTTGCCGATTTGGGTGCCACATCTGTGAACCCTATCGTGGTCACCAGACCAGCTCCTGGCGC
>MNCI01012175.1:60889-94169 GCA_015680685.1 Gnetum montanum
AGCCCAGTCGGAACATTCGTTCCATACCCTGAGCCCCCACATGTATGTAAATCCCCTGTTTCCTTTCAACGGAGAGGCCGCTCCTCTTGACTCGGCCATAACCACACAGATGCATGTCCCCATCATTCCACAAGCCACTGTGCAGCCATCTGGGTTGCCAGTGCAAGTGCCCCACAATAATATGGGGGCAGTTGCATCATCACGAGTTCTCAGCATTCCGGCAGTGGTCTCGGCGACCACCGCGCCCCATTTCATCCCTCAGATACAACCTCACACCATATCAACAACTTGCCCAGCGCAAATTTTACCGCCTAGCCCCCTCCAACCCAATAGATCACCACAGCTGTTCAGCCACAGACATACGTCCAACAGCCTGCCCCAAGTCAGTGGCCCAACCCTGCAGCGCAACACAACCAATCTACGCTTCTATGGTGTGCAACCCTCCATTGCACTCGCAATGCAAGTTCCACAGGTGGTCCCGCAGTATATCTATCCTTATCTTACGCAGCAGGCGACGACTAACCCCTCTTCGTAAACTAGTGGGTGGTGGTCTTCACAGGCCCCTCCACTTGCAGAGATCTCCGCCCCGCAAGCAGCCAGTCAACCTCTCCCATCGTTTCCGTTCCCTAGCGCCGCCCTCCCAGTCCAACCTCCTATGCCTTCTGCATAGACACCTCCGTCAATAGGTCTAGACCAAGCCTTCTAGCTTATATAGACTCTCACTGAGGAGGTTCAACATCTCAAAGTTGCTGGTTCTGATACTATTCAGATCATGGACTTTTACCAAGATGATCCGATTAGTGCAACGGTCCCTATGCTGTCATTGCCGCCAGGGATGTCTCTGTCCCATTTCACCAAGTACAATGGGGAGGGAGATCCCAACGCTCACTTGGTCACGTTTAGGTCTGAGTCCTTGTTGTTGCAACAGTGGCCACACACCATCATCTGAGTCTTTGTAATGTCTTTAATAGGGAAAGCTTTGGATTGGTACCGAGCCCTCCCACACTCTTCCATCTCAACCTTGGAAGAGCTGCTGACCCAATTTGTGACCTGCTTCAAATACAACTTGAAACCGGAAGTCACATTGGATCAGCTCATGGGGGTGAAACAAGACCCGCTCGAGCCCGTCCAAAAGTTCATACAGTGCTGGAATGCTACCTTGAATGAGATCTGCGAGCCGATCACAGACTCACATCTGCTGGCTATATTCAAGGGAGCAGTCAACGAATTTATTAAGTTAAAGCTATATTATCTTTCCCCCAACTCTCTACACCAGGCCTTCGCACAAACTAGAAGCATCCAAGATGCTACGGAGGCCAGCAAGGACCCGGCGTATGTAGCCTACAGGAACGCGCATAACAAGAGCAAAGACAAGGGTAAAGCAACGACAACGATAGTAGCTACGATGACTGAAGGTACAAAGACTAAGAACAAGAAGGCACCCACGGTGCCTCCTGAAATCATGGCTGGTGCCGGCACCAGCCAAGACACAACTGGCCCTGAAAATACCCCCCAGCCTAAGCCAAACTTTGAGCGTAAGGATTGCTCAAAGTACACGGCATTACCTATAAAGCATTCTGAACTGCTGAAGAACCCTTCTTTAGCCTTACCTAACGAACCACCAGTTCCGAGATCTTTCAGGCTAGACCGTTTCTGTGACTACCACTAGCTGTGTGGTCATGATACGGATTACTGTTGGGCGTTGAAAGATGAAATTCAACGTATGCTGGATAATGGTTCACTCAAGTTAGACAGCAGCAACCCGACGCGTCCAGAAAACCAAACATTGCACGTGTATAAGGACCCGTTGAATGCAAACGATGATCCTTATACGATCACTATGGTAAGTACGGACAGTGAGAGGAGGGAACCGCCAAAACAACCTTTTGTTTTGCATGTGCCTGCCAGCTCACAAAGGGGGCCAACCATTTCATCGATAGCCAGTGGGGTCTCAAGGTCGCCCTTCATTATACAGGCACCTTCTTGGATGCACTCTTAGTCATGCAGCGACAATTAAGCTGTGGCCTTGTCCGCACCCATGCCTAGGGCACCCTTCATTATCAGGGTGCCAAGACCACAAGCTGCTCCTCTCACGCAGGGGCAGACCTCCAACCAAAAGCATCAACCGTCACCTCCCAAGTGAAAGGGAAAAGACAAATTAGTTAACGTAACAAAAGACCATTCTACGCTCGGCTTCCCTAAGCCTAGGCCCCTGGCCTCTGTGCCTTCACCTGTACCTCAGGGGTAGGATAAAGGTGCAGAAACGCAACTACCTTCTCTTGGCAAGAAAAAGAGCGACCCTTTGACTAACATCGTTCCACCTCAAGAGATCCGTCTCTTGGGCCGAATGGAAGAGAACAAGGGGGAAAAAAACCTAGTCGAGAGAAGGACCTCCTCGACGCATTTACGCAAGTTAAACAGGCTCTCAAACAAAAGAACATAACGCTGAGCCTTTACGACCTGCTTATGACATCTCGAGAACACCGTGAGGCTATGGTTTGCATGCTGACATCCATATCAGTGGATGAAAGCTTACCAGTGGAGGAGGAAGCGATACCTGCTATCATGTTTCCTTCCAAAGCTGAGCAACCTATGCCTACCTTGCTGACCTTCCACGATGAGTCTATCAAAGACGATCCTGAGAAAGGTCAGGTCACAACTGAACCTATTTTCATCACCATCCGGGTCGGTCAATACCGGATCCGGAGAGTGCGCGTAGACGATGGTGTAGCTACCAACGTCATTCCCTATTCCATCATGGATAGGTTGGGTCTGGTCGACCAAATCATGCCCACGATGATGGCTTGCGTAAAATCGTTCAACGGGGCACGGGTTCAAGTTAAGGGGACGGTGTGCATTGAGTTTGTGGCGGGAGATCAATTCCCAACAGAGGCCACTTTCTTAGTCGTCGAGGAGATGCCAGGGTTCAACCTGATCTTGGGGAGGTCGTGGTTAGCCCAGCTGAGGGCAGTCTCTTCATCGATACACCAAGAGATACATCTTCCCTATGCCGGAGGGGAGGTTGTGATACACGGTGACGAAATCACCCCCAGGATCATCAATAACATTGAAGAAGAACGGGGTTCAGAGATAGAAACGACTGATGATCAAAACCGTCTCCAAACCCCTCAACAAGCTGACAGCAATGATGACGGTCAGGCTTGGGCCGAACTGCCATTTCCGGATGGCGGCGTAGAGGAGTCAAACCACAAGTCTCCTCACCCTTATGCAACGGCCAACATAAAGGCCATCAAGAGACAATTGCGTATCAATGGTTGAACGATGGTCCTTGCGTACATTATCATGTCTTAGCGAGTTATCATGGTTATTACTTAGCAGTTTTATTCCATGCATTTTCACATTACTTTCGTTTTTAGTGCTTACGCTTGTCATTGATCTTCACACTGTTATATTTTTCGTACGCATGATATTCACATTTCCTGATCACTTTATCATAATTACGCAAAATTCTATACCAGTATCATTTACGCTTGCTGTATTACGCAGTTGGCCTGCAACGGCCTTAAACTAGCCATTACATTCTATCATCATAACTTAGGCGAAATCCTTAATAATTACGTTCACGTTGTAAAAAAATAAAAGCTAAAAAAGACAAAATAATTGACATTTGAAACATCCACCAGGTCTTATAACACGTCTTTTCAGTCATTCCTAAAACAATACTTCACTTCACCATCAATAAAATTATGCGTAAACCACAATTACACATTTCCTCTACTGTCATTGTCACCCATATCTCTTAAATCTAGATCCAGCCCTAGTAGATCGTCCTCCAGTGGGCCTTCATCCTTGGGAATTATTCTTTTACGAAGAATTTCCTCTTCATGAGGTCCTGGTTCTGGCACCGGCTCCACTGGGGGGCACTCTTCATCGCTGCGTTCTTCCTCTTCCTCTACTTCTACTGCTTCCTCTACTGGATCCTTAGCTTGTTCGCCTTCCCTATCTTTAGTTGGTACCTAAATACAGTAAGCACATTAGCTACACAAGAATTAACATCATAATTAGAAAATGCAAACTAAGTCATGCATAAACTTACTTGCGACGGCCCTACTTCCGCAGCAATGGGAAGCTTGTCCAGACCAGCCCACAGGCGCTTCATAATCTCTTTCTCCATTAGATCTGGCCACACATCCTCTCCCAAGGTAGCTCCGGCCTTCACTTTCCCTTTCTCCACGCTGCTCTAGCGGGGTGGGTCCAGGAAGAAAGTAGGGATTGTAGCCTGACCCCCAGGGAGAGTCATCTCCCTTTCCGGGGACGCACTTATAGTCACCTGCTCTTTGAACTTCTTAAAGGCTTTGGAAGCTTCGATGACGTCCAGGAAGACTTCTAAGGACTGGGCCCTGACAGCAAAATCGCGGTAGATTTTCCGATAAGAAATGCTCTCCCGCTTGTACAAATGCTTATGGTCTTTCTCCTTCTGCCCCCACTCTTGCACGCTTGCACAATAATCCCTCCAGTCCTGGCTTTTCTGGGCTAGGAGTTCTATCTGCATCCGCTGCTCTACTAACGCCCGACTGGTCTGTACGTTGTTTTTGATGGCACTCCAATAACGGGAATAATCGACCACAGTGGTATGCCAGTCTTCATCCCCTATCGCTCACGCCTGTAGGAAGTCGCACCGTGATCTTAAGTCTCCGACCTCTTTAGTCAGAGACTCAACCCTCTGCTCCAACCTTTGCAGCCTTTTCCATAGGCTTTCATTTACGCCCCTACTTTCCCATAAGGAGCGTGTCGAGCGTAGCGCACATTTACGCATTTCCTCATAAATGTGAGTGGCACGGCTGCTTCATGGGATGGAGGCTCCACTGTGTTCAGATCAATGGGCTCTGTGGGATCCCATCGGAGGCGAGCTCCTAACAGAAACAATCATCAATGTTGATGACATATTACCACTATGTAATATCATAAACTTACTACAACCATAACGTACCAGCTCCGGGTTCAACGCGCTCTAGGCGCTCGATTATGTCACTGACAACACCTTCCATGAAGGCAAATTTATCAGGGAAGTCTCTCCACGCTCTGCTCACAGCGACAGACATGGACACATCCTCTTCTCCTATAGCGTAATCCAGTTAGAAACTTCATCTATTTACAGAATCCTAAAAACATGCTAACACACACATTACCTCTACCGGTGACAGTGGCAACTTCGTCAGCATCTTCCACCTCCTTTCCCCCTTCACGCACTTGAGTCTGTGCATCGCTGGTTCCAGTAGCCGGGGCCTCTTCATGTACCCGGTCCTGTGCACAGCTCCCGCTAGCAGCTGGGGCCTCCTCCTGCACCAGAGCCTGTGCACGGCTCACGCCAACAGCTGGGGCCTTTTCTTCCAAAATTGAGGCCCCCTCCCCACGACGTAATACTACTGCCCCTGTCTCAGGGGTCAGTTCCTCTGTAATTCTCACTGGTCACATCACAACACCTTAGCATATCATTCCACACTATCTAAAAAAAACATTGCGTAATACAATTTCTTCACGCTTACCAGGCGGAGGCTTACTCCGTTGAACTTTGACCGTCACAGTTTGGCCTGCGTCACTCCCAGGGGCCTCGGCTATACGGAGCCTTTTACGCCGAGCTGCAGGTTCTACAATTTCTTCCACCAAGCGTTTCCCTCATGAGGCATCGCCAGTGTAAGTAGGCATTATCCTGCCTACGCTGTTAAGGCCTCGCACTTGGGGCACTGCCAAACCCTTGGTCGTTATAGACAATGACTCCCTGATCCCTTCCAGTGGATCCTGCCCACGGGTAGTGCTGAGGATGTGGGCAATCCAAGGCCTGGACAACTGGTCTCGGTCTTGCTGCACCCAGACCCCATTCCTTTGGATGACCAGAAACTCAGCAAACCACCAGAGGCAAGCTATGAAGAAGGCGTAATGCACATTAAAACGAGACTCAAGCTTCTTGCGAAGCTTGATCATCTCGTTGCACAACCCCTTAGCAAAATAGCTTGCTCAATTGAATTGGGTTCCCTCTTTCAGAACCTCCCGCATAATACGGGTCTATTCTACAGAAAAGAACTTCCCTTGCGAGAGAGTTTTGGGAAAAGTCCGGGCCCGAAAAAGGGGATAAAGTGTCTTGGCAACGCCCATCTAGAATCTTTTGCAAGGAAACCCTTTAGTCTCCTTCGGGACCCTTACCCACTCATTCAACCACTCCTGGAAGTTGAGGCTCCTCTTCACCTTCTCACTTATGGGAAGACCGTCCGAGGGGATGCCAAATAGGTCCGCGAAGAGCTGAGCATCAATGTTAAAGCTTACGCGTACGTTGTGTACGCGCGTGCAAAAACACTCTGCCTTTTCATTGAAGGAGTTGACCAGGGTCAGCATTTCACTGGTAGGGACATCAAGAGTTGCAGCTAAAAATAGATGCATTAGCCCTGCTGCTCGGATCTTAGTGGTCACCGCGACTGGGGCCACCGAGTGGCCAAGACAGCGCTATGCGTCCTTGATGTCGCCGTAGCGGAAGAGGATGGTGCTCACCTTGCGGCCGGAAATCGTAAGGGTAATCTCTCGGGATTCCCTGACTGACCAGTGTAAAACACAGGTCAAACTAAAACACTATTACGCAACGTCCACAATTTACAACTATATTACGCAATAATCGACTATATAACAGCCTCACCAGGTCCAAATGGCAAAGGAAATGGCGGAAGGTTCCTCTGCACGTCCTCAACGGTAAGGGGCAGATCTAAGGTCTAGTCATCATGCAGCCATCCAAGTTTCTAGCAATTCTCAAAAGCCCCAGCGTAGCGGGTGGGGTACTCACGCATGTCAAAGCCAATTTGCCCGATAACACCAGCGTGCACGTTTCTAGTTGAGGTGAATGCCATTATTGCCGTTTCAGCCCATGACAACGCATCTCCATTTCCAACTAACCTGTTGTCATGAATAAAAAACCTGTACCATACAACATAGGCTTATCTTACATTTTACACCTAGGCTTCTCTTACATTTCACATCGATAACAGACATATAACGACAACAAAAAATAGGCAGTTAATAAAATTCGCTTACCCACCTGCGTAGTACACCGTGCCTTGTGGGTTCTGGAAATAGGTCGAGACATGGCGAGTCACGAACAGCATGTTATATGCATGATAACAACTGAAATGAGCCATTTCCTAGATCCAGTTTAAGCTCCTTAAGCCCCAGGTGCTAAGTTCTCAGTCCTCGGGACGACCTGTATCGATGGCCCTGTCTCTCAAAAAGGCCAGAATCCCTTGTGCAGAACCCGCCAGCAGGTGCTCTAAAAGGGCACCGGCGATGTCGCCAGATAAATTAGACCACACAATGATGCTGTAGTTGCGCAGCAAGAACTGCAAAAACTCCAATGCACCCCGTCGAAACCATATGGCCTTCCCTTGCAACCGCGTGTGCGGAGGAGGGACATTGGGGACGATGGGGTTTATACAACACAAAACCCCGACAATATCCAAAACAATCAGAACAGGCTTTAGCGTAACGCTGTACAGAAAACCCAATACATACATTAACGCCTACATTTACATTTGCATGACTAATATAGAAAACTTGCTACACCTAGTTATCCAGGCCGAAATCGCCCAAACCCTTATAATAACGCAAGGTTCGTCCCTGACAACCCTCGCATTAACCCAAGGTCCACAATTTGAAATCTACATTCATGTAAAAGATACCATGAAAAGTAGACATTAAAACAAACATAAGCATGTGAGGAATGACCTACCGGTTCAAAGGCGTAGGGTCACGAACATCGACCAGTGCCTACAAAATGCGCTCCAAATTTTCTTGCACCTCATTGATTTTGGCCGGTTTCACATTCTTTCTTTTGATTTTTGGTGCCATTGCAATAGCTTCAGAATTTTTCACAATCTTCGCAAAATATCACGCTCTAATCCTCTGCTCTTCCTTCTCTCGCTCAGCAACAGTTACGAACTCGAATTCACAACAGCCAACAGCCTGTCCTCATCAAAAACTACTTACTTATATGTGAGGATCACCGACTTGATATCCGATTTCAGCAGGACTTTCCTAAAATGAAACTCGAAAATCAAGATATTACTGCGGCTGATATCGCATGCGCCACTGTCCGAAATGACGTTAAACTACCACATCTTATCGCCTCGTAATCGGGTTGCATTAATTACAGCTTGTTTACAATTTTTGAAGTTCAGTTAGCCTTCCACGTTCGACGACATCATGTCACCTTTCTCTTAATCATTTACGCACTTGGCAGTTTTGCAGGGCAGATGGCAAATGGACGCAACATTTTCAGCATCCCTAACTTTGACGGGCCCATACAGGAAGGTAATTAGGCAATTTGACTCCATGCTAGTAGACGTTAACCCCTCTTTAGAAGACATAACCATAGCCACGTCGGAGACATCCCCAGAATGGCCAGAACAGTCAATGCGCACGCTAGACCTGGAGGCTGGGGACATAACCGAAGATCCCCTCAGTGAGGTTTCTATCGTTACGCATAAGGGTGAAGCCAAAACGCTTAAAGTCAGTTCTTTATTAGACCAAAAAATGCACGATGCTATAAAACAAGTCCTGCAAGACAACATTACTATCTTTGCATGGTCACATGAGGATATGCCTGGACTAGATCCCAGGTTAATCTAGCATAACATCATCTTAGACCCGTAGATCAAAGCAGTTAGGCAAAAGGCACGCAAAATCAAGCCAGAGATCGCGCTAGCCATGCGTGATGAAATCACCAAACTGTATCAGGCTGGTTTCATTCGTGCGGTCGACTACTCAGATTGGGTGTCTAACATTGTAGTTGTCCCAAAGAAGATCGGAAGCATACGCATTTGCATAGACTTCTGGGATCTGAATAAGGCCACGATCAAGGATAACTTCCCACTACCAAGTATCGACCAGCTAGTCGATACGACAACTGGACATGCGCTCCTATCCTTTATGGATGGTTTTTCAGGCTATAATCAGATTCGCATCAACCTAGAACATCAATTGACAACAACATTCATGACGCCCTGGGGCACTTTCTATTATACTATGATGCCTTTTGGTCTAAAGAATGCCGGAGCAATGTATCAGCGAGCCATGACTTACATCTTTAGCGATTATCTCCTAGGAAGACTGAATGATTACGTAGACGATATTGCTGTTAAGTCTTTAAAGTCTAAGGATCATTCAGGTGACCTGGAGTTAGTCCTTAAAAGATGCTCCAAATACGAGCTCCAGCTTAACCCAAAGAAATGCGTATTCGGAGTCAAAACTGGACGCATGCTAGGGTTTGTGGTGTCGGAAACCGGCATACGAGTTGACCCTGATAAGGTCAAAGCCATTGTCAAATTAACGCCTCCTACAGACCTCAAGCAATTACGTGGGTTACAGGGACGCTTACAGTTTATATGCCGGTTCATCTCGAGGTTAACTGACAAGCTACACCCTATGTAGCACTTGCTAAAAAAGGGGGTTAATTTCGAATGGACCGACGATTGCCAGCATGCGTTTGACAGCTTAAAACGAGAACTGCAACATTTACCGACGGTTTTCCCACCACAAATGGACTTGCCATTTTACATTTACCTCGTAACTTCGGACGTAGCGTTAGCCGCATTACTTTGTCAAAGGAGGGATGATGGGTCGGAAGTGCCCATCTACTACTTGAGTCATGCTCTATGTGCGTACGAAACAAGGTACAACGACGTAGAGCGTAATTTCCTAGCATTAGTTTTNTTAAGCCCTGTCTTGATAGGCCCCGAAGCAACTTTGTATTTCGACGGAGCTTCAACTGCTAGAGGTGGCAGTGCTGCCACTGTTATTACACTATCACCTGAGGATGTGCGTCTACACGCTTATCGCTTGACCTTCCCCTGTACGAACAATGTGGCAGAGTACAAGGGGCTTCTCAGGGGATTACTAATTGCCAGTGAACTCGATTTTCGACACCTGGCGATTAGGGGTGATTTGATGCTTGTCATAAATCAAATCACAGGAGTCTACGCCTGCAAGGCTGTACATTTGCATCCCTACTGCGATAAGGCTAAAGATCTTCTGAGACGATTTGCAACCATTAATGTCCAGCATGTGCCACGCACGGATAACACACTGGCCGACGCACTGGCAACACTGACTCTGAACGTACCTTCACATATTTTTGACACCTATCCTGCATTGATAACAGACTATGCAGATCCTATCATTCAGATGGCGCAAATCTCTTCTCTTCTTGAGGAAAGCACGCCTAAATGGTATGACGACATTAAAGCTTACCTTTTACAAGGCGAACTACCATCTGAATTGTCATGCACGCAGAAAGATGCAATACGCAAGCAGGCTAGGCAATACATCATCATCGGAGATAGCACTCTTTGTAGAAGCTCCTTTGATGGTGTGCTGCTTACTTGCGTTGACAAAGACCAAGTGTAGCATATAGTCGGCGAAGTTCACGAGGGACTGTGTGGCGGCCACGTAGCGCCACGAGCTATGGCCCTAAAAATCCATTGCTTAGGATACTACTAGCCACGCATGGAAAAGGATTTCCTGACAAAGGTTAAAACTTGTGACACGTGTCAGCGTCACGCGAACCTCATACATGTGTCACCTACAGAATTACATATAATGCAGATAACATGGCCATTTCAGCGATGGGGACTAGACATTATAGGCCCCATCACGCCGAAATCTTCTGCAGGTCATAGCTTCATTATTACCGCTACTGAGTATTTTACAAAGTTGGTAGAGGCTGTTCCCCTGCGGAAGATCACATCTCAGCAGATTTTCCATTTTATCTTAGATAATATAGTAACCAGATTTGGTCTCCCGATGACTATCGTGACCGACAATGGGCCACAGTTTAGTAGCATGGAAACCAAATCCTTCTGTGATAACCTGGGCATTAGACAATCTTTTTCCTCCCCCTATTACCTACAAGCGAATGGTCAAGCTGAAGCAACGAACAAAGTGATCATCAATCTTCTCAAGAAAATGCTCAACGACAACAAAAGGCGGTGGCATGAACAGATCCTTTATGTGCTATGGGCGTATCGTACTACGTGTAGTACGACTACGGGTAGTACGCCCTATAGCCTGGTTTACGGGTCTGAAGTAGTGCTGCCTCTTGAGTTGCAAATTCCTTCTCTGAGAATGGTCCTCTCCACGGTCATAAATGAGGCTCAACACACCGAGTCTCGGATCGCGGATCTGGATTCAGTAGAAGAGAAGCGGATACAGGCTCTTGACACGATTGAAAGATATCAAGACAAACAGAGACAGAAACATCGACACAACCTTCAACAGCGCCTGATCAAGAAAGGAGATCTAGTTCTCAAGGCTGTGCGTGAACCAGTAGGTAAGTTCTCTGCAAATTGGGAAGGCCCTTTCTTGGTGGTTGACGCGTACAGCAACGGAGCATTCAAGTTAGCAGATGTCAACGGCAATGAATTACCAAACCTTGTAAATCATGTGTATTTGAAGCGGTATTACATTTAGTGGAATCTACGATGTCAATAGCAGGTATGGCAATACTCGTCTGCCACGATGCTAAACTAGCACTGATCGTCTGCCATGACGCTAAACTGGCACTGATCATCCGCCACGATGCTAAACTGGCCCTGATCGTCCGCCACGACGCTAAACTGGCCCTGATCGTCCGCCACGACGCTAAACTGGCACTGATCGTCTGCCACGACGCTAAACTGGCAACCACCATCCGCTACGACGTAAAACTGGCATTCCTTGCACGCGTCCGCCACGACGCTAAACTGGCAAGTTGCCACCGTCCGCTACGACGTAAAACTGGCAATGTTGTACAGGTCCGCCAAAATGAAAAACTGGCATCTTTTGCACGCGTCCGCCACGACGCTAAACTGGCACAGGTAAGTAGCCATCTGCTGAGACATAAAACCAGTGCAGCTCTGTCCTTGGGTCATGACACGAAACTGACATCCACAGCATGGTCTGCTGAGATCATAAATCAGACACGCCACTGTCCACCATGACGTAAAACTGGCATTTCTCGGTCTTCCTGGACTTTAAACTGGGACCATGGTCTGCTGAGACTTGAAACCAGCAATGACAGTCTACCAGGACTTAAAACTGGGACTTACAGACTGCTGCCATATAAATCAAGCGAGCATGATCATCTCTGTACAGCTGCATGACAAATGAGGTGGGATACTGGGACAGTCCAGGCATTGCCACCCCACCAGCATCCTACTGATTCCTCGGATAAGCTGAGAGGCATCTTACTGATCCCTCGGAGATTCCGCCGCTACGCCCACTGCAACGGCAGCACCTCTGAGAGTTTAGTCTCACCAGCCGGAGCCCCGATGCAATCCTCGACGACAACAACCTCGACGACCTCCGCCGATCATCACTATTAGACGTCGGCTTCGCAAATTCATCTAGCTGGTTCCCTGTACGACTAGTTAGCTGCACTGTGTCTGATGCCTTTTGGCGAAGATATGCTGGGCCAATCGTCAGGATTGGCGGCTCCGCCCTCATGCTTTAGCTCCTTTTTCACGGCCCAATCGCTCTGTCTCACATCAAACGGCGCTCGTTTTGACAACCTTGCCTCTTATTCGCATGAGCAATGGTGTCCTCTATTTTTCTTCTGTGGTTGCAAGTTACTTGTTTCGAGGATGTCGTTCAAAGATGTGTTCACCTGAGCGGTGAAGAACAACGGCGTCTTGAGATGGCTGCTCAGGTTTGCCCGACCACCTAGATCTACATGCCTATACCTCTCATAATCCCACCCTTAGCTCTTACCTCGTTTCATCCCTACCACCTGCATCCCGCACGCAAAAGCTACATACACAAGCATCCCTTTTCCGCACTCACACTAGCAGAGATATTGCAGAAGTGATGCGCCGTGCTCCTTTTGCAAGCATTCCTACTATAATCGGTGACAGAGAGATCTCAGGCTGATGCGCTACGCTCGTCTGAAAGCATTCCTATTGACATAAATGTGCGTACGTTTTTGTGCGTTCAGTAAGCGTACTCCTTACTCCTACCCTCTTGACTTTACGTCTTCCTTGAACATGTTTCCTACTATGTCATTCTATCTCCCATTCCCTCCAGCTTTGTTCTTCCATGTTGGCAGGGCAACGCTTGAGTAGCCATGGATGGACGTTGTTCTTGCTTTTACCAATCCGGTGTTTCGTATTCTTTGTCGATGTCTTTCGGGCAAGCCCTCCAACCGTCAACAAAGAGGGGCCATTGAAACACCGTGAAAATTGCAAGTCAGCCTCAGGCAAAAATTCACAATTCAGGCAAGGGCGCATGTTAGAAGTCTAGAAGAGAGAATAAGACAGAGCAACACCAAGAGGCGCGTAGCATCAAGTCTTCAACTTCTTGTGTAGATGCCTAATCTTACTATGTTTTCTCTGTTTATGCTATACCACGTGACGTAGCGTAATGGCACTTAGTGTGATTCTGTTTAAACATAGTCCGGCATCAGAAGGCTAGTTACTTCGGCATAGGGAGAGGCTTAAGCAGCGCAATATGCGATATCTTGTATATTTTGCTAAGTCTTTTGTTCAAGGCTAGGTTTACGCTCTGTTACGCATGGTAGCGTAATGAGCTCTAAAATAGTCAAAGGCAAAGTCTAAGAAAGTGCGATTGCTCATCAGACGCTCATTACACAATGCAGCGTATTGCACTACCAAGCTAAACATTGTTTTACGCTTCATCACGCGCGGCTGCGTAAGCAAGCGTAGAACAGCTTAAACCCATGGCTTCCATGTTATGTTACGCTCGTACACGCAACGCAACGTGAATAAGCATAATCTAAGCCAAAGACAGTTGAATTACGCCCAACGCGCATCTGTTCTTTACACACAAAATATGCAAATGAGCGTATTGTGCGTGGTCGTGAAGTTTGACACAAAAATGGTTAGGCCAACAGCACCCGAAACATTTGGGACACACGTCATCAGGGTTGCGCCTTTTCCACAGGGCGTCGCAGCTTATAAATACCCCAGTTGACAAAGATACAGGGGTTGGCAAATCAAAGAGCAAAAAGACAATTTTTCTAAGCACTGGAGCACTTATCACTTTTGAGTAGAGATAAGAGAGCAGCACTTTGGCGATTGTTGACAGCATCACCTTACCGCAGAGACAGAGCATTGTTCGCGTGAGCATCGGCAACAAAAGTAATCGTTCTTTGGAGAAGACACAATTTTCTCCATCAGCGACCACTGGTCGTCCTAAAAAAAATCTACCTAAGGCGAAAGAAGCAGACCCAAGATCGTGGGATCATCTTGCACGGTTCACAGGCTCTATTGGTCAGAGCTTGACCTTCCTTGCATCCCAGCTTTAGCCCACGAGGTAGACCGGACTTCCGTTTGGACAGTTTTCTTGTTGTTTTGTGCTTGCTTTATATCCAGTAATTGGGGTCTCCCCAGTGTAACGAGATATATAAAATATACATCTTTCAAGTCAAAGCGTAGATCTTGAAACTACGTGTTTCTCTCGTGTTAGCCTCTTCTTACAATTTGTCTACATCGTTTTCCCCTCATTTTGTGATCCCTCGAATCAGATCGTTCCACGAGATATTCATCGGTTTACTGATTAGTAAGTCCCTATCTGATCGACAAGACCGTTCAGGGCGCCGTGGATTTGGTTTTTCCAACATAGCCCTCGCACGGATCCGTGGTTAAAACTGTGTACACAGGATTTGGTTTGGTATTTTCCAGCTGCCGACGTTTTCCGTCGTTACAAGAGACAGAAGTTTTTGTAACTTCACTCACATAGTCATTTTCAACATGTTCATTGCGCTCAACCTTAATAACCCCAACATAAAGATTAGTGTCTTGATCTTCCAAAGATTGATTTGTTGATCGAAGATTGTAACTACTTGTTTGTAGAAGGGTTCTTAAGGTATAGTCATGGATTCAGATTTTCCTTTGATAGGGATTAATAATTCTAAGAAATCTGACCTAAAGAAGCCCCCAAACTTGGCTCCAAAAGTCCTAGATAGGAGCACACAATAGGTAGGTGACATGTCAACTACTAGGATATCTGTGTAACATGTGAATGTATGGTATTGTTTAAGTTGCACTTTCACTTCTCTTAATGACCCTACTATAGGTACATTGGACCCATCGAGTTGAATCACATTTTTCATTTGTGGTATCGTTTGTGCTCCTAAAGTCTTACATACCTCAAGTGGCATGACACTAACAGTTGCTCCAGAATCCATCAAATAATTGTGAACATTTTTTCCTAAAATAATTAGAGTTGTTAGGAAAGGATATTTCTCTTTCTTGCTCATCATGGAATTGTTTACATTTTGTACTGATAATGTGTTAGGACTTTTTGTGAAGTGAACTTGCCTTTCAGGGGTTGGGGTTGTTTCTTTTCTAGTTTCAGGTGTATGAACTATCTCTTGAACTACCTCTTTCATTTTCTTAAATTGTAAAAGATCATACATTGAGATGTTAGCTTTGGTTTTCTTCAAATCCTCAACTAGATCATAAGTCTTGTGTTCATCTTTAGCTTCTTATTGAGGTGGAGTTCTTCGAAGTATAGAAGGTGGGTTTGATTATTGTGGAGTATTTGTTTGAGATGACCCAATTTGAGTATTTATGTTACTTTGACTTGGAGCTTTTTTATTTGGAGGAGTGTAAGGGTCAGTCCTAGTTTGTTGTTGTGTGTTGTTCATAATGTGACTAAGTTTATAGTAGCGAGCATTATGTGGGTTGGGGTTGCTTACCATAACTTGCTCCAATGAGGAAACCTCTTCATTTTCTATTTGATGAGGTACATTAAGGACCATAATAGGAGGTTTTCCATTTTTTTGACTTTGGGTGTTATCACCATATAATGCTAAAAATTGGGGACAAGTCTTCTCAGAATGTTGCCTAGTGTTATGGAGATTACAATAATTGTCATTGACTGATGAACTAGGATTTTTCGGTTGTATAGGACCCTTGTTGTTATTTCACTTTAGTTCAACTACTTCATTGGAAAGTTTTTGAAGTGAAGTTAACATCTGGGTCATTTGATCTTGATTTTGAGTTGGAGGTTCAATAGGATTAGGTACCATGTTTGGATTTATGATGGACTGAATTAAGGCCTTTGATTGATCCTCATTCAAACCAATGTTAGATGGTAGGAATGGAGAAGATGTGGGACCTTGAAAGTAGTTGTTTGTAGGTTGAGTCATTTGAAGGGGAACGAGAGTTTGGAACATAGTGTTGGTCATTGGAAAAGTTGGTAGAGGTAAATGACTATGTTGCATAGGATTGCTAATGCTCATCATTCCAAACTAGATTTGAATGTTGTCCGTAAGGGTAATTTGTTCTAGCTCCACAGCTTTAGCCATTGCTCCCTATATTTCTATTATGTTAGGGTCCGATTTGATGGCATAGTCAAAGAATGGGTCAATGGTAGAGAGGTAAAAGTTGAGGATGCCATCAGGTTGTGGATGCATCTCGCTTGGCACATAGGCCAATTGGTGAAGGAATCTCAGGTTATAATCCCTAACATTTTGCCCATGTAGCTTTCTTAAGCTGGTGACGTTACTTGATGCTATGGCAGGGCTTGTGAATTTGTCAAACTGAGTCAAAAACTTATTTTTGAACTCCTACCATGAGTTAATGGAGGTATTGGGAAGCATTAGAAACCATTGGGTTGCTTTGGTTCTAAAAGTTGTCACAAATACCCTACATGCCACATCATTTTGGACAATGTTGTAGATGCATAGTAAGGTTTTAAAACATTGTATATGTTGGTGGGCATCACTAGAAGGGTTTGTGGGGTCGTAGAACAAATTTATGTTCTGAAGTGAATTTGGGATGTCATGGTAGCTAGTAAAGTTAAAGGGGTTACTAACCAAGGGAGCTAGGGGTTGATCGATTGCGATCCTAGTCCGAGTTCTCCTAAGAATAAAACTTGGAAAGTGTGAGCCTTGTTGTTTTCTTAATGCGAAGAGACGAGTGACTAGTTAGTTAGAAACAAAGGAGAGTTTACTCATAAAACAGAACTATAAAATATAATTTTTAGAATGAAACTATAAAATTATGTAAAAGAAAATAAAATATTGAAATAATAATATTTTGATAAAGAAAAACACTAAAATATGCTACTTTTTTTTGAAAATAAAAATAAATATATAAAATTGCAATACTTATAAAACTAAAAGGGAAGATAGTAAAATGCAAGATTTTAGGAAAATAAACTTAAAATTGCATAATCAAATAAAACCACCTTACCTAACCCAGGACGAAGGTAAGGACCACCAAAACAAAAATTCAAAAATGGGATTGGGAAATAAGAATTTAAAAAAAAAATAATAAGAAAAAAGACTAAAGAAAAATGGGTGATGAGACCCAAAATTTTTTAAGAAATGAACCTTTGAGAATAAGAAATAAAGGGCTTGAAAATTCTTTAAAAAGATTTTTCAAGGCAATGGCTAGAAATAGAAATTTTAAATAAAACAAGTTTGAAATAAGAAAAATGAAATTTTTAGGGAATAAAAATAGAATAGGGACTAGAAAATACATATTTCAGAAAATGAGATAACAATGGCTAGAAAAATGATAAGAAAAGCTAATAAACAAAAGATGGGAGAAAGGCCCTCCTTCTAGCAACAAAAAGGTGTTGATGCATAAATTATGGTCACACCAACATCAAGAAAGAAAACTCATTTTAGGAGACTATTGCCTAGGGTGCCTCCTGTATGGGTATGAAAACCTAGGAATAGTCTCAACTGGAGAGGGCTATGTGGCCTTTTGAAAATAGTAAACCAAACCAAAGAAATCAAGATTTAAAGTGAATGAATGTAAATTTAAATTAAATAACTATATCAAAGTTGAGAATACAATAAGTAACTAAAAGAAATGAATTTTCCCCAGTCCGTGATTGCTAGTGGTGTCCACTGCTAGGCAAGAAGACCATGATTGCCGAGAAAGAGGGAAAGAGAGAGAGAGAGAGAAAGAAAGAGAGATTGCCCACCACAATTCACACAGGGTAGCAACTGTAGTCCTCAAAGACTTCAATTATTTTCCATCTTTTGTGCATCGCCATGGAGAGGAAGATCGTTCACCCATGTCTGCACCATTGTGACAAGCTCCTACCATCACCGAGAAGACCCACAAGGATCTGATTTTGAGCTACTGGCTCCTACCTTGGACCCTCCTCGAAGATGAACTAGAAGCCTATAAAGAAAAGAAAAGAAAAGGGGAAATTGCTGGTTAGTGGAGAGGAAGCTACCCCTTCAGACTAATAGTCAGAGCCTATTTTGGGACTCTCTCTCCTCTCCTTTGTTCAAGAGCCCCCCTCTAGACTCCATTTTATAGCCGTTGCAGCCATCCATAATGATGCATGCATTTCATGTAATGGCTACAAAAACTACCACCACTTATTGTGTAATAACTCCCACATTCTCCAATTAAGTGTCCACTTATGTCCGTAACCATTGTAACTTCCAAAACATCTACTACTAATGATTGTAACCACCATCATTAATGACCGTAATCGCTATAACTTCTGAAATGTTTGCCACTAATGTTCATAACTGCCATAATTAATGACCGTAATCACCATAACTTCCAAAACATCTACCATTAATGTTTGTAACTACTGCTATTAATGACTACCACCCAGCAGTTTAAATTCCCACTACTTGCATGATTTTTAGAGAGAAATAGAGACGTTGATAATCATGGCCCCATGCGAGCATGGGAGTGTTCACATCAACACTATCCTACCAAATATCACTAACACTCAACTCCATGTGCAACATCACTATCCTATATACCTCACCCCACAATGTAGCATCCTTAGTAACCTTCTAATCCACTTTCTTTAGTTCCCTTACCATCAATGCAAGGAGAATTGGTAAATTAGCCTCAATAAATTAATGCAACTAGGGTCATATACACACAAATGGAAGATACTATCAACAACTATGATTTTAAATCAAGAAAATATCCTTTCTTTTGGACAAGTCTAGAAAGAGCTAGTAAGAATTGTAGTTCTTCGAAAATAACAAGAGAAAATGTACCTAAGGCTTCTAATCCAATTTCCATAACTTAAATACTTCCTCAGAAAATAAATATTTCTTAAGAATGGGATCAAGATCTTAAAAATATCATGGTTACTCATACTATAAGAGACTAGATTAAAGTAGAAGTACTTTCCAAGAAGAAAATAGATCCTAGAAGCCCTTTAATCTATCTATTAATAATAGGAAACATACCATGTAAAGCTCTTTTAAACTTAGTTTCATGGATCAACCTCATATCACAAGATATGTGCAAGGCTTGGAATCTAATATCATTAAAGAAATGCAACATCAAATTAGAGCTCATAGAATAATCTATCATAGTTCCAGTTGAATAGGTAGAAGATGTAGTAACCACTGTTAATGGATGATCATACCCTACAAACTTTCTAGTCATTCATGTTGGGTAGAATAAAGGAAAATTTCTAATTATCATGAAAAGAGCATAGCTTAGCATAATAGATGCTAAGGCTAAACTTAGATACTTAACAAAAAGATCATCACCTAGAGCCATAGTGATCATACCAGTAAGGGGGTTCTAGGAGGATTAGTAAATAAGCAAAAGCCTAACCTCTTTAAGTAATTGCACCTAAGCTCAAACCCAAGTATTTGACCTAAAAAATGAGAAACTTACCATCCTTGAAAATTTCCAAGAAAGATGAACAAGAACTCATATGGAAATAAAAAGTTTCATTTATTATGTACAATGATGTAGGATGCAACTATGTACAGAAGGTTTGGATAGTTAAATAAAGAAATATCACAACATGTAGAACATGCATAGAAGATATGTGTGTAAAAATTTTTATATGTTGTAGCCACAAAACATGAAGGCACCTAGTGGTTGATCACTTAAGAAGAATGTAAATCTAACATGTGCATGGAAATAGTTGAATAACTCACAAGTACCTGTATAGATTAAATAGATGGAACGAAGATTAAGAAAGTATCTTTTTCAAATTAAATATCAATAAGAAGAAGACATGAATTGAGAAAAGTTAGAAATTCCTAATAAGCTTGAACTAATGTCCATAGAACTTAAGACATTAGCAGACTCACTAGAATATGAGTTCTTAAACTATGGAAAATTGCTAATTGTTAATGCCAATCTTAGTCATGAATAAAAACAAAAATTGCTTGAGGTAGTAAATAAATGACCAAAAAAAATTTCATGATCATATCATGAAATTACTAGAATAGACCCATGCATTTGTCAACACCAAATCTACATGAACTTTTTAGTAAAACCGTATCATCAAACTCAATGAAGATTAAATCTACAATTGAATAAAGTAGGGAAAAAAAGAGCTTGAGAAGCTACTAAAAGCAGGATTCATATATCCAATTATGGGTAGCAAATGGATGAGCTCATTAGTTCTTTTTCTGAAGAAAGATGGAAAATGAAGGATTACATTGATTTTTGATTGTTGAATGTGGCTACTTTCAAGGATCACTTTTTTCACAACCTAAAATTTGCATAGTTTTAATCATTTAATGTTGTAGAGGTATTTCAATAAGTTAATATTATTTTCATATACTAAATAATGAGATTATATTATTGTTATTACTATTTTTGTTATTGTTAATTATGATATTGTTGTTATCATCCTTCATAAGTAAATACAATTTTCTTGCTAGAGTATTATGTTAAAGTTTTGTATCCTTTACTTTTACTACTATTTAAGCTTAATTAGAAATTTTGTATATTTTATGATTAAATTTTAAAATCCAATTACCCTTAGAAGTTTCTCTTTCTATCACTTATCATATCTTTACAAGTATTTTATTATACATATCTTTTATTCTTTATGCATTTACAATTATGCACATTTATTCTTCATTATGCACAGGACATTATATCATACCTTGTTCATGGAGCATTTTGGACCCTAACCCTACCTAGGCCATACCCTCTGTTACTTTTTGTCATCAAGTTGAAATTTTGAGTTTATTTCTAATTATAATTAAATATCACATAAATTAGCCTTGTTAAGAAAGTACCTTAGGATGGTATACTACATAGAATTTGATGTTATCAATGTGTTTTAGATTTTCAAAAATACTCATTTTGACCCATGATTCACTACAATTGAAGCTACAATTCTCAAGATATTACATTTTTAGATTGTTAAAAAAATCTTGCAAAAGTTTTAGCAATTGAACTATACAACTATGATGAATATATAGATATGATTTTAATGTATGAACATGTAGTGTACTTCATAAGGATTCCATAAATTTTGTACATGCCTATTGTAAGAGTTTGAACCTTATGGGTAGGAAATAAAATAAGAAAATGGACTTGTAAAATTAAGAAGAGAAAAAAAGTTATCAAAGTTAAGTCATTTAAAAAAATTTAAAGGCAGTTTCATGCCATGTAAAGGAAGGCAATTAAAAGAGGGAAAAAGATAAAAATATGAAGTATATAAATACATGGGCATGTTAGAACTCAAAAAAATGAATAATAATATTTAAAAATTTAGAGTACATCGAATCATTGAAGAAAAATCTCAATGCCTTCAAGATGCCTTTCAGGTTTTCATCCTTACAATCAATCTTGAAAATCCTTCCCTTTGGGATAGGAAAAGATTTAGGCTTTTCCTTATTCAAAAGTACTCTCTCAAGTTTTCACTTCTTAGTAAAGGGTTTCTTGTAAAGAGAAGGAGAAAACTATCTCTAAAGAAAAAACAATATACTAATTAAAGATAAATAATAACTAGCAACAAAAGATAAAAGTTTCTCATCCTTGAGCATCCAAAACAAAAAGAAATTAATGCTATCAAAAAAAAATTAATTGTTTAGTTTCACTAGGAGCTTTTTCTCTTGAAGTTGTTGTTGAAAAGTCACATCTTTGAGAATTTGATATTTGATACCTAAAGAGAGGTCATAGTTATACTCTCCTCACTTTTACATAAATGTACACCAAAGCTTCCAAATAGAGTAGAGAACAAGTGGTTCAAGATAATGCCAAATGTAAAGAATGAAGTAGACAAAGTAGGTTGATCATCAAAAATGACTTCATTGATGGAGGACCTATCCTCATTAACTATTATAACTAAGGTATTTATCTTAGAGAAAAATGAATTGCAAAGTACATTAATGGAGATGATGTTTGGATGCTCCTTTTAAAAACAGAATTATGCAAAGAAAACCTAAGAATGATAACAGTTGGTCTTCTAATAACTTTCTTCATTGTCTTTATTTTCCTCATGCCATTTCTATTTATGGTTCTCCAATTCTTAAATAAATTTGGAAGACATGGTACAAGCTTCATAAATATTAGAATTATATTCATATTACAATTTCAAAAGATATGCTTAAGCAAACTAGCTCATTGTAGTTTTCTTTTAATAAAATAGCTTAGGCTACTAATGCATTTAGATTGTGTACTACTTGGAGCAAATTTGGTATCACTATAGGTTCTTATCTACATATGCATGATAGATGGATTACTTGAAATAAAGCTTCTAGCCTCTCTGGTTTGAATAGGAGGGAAAAATTAAAAAATCAATTTCTAATCTTGAGAATTTATTTAAATTTGATAATAATTTGCATCAAGATTTTCTAATAATATTTTGGAAGGATGGAAAAAATGTTTTCTTTTTAATTCAAAACTTACTTATGAGATTATTACAAAGAATGATTTTATTTGTAACAAATTCAATAAGGACTTGAAAATACAATTATCATCATACTTTTGGATGAGGAAAATAAAATATACTTGTAGAGCTTCTAAATTTTCTAAAATTTGTATTTTTTATGATGTCTTATTCATCAAGGTCTTTCTATCTACCCTCATCTTAAATATATAGAAAATGTTTCTCCTTAATGTCATATTTGTAGAAGTGAAGACTCATTTTCTCATGGTTTTTTAGTGTCCTATTTGTTTAGTAAGCTTGAAAATGGACATCTAGAATTTGTAACAACTTTCAAAGTATACATATACATTATACATATAACATATATACATTAGACCCATTACAGATTTTTTTTCTCATCACCTCACCATATGCATAAAGGGTATAAACAGCCATTTTCCAAGAAGTTTCTTCATTTGAAGCCAATTTCAACCTAGTTTATTCCATTCTAAACCTATTCCCTTTATTTTAGAACATATATCAAGGATACACATCACAATGCATGTGATTCTTTTACTTATAAATAAATCTTAGTCTTTAACATATTTCATTTTTGGTTCATTGAAAGTTTTTAGCACATAGACTTAATGTCAAGTAAAATATAATACGAGCATTTTGGGTAATAAAAAAAGCCAATAAGAAGACTTTAAAAACCCTGGCACACTATAAGGAAGTTTATTTTATTTTCCTTTTCATACAACTATTCTATTTTATTGTGGATTTTCTATTCTTCCTATCTACATTATGATTTATCATTATTCTTTTACAACTTTAATTACTATCTCAAGACTTTGCCAAATCTTTGTAAGTTTGGGCTTGTTTTTATATGGAAATTAATTTTCTAATTTTACCTAAATATTTTTCTATTTTTTGGTGAATCTCTAGAATATGTAAAAACTTTTACCAACTTACTTCTAACATATTTTATGATTATTTTGAATTAGCCCTTAATATAAATAGGATATTACAAGAATTTTTGTGGATTTTTGACTATTATAGACTTTTGGCTAATTTGGAAATCTTATGGATTTAAAACATAAGAAAATAATATATATGTGACCAAGTTTACTTAGTTAGTAGTAGGAGTCTCAAATCTTTAGATGTTCTCATTTACATGTAGTAGTAGAGTGTTTACTAGTGGGATTCACCCCATGGGAATAAGGGTTTGGATAGATTTCCTACCTTAGATTTTGACTCATGAGTTCATGTGAGGCTGGCAAACTAGCTGAGATCATGAAACTAAGACATTAAGTCTAGTGGTATGCAATAAGGCATAGTCAAGACCTATTCTTCTAATGATGCATGTGCCTCAACTACCGAGCATGTTAGTAGTGAGACATTTCCCAGGAATTAACCATGAGTGACTTTTTTGGGATCACATGGATAATCTGATATTAGTAGTGAGGTTATTCCAATACCCATTGATATATTCTTTTGATAATAAGAGTAACCAAAACTAATCCTTTGGAGATACCCAGTTAAAATATAAAATATTTAGATTTGTGGAAAATTTGTGGCATTTCTAGACTATGAATTTTTTTTGAATAATTAACTGAAAACCTTTTTCTAGGCTATATATCCTGAGACTTTAGTCCAAAACTTGCATGCTCCATGAATAGGGAAATAAAATAGCCTTTCTTATTTAAAGGGTTCTAACTCTTGCATTTTGACGCAGATAATCCAAAGTAGTTAGGGAATCGATGAAAGAAGAACATAGTGGGAAGGACGGATCAATTCTATATAAGATGGATCCTATGGACTTGAAAATTAAGTTTTATATTTTTTTTATAAAATAGAAGCCTTATATAGTCTTTGGATATTTGAGTTATGTAATTATTTTTGTGAATAAATAATAAAGTTTGATAGCTATGAAATTATCATCTATGCCATGGCGGACACCAAAAAGAAGTTCTATGAATATTAAAAGTGTATCAATTACAGTAACCTGAATAATTCATAGGGTTAAGGGGAAGGGGAACTTGAGAGCATTGTGAATGAATGAAACTTAGGAACATCCTTATAAATAAACAAGTATTAAAGAAGGAAATCTGAATTGGGGCACTACCAAACATCCACACATATTGCCTTGTTACAAGAAAGAATGACATAGAATTAGATAAGGCAAAGACCTCTCAATTAAGGATAGAGAGAGTTCCAGTGGTGACTCCACACAATAGATAGGGGAAGCTTCCTTGCAAAGATTACTAATGATGAGTGATACTATAATGCATAGGTCTTTCCCATGGCTGCAAGAGATGAATCAACTAATGACTATCCAGATTGAACTTGGATGCTTGAGATGTGAGTTGGATATGAATGAGGTGAAAGATTTGCAACTTCTCCAACCTGGTGAGCAAAAATTTATTAGAATAATCTATCCTTTGAAATATAACATTGCATCATTTCTTCCAAATATAATATAAAATAGTAGGCCTAATAACTTTTCACAGAAACTTGAGATTGGTAGAAGTAATGTTCAAAAAGCCAAATATGACATCCTCTTGAGATAGCTTGTATGATGGAAAACTATAGAAGCCCACTCCCACACATGTTGAGCAAATGGACAATGCCAAAACACATGGACAAAGTCATCTTGTTCACCAAAAAGAGGGCAATTGGGATTGGGAATCCCTAGATATTCTAAACATTTACCAATATGTAGACCATGATAGAGGAGATACCAGAGGAACTGCTTAATTTTGGGAAGGGTTGGAAGTTTCCAAATATGTTGAAAGAGAGGGATCCAAAATGTTACTAACTCTTATTTGTGGAAATACTTATTATAGCGTTTAATGATCTCAGATGGGTCATGCATAAGATGAAAGGGAACAGATGGATGGTAGGATAAGAGTTTAACCCCATTAAGCCATTGAAGGCCATGAAAAGGGCTTTACACTGTAACATCAAGTTGCCAATGATTGTGGAGAAAGGAGTAAATCAGGACTAGGCAATGGTTCATTATAGCCAACTCCCCATACAAATTNTATGACATTGTAAGGATCATTTTTCATTTTTTTGTACATAGGGTACATAATATTATTTATTTATTTATTATTTAATTTGTTAAATTTCAAATGTAAATATCTTTATTTCTAGATGTCCAATTGAGCTGAAACAAGTGTCATTGGCATTGTTATTATGCATATCTTTTATTGATAAAACTAATTAAATTTTTCAACATCTACATTTTTGCGATTATGCTAATTTCCATTTTTCTTTAAATTTATTCTATTTAAGTAGTTAGAAAGCTTGTAGCATTGTGTTTTTTATTATATTTATGCTTCTAATTGATAATTTTTATTTATTTTATGATTTTTTTCTAAGTTATAATTCAATGTTAAATCTATATCCTTGGAATTTTGTAGCATTTTTATATTTTATTTATAGGATTTTATAGATAATTAATCAGGGTGTTATAGCTTTCTTCTACTGTTTTGTGAACTAGGTATTGGATACCATTACAAGACATTAGCATTAAAATTTTTTGGATATATAAAGTGGATATAATTATAGTTGCATAGCCTTGAAAGATTAGGAGAGGACCACGTTTACTAGTCAATGGAGAATGTTTACATATAGAAAAATGTAGTTTGATATTTGTAATGCTTATGCAATATTTCAACAATTAGTTCTTAGCATATTCTAGAAATAGATTAGCAATACAGTATAAGTATTTATGGAGTATTTTTCTACATACATCTCCAATTTTGAATAGACCTTAGAATGTTTATAGCAAGTGTTGAAAGGATGTGTTAAGAATAATTTAAAATTCAACTATAAAAAATGCCATTTAATTAATTCACTACATTCAAAGGAATTTCACAACTCTAGGCCTGACATTAGACTTACTCATATCCAAAAAAGGTTGCAGAGCCTCCTTCCCAACACCATGTTGCCCATATGCAAAATTCATAGCATTCCATGTGATTTCATCCCTTGTTGGCATTCAGTCAAAATTGAGCCTGGAATCATGAACACTACCACACTTCTCATACAATTTACAATGGAATTTTCCATAGGCAGATGCTACACTAATCCATGCTTGAGAGTGAAGGCATGAATAGCCTTACCATGTTTTAAAGTAGAGAAAGTAGGAATAACACTGAGCAAGGCTACAGAATTCAGGACAAGTTCTGCCTCATGAATCTTCATAAATAATACTAATTTCTCACTTCTTAGACCTACCTAAGCATACCCTGCAACCATTACATTCCATAACAACAGGCTCCTCTCCCTCATCTTATCAAACATAGATCTCTCACAGGAATTCAACCCCCTTCATTTTTATTTTCTCTATGACTAATTGATCCTACACACAACTTAGAAACCATGGTTAGCTACACGTTGCTGCTTTCAAATGTTCCTAGAACAGTTCTAGCTACATAGTTTGTGAAATTTGTAGAGAAGTTTGTGGGGAAGGGTGCTGTGTATGCATGTGACATAAGAACTGAGCGAGGTTGCTAGAAATATCAAGGAGAGGGTAGAATCCAATTTGAAAATGCAGAGTCTACCAGAAACTTTATGAGGCTATCTGAATAGCCCTTTTAATGGTGGATTGTAATTTTCCTATTAGTTATTTTGATAAATACATGATTCTAAGACCCAATAACTATATCTCTAACACAAAGCTATTTGCTATGTCCCTGCTCAATCCCAATGCTTTGGCTATCCTCTGGTATGCAGATGAGCTTGTGGAATATGTAAAAACTTTTGTTGAATATGCATATGAAAGATGTCAGACATCTTATATGGAGGAAGTTTTAGAAAAAAAATGCTATATACTAATGCTTAAATGATTTCCAATTGCATATCAGGCGTGGAAAATAAAATTTTATCCAAAAAAGTAGTCATCATTTCAAGAGTTGAGCAAAAGTAAAGTGCCAGAGTTCTAGTTGGTCTCACTAGAAAAGCCGACATCAGTCTTGCTTGCTATAATAGAAACTAGTTCTAAAGCGCAAGAAGGCTTACTATCAAAGATGTAATTACTTGCATGGTATATTACTACCCACCTAGATGGTTTCCTCTTTTTGCATGAAGAAAGGTTTTTTCAAAAATGGAATTGAAAAGAAAAAGCCTATTTTTTTAGTGTGGAAGATTGGGAATTGAAAATTGTTCATGTATTAATGAACAATTAATTCTCATAGTTGTAAATTTGTTATGAGTGTTAATTCTATTCACTCTCTTATTCCATACAAAAAGTATTATTATTTAAGAAGAAAGGGAATTTATGGGATAGTTATCCAATGTCCTACATGAACATGACACTTGTCAACTATAGCTTGCATTTCTATAGTAATAGTAACTTCCCATAAAAGTGATAACTTCCTATGGTAGTTATAACAAAACCCCCATAATATTTGTAACTAACCTCAATTTTTTTATGATTTTATAACTATTGAATAGGACACTTGGAAACTACACCTTTTTAATCTCTATGGTAGTTATAACTAACTCCCATGGTGATTGTAACTAACCTTAATCTCCCATGATGGTTGTAACTACACAAAAGCCAATATAAAAGAGCTTCAAGGGTAGAATACCATGCGAAGGGTAGGGAACTTAGAAGAATTATTGAAAATTTCTTGTAAAAAATGGCTTGCTAATTGCATCATCAATTTAGCTACTTTTTCTTGGTTGTTTAGCTAATGGTTTAGATAGTACTATGTTGGCATTTAGTTTTGGGCTTTTCTGATTGCTCTTATAGCTCTATTTCTATGCAATTCTAGACTTCTATTTGGTTGCCATATAAGAGCTTATGTTATATTTGAAAAGCATCTTGAGAAATTTAATAGTAATGTATTTATGAAATCACCTATTCAAGTCTAGAGGGCCTAGAAAATCTTTGATATCTTGAGCTAACTTGAAATAGCTTACCTCGCTGATGCAGAAGTCTATTGATGAACTTGAAGAAAAGTTTAATAGGATGTGAAAGTGGATATATGAAAATTTTACAACTCTTGTAGAAATGGTAGAGGAGAATCTAACACAAAACGAATTAGGTGATCATAATAAACAAAGGATACAGAACCAAGAAACAACTAAGAACACTTATCAAGAAATAGGGAAAATGACTAAAGAAAGTGAGGCTACGGTCTCAATCATAGATGAAGATAATGGATGTGACATCTGCATATATGATAATTCGAAGGGCCATTGCCCAGTCTTGTTACATCTACATGAGTATTAGGCAGGTGCATTCAACCCAAAGTTTCTATAGAAGCACATGCCTAGGAGATTTCCTTTTCCACATGGTAATCATAGATAGCCCCACAACCAATTGTACTATCCTAGGGGGACTTATTACCAGCCTCAACACTATTATCAATTGCAGTGGCAACACCCACAGTTGTGGGGAAGGCCACCACCAAACCAACCCTACCCTTCCTATTAGCTGACGTAGTATGGACATTATGTTCAACATCCTAATTTCCAACCAATTCTACGTCCTTTACTTCAAATCACCACTATCACTTTCTTGAGTACCATTAACCCATGATGTTCCCTAAAGTATTATCACCTTATGCCTCTTACCATCTATCCTACCCTTGATATTCTCATACTTCACCTCTTTATATGCCACCACCGGTGACACATGAAGGTTTGGCACCACACTATCAACCAACGAATATCACTTGTGCTGTGAATGTGCATAGAAATGTGGATGCCAATAGGTTCCCACCACAAATGTGAAAACACCCATTCTTTAGGAAAGGTCACAGATGAAAGAAAAATACCCATGAACTATCCACATCATATGACCTAGCACAATGCTAATATGGTGCAATGCCTCTCTTTTCACCACCACCGACCTTTGGTCTTACACAAGGGTCACCATCCATTATTACTCCAATCCTGAACCCAAGTAATGAATTTAATAGTATGGGGAGACCAACAAATCCATGCATATTGTATCATGATCAAGGATGCAATCATGGGCAAGACATCCGTAACATTAACACACCTCATATCCTGACCCACCATACATTTAACAATCAAGTGTATGATCAATAATTTTTCTACCCAGTCATCGCAACACCAAAAGACATCCAATGGCTTGGGAATGAACAATTAACAATGTTTTATACATGCATGGATCCTATCCATCTGCTTATTAATCCTTGTGATAGACAAATGTTTAGTCATGGGAGAAGCCCCCCTTTCTAATCTTCAAGATTCATAAGTTTCTTTCATCTTTTTGTTTTACAATTTTTTGTCATTTTCTTATTTCTTGATACAAATTTTCCTATTCCTTCCAACTTTTTCTATTTGGTGTTTTCATTTTCTTTGTTATGTAATCTTGTTTGTGAATAAAACGATCATGTAGCCCATTGAGGTGAGGTTTTCTCTATGTTGTTGAGTCATGAGGGACTAATTATTTGAATAGTGAGACCATGTCATCCATCCACTCATTCCATTAATAACAAGTTCTTTCTCTAGTCATAATGACATTCTTTTTCACCATGAGACTAAAACTAAAATTGTAATCATTATGCTTGGGTACAAGAGTAAAGAATTAAGAGGGAATGTGAAGGGTGTGACATCAAGGGCATTTGTGGATTCTCTTTGGTTGCTTCTATATGTTCTATTATGTTACTTCGGTTGTAATTATATCCTTGTAGATCTAATGAAAAATGAAAGTAAGAGTCATATAAAATGGCATTGAATAAACTTTTGAGGGTCCCACTAGAAAGACATGTACCCATGCCTAAAAGTTAGTGGCTTCTCAAAGCATAAAAAAAAAGAAAAGAAAAAACAATGTGCCATAAATAAGCTCTTCCCTTGGATAACATGCCAAGTGATGTTACTCCTTGCAACTATGGTAGTCTTATGGTTGTCAAATGAAGTGATGAAACGATGTGATGTCACTAAAATGTGGTTTGGACTTGGCTTAAATCTTGAAAATAAGGGCTAATGATTACTTAACCATTAATAACACACAAGGATTCATTATGCCTTAGGTAAGACACCTCACATCCCACTTTTTGCACTCCTTTCTACTGTCCATCTCATCTCTCTGTTCGTATGATCCTAGCTTGTGGTTTTATGTAACATAGAGTTATTCCCTCAACTTGGTGGTTTTCACATGTATGTTTTGTATCATAAGTATGCATTTCATTTAACCCCTTTAGAGCTGATGAGTGGCAAGATACCCCTACACTCAACCATACGAAACGAGCATCACACACGTGATTTGATTGAACTCCGCAGATGGACTAGTTGTGGCACCTAGACAGTTATCCTTAGGTCGCAGTTCGATGTTGAAAAACCACTAGTTTTTGACCAACCGTAGATCGTTGTTTTTGCCGCGCCGTTGACTTCTGCCACCGCCGCTTTTCTCGCCCTCTCCTGCCGCGTTCTGTTGGCTGCCGCTGCTGCATCACTGTCTGCTCCAGCCACCCTGTCTGCCACCGCCGTTTCTACTCCTACCGTTTCTCCTCCTGCCGCGCCTCTGCTGCATCTCCATCTTCTGCTTTCTGCCGCCTGCTCCTTCCCTTCTGCCGCGTAGCCTTGTCTTCTCCCACCTGCTTGCTGTCCGCTGCTGCTGCCTCCTGCCGCGTTCTGTCCGCTGTTGCTGCCCTCTGTGCGTCACGTCCCTGCCGCGCCACGCCATCATCTTCTGCGTCTCTGTCTGCCATCGCTGCCCCTCCGTCGCGCCTGTTGATCCCGCTGCTCCTGTTGCTGCTGCTGCCTTTTCCTGCGCCATCACTCCCTGCCACCTGCCACGTCCCTGCACCTGCCACGACGCGTTTCTGTTCCCCTCTGCCCCGACGCGCTGCTTTCTACCGCCATTTCTGCTCCCACCCACCCACTGCCGTCACCACTTTGTCATCTTCTGTTTGTTGTCTCCACTGCCCATGTCTGCGGCATTGTTTCTACCGTCCTCGCCTGCACTGCGCCACGTTTCACCTACTGCGCCGCCCTCGTGCACCACGCCTACCTCGCCTACCACGCCGCCCTTGTTTGCTGCGCTGTCCTCGTTTGCTGCGCCGCCCTTGCCTACCGCTGCTTTTCTCGCCCTCTCCTGCCACCGTTGTCTGCCACTGCTATTTTTTTTTCTTTTTTTTTCTGTCTGCCGCCGTTTCTGCCGCATCGCTGTCTGCTGCACCGTCGTATTGCTGTCTTCCGCTGCCCTACCGCGTTGCTGATTTTTCGCCTTCCATTGCTGACCGCCGCGCTGCTGTTTCACACCACCCTATAAAAATAAAACTTTAAACTCTAGCCCAAACCCTATAAATACTTCATCAATTCACACAAATGAGGAGACGGAAGAGGAGGCAACGAAGGACACACAAGCAAGAAGAAGCAAGAAGGAGGACAGAACTTGCAATCCTTGGGCGCTCGACACCTCCGATTTTTGGCTTTCAAGTTCCTCTCCCATCGTCGCATCATATCCTCCCGGGGCTAGGCGTTTGACTTTCCATTCATACTTGTGCAACTACGCTTTGACCGGTGCACATGTTTTCTAATACAATATAGTTTCATTATTGCTTCTCATTTACTTTATTTACCTCGGTTTACGTTCTGTTTACAATATAAACTTTGTTTACGCTTTATTAATAACTCAGTACACTTTATTTATGCTTCGTATCGTTGTTTACATTCCGTCTACATACCGTTTACGATAACCCCAGCACTAGCCGTAGCTTACGCTCGGGGAAGTCCTTGTTTGATTTGCGTGCAAATCATACAAGGCACTCTGCCTTCGTTCCCTTTTTCAGCTTGCCCTCAAGCGAAGGCAGGGTCTGCTGTGGCTGCCCAACGATCCCTCGGTGTCTGTTTCCCTTCCAGCCTTACACCGACGATTTAAGTCAGTACAGTTTTTGGCGCTAGAAGGAGGGCCTCTTTCTTGTTATTAATTAAAACCTCACTACCTATCAAAACTCATCCATCTTATTTGAGTCTCTTCATCCCTGTTGATCACACTAAGTTTGTGTCATCCCACACTACAACTGCTTACGATCCAGCTCTATTCGTCTATCCCAGTCTATTCACGTTTATCATGGAATCTTCCCAAGTCAACCTAGTAACACTACCAATTGCTTCAAACCCTGTGACTGCTACGGAATCTATAACCGTTATTGAACACAAGGCAAAGACCCCATTCATGCAACTCTTACACCTGAACAATATAATTTTATCTGTGTTAAGATCCAAGCCAACTTACCCATTGATCGTATAGAGAGGGAAGCTAAGCGAGAATATGAAATCATCCACAAAGGAGAACATGAGTTTATCCCTTCAGCTTTTGACATAATCCCACTATCTGAAAACCATCATAAACTCATATCCCAACTTCTCATGGATAAAAATCAAGCCTTACAACTACCTCCCATAGAGCCTCAAGATGAAGAAGATGACTTTGCAGCAGCCCAATCTGAACATGGAGAATCATACCATACTGTTAGCCCCCATGCAAATCTATTATCCCATCCTTTCCTGGAAGAAAACATGTTTCCTTCTTCATCCACAAACGTTCAAACACATGTTCCCCATTCCATTCCTATCTTCTCCATGCTCAATAACATTCACTCTGATGCATCCACTTCCATAATTCCCCCACTAGCACAGTCTCAACAACTCCTCCAAACCAACGTAGGGTCAATCCCCCAACCTCAAGTAGTTAGAATACCATCAGTCATACCAGCTTCCACATCCA
>MNCI01012175.1:111706-128703 GCA_015680685.1 Gnetum montanum
AATTACATTCACCACATTGTGGGTAGACACGGGAAAAAAATCTAACTTTGGAGGGATCAAACTACCAGAGCTTCGCTACTCTAAAACTGGGATTCCAAACAAGGGAGAGCCGTGTCTTATTTATAGATATGGTGGCGGACTGCGATATTGCGTACATATCATAGGGAAGACGCGATATCGTGTACGTGATATCACGAGGGATGCGATATCGCGGCCTATGCAAATTGCGTCTCATCAAGTGCCTACGAACATTTTTAGGTGTGGTTACACAAGGGCATCATAGGCTAGAGCCTACTTTGGGGAGAACCCACTTGTGTAAATTTTGTAACTTGTACTTGTTTAACATAACCACATCATTCTTCACCTTCCAAACGCTTAATTGTTAAATTTTGTAGTTTCCGTTATCATGTAATTGATCTATTTCACAACATTGATTTAATGCACTTTTTCTTGTATCTTCCAAAGCATTAATCATTAAAAAATCCATCTTCTACCACTTCCAGGTGCCTTCATTAGATTTTTCTAATTATCCCAAAACTATGAACCTAACCTTAAACCTCCCAAAAAATCATAGAGTTTTGTTTTCCATGCTTAGTTGCCCCATTTAATGCATATTCTGTGACCTTGATATTGAGTCAGCCTCAATGTCAGATACCTAATATCAGGTACCCAATATCAGTTCCCACAAAACCTATATATATGACCCCCATGGTGCCCAAACTCCATTCTCATCATTTGCAAATAGGTGAGTTTTTTCAATTTTCTCTTGCTACTCAGAGCTCTGAGCAACCAACTTCTACTTGTAATATTTGGCTCTCTACCACTTTGATTCTTGTATCGTTTGAACCTATTTGACTCTAAAGTGTTCAAGTTAGTCATGGGGGGTACTTACGTGAGAAACTTACACCAAGTTTTTGAAATTTGTTCTCGCCTAGAGGATATTATAAGGGTAAGAGTGTTAAAAACCTTAAGTGTTATAATGAAAAATTAATTGAATTAATGCCAAAAACCTTAATTTCTCCACCGAAGGGACCATAACCTACATAATATGTCATACATAAGTAAAAAGGAACTAACTGTGAAAGGTCATAAAAGAAGATAGACACTTTTTAGGCATTTTTTTAAAAAATTTTCTAACTTTGCAATCATATGAACTAAAGAACATAATGAAACTAAGGCAATGAGTAAGGTATAAAATTGTTAAGGATAAATAAGACAACCGTAGTAACACTTGATCTTTGATTGATTGTAGATGGTCCCAAAAGAGGAGCACAAGGAGGACCTTTGTAGGGAGTAGCTAAATGCCTAAGAGGTGGTAGGTGCTAGCAAGGCGAGAATGTGAAGCACAAAGAGTAGGAGGCCCAATCTTTCAACATCCCTCAGGAGGCTTTTGTTATGAGATAGTTGGTCCAAGGAGAGGCTGTAGAACCCCAACCTTCCAAATAGGGACAATGCCTCACTTTGTCCATAGAATGCCTTGAGGCCATTCAAGAAAAATCCATGTTGATCATAGTCATCATGGAGATGAACTTCAGCCCGTTCATAGCATTCGCTCTTGAATCAATTTAGACACAACTCTAGGCATCACCCTTGTTGCCAATTCTTTTAGATAGTGGTGAGTGGTATCTTGGAGAAACATATCAATTTTAGCATAATAAAGAGGAAGGTACCATTATCAAGATTTGTGAAGTCAATGTTTTATTCTTGGTCAAAGTAATCACTGAAGCTCTCAATCTACCAAATGACGACGCTAAGTTAGCCCATCTATCCACAAGGTCTGACCCTAACACTTAGAAGCGATGGCTAAGGCGGGCATATGGCAAGGATGATAAAACATATAATGAATTAACTTTAGAAGAGAGGACCTATTTTAAGATAGGGACATATCACCTCTTTCCCACTAGGATCTCAATAGAATTTCCACATATGTGAGTAGGGGAAGTGTCGTACTAATGAAAAAATACATGGCCAACCTTCCCCAATTATATTGCACAAAAATTAAAAGGTGGTTTGAAGAGAAAAAGGAAAGGAAGCCAACACTCCCATTTCCTTACCTAATCCAAAAGTTGTGCAAGCATGCTAGAATTCTAGGGTACATAAATGACATCCCTAAGAAGGCTTAGAATGCCTCCTTCACTGAATTACTAAAACCAGCAGCACCAAGGAAAGACCCTAGTGATGAACTAGAACCAGAGAAGGAAGCAGAAAAGGAGCTTGAGCAACATCATAAAACACAAGTTCCACCATTGCCACCACAAGACTATAGGTTGGCAATGAGCCACTTGCAAAAACTTGTTGAAATACTCAGCTAGGGAGTAGAGAGGAATCAAGCCTCTTTAGAGTCATCGACGACACTATGCAGCCCACTATTTTGGCAGATTCAAAAAAGGGCCATGTGTTGCTACAATTAAGAGGAGAATCCTAGTGGTCTAGAAAAATCTCTAGTAATGTCACATCATTTCAAGTAATGCTTAAAATAGGAGAAGGTTCCATAATAGTGATCATGTAGCATCAAGATGCAACGACCGTAGTAGCAGTGATAATAGATCACATTAAAGAGTCTTTCAATGTGCCTGTTATGCCTCCAATTGATTTGATGGGGACCAGAGACATGTAGATGCTTGCTAAGACTTCAATGAATCCTATAGGTCATGAAGATGTATTATATTGATTACTATAGATAGAATAAGTAATGATAACCTTGTTTGACATCCCTAGTGATGTCACTATAGCATAATTAGATTTCATCACTACTAAAAGGAAGCTAGTCATGGCTGAGGTCAAGGCAGAACACAGAGAAGTGGAAGTGCAACATTTGCAACAAGAGTTGGTTACCTTGAGGGATGAAAGATAGAACCTTTACCAATTTATTGTGTCTAACCAAATAGAGCTAGTCAGAACAGAGTAGCTAAACAAGTTGATTGAGGAAAATAAAGCTACCGAGCAAGAAAAGGAGAAGGTGATCTGGAATGCTTTGGCTACTGATGCATAATCCCACGTCTACAAGAAGGCACTGATTGCCACCTAGGAGGAGAATAAATAGCTCACTGTAGACAACTCAAGGTTGATCACCGTTGAAAAATAAAAGAATGTTTTAGAAGAAAGTGTCCATTAGTTAAGAGAACAACTAATGAGGGTCAACCAATATATCAAAAAATTAGCCAAGGAAAACAAAATCCTCTCAATGGAGGACATCTGCACCATTCGACAAAAGTCCACAATTGAAATAAGTGCATGGTAGAATGAGGCCAAGAGGCATGAGAAGTTGAAAGAACATTTCTGGGACTAGGTAGGAATGTACAAGTAGATAAATGAAAAAAAAATTCAAATGGCTAAAGGCACATTAGGTCCATGTCAACATAGGATTATGATTAGCAACCAATTCTGGATAGTTATGCACTAGTCCATCAAGTGAAAGTGAAGAACAAAGACCTACAGATCGAGGATTTGAAAGAATACATGGCATTGGCTAACCTCAAATATGCTAAACTTGCCATGTTAACAACAAGTCAGCCTAGAAGCGATCTGGAGAAATAGGTAGCGACCTCCTCTACATTATATAAGAAAGAGTTTGTAGAAAGAAAAGCTGCTTTGCTGAAACTCCATGTTGTAAACTTAGAAGTTCAAGTGGTTAAAGCTTGCTACCATGGACAAAAGGATGTCACTTCAGACCTAGCCAAGAAACTCACAGATTATCATGAGTTCAAAGAAAAGGCTAAGGTATTTGAAAAAGAGTGATGGTAGTTTATGGCCTGGTACATAAAGGCCAACAAAATGTTTTTGCAGCTGCCATGCTCTTGGAACACATTGACATCAACATACATTGGTTCAGCAACTTGGACAGTATAGGATCCAAGGATGGAAGAAGAGAAGTTGTAGGCTCTCCTCAAATATTACAAGTTTCAAAAGCTTGGCCACAAAGGGAAATGACCAATAGCCATCGCCTTTGAGAACTACATGAGCTTCTTTGATTTTGTGTCTTATAATACTATGTCCAAATTTTTGTAAGACATCACTACAACATGTAAGATCCCATTTGTTCGTTTGTTTGAGTTAGTCAATAATTCCATACCTTCCCTTTATTTTTTCTAAAGAACTTTTTCCTCATTTTATTTAACTCGAGGAAAAGTTTTCATTTAGTCCTGGGGGTATGATGAGTCATGATTGTATCAACCCGATATCAAATATGCGATATTGTATCCTAAGATGTGATGTCAAATGTCCAATATCGTCTCCTTCATGCCAGCCTATAAATACAACACTTGGGTGCATGTTTGGGATAGAGTTTTGTTATTGGTTTTCAGTTAGCTTCTTTGTAGATTGTTGATTTTCAAGTTTTGTTATTCCTAGTGCATGCCTGCAGTGTGATGTTTGTGATTGTATAGCATCCATATTATAGTGTGTTGTACTTGGACATGTTACATGACTGGAAATAAAGATCAAGATTACCTTCATCATTGTAGCATCCACTTAGATTTATTATTGATTTAATTATTTAATTATTTGCTATTTTCTTTGGTTAATGTTTTCACTTATTGCTATTTACTGTTCCTGTCATTAAGTAGAATGAGTACAACTTAATCATGAGCGTTTAAGTGCAATTACTTGGTAACCTAGCAGTGTATTATTTGGCAAGCCCAATGATGTACTCTTGGAAATCCTAGTGGTAGTTATACCAAGTCCAAGGCAAGTATGAACAATTGGGAATGGATACTCATTACATGTAGGCTAGTTTAGATCTTATTTTCCATTGTTCGTTAGCTTAATTACTTAATCTCTTTATCATCATTAGAAGCATTATAGGGTTATACAACATCATCATATGACTCACTTTGGACTAAACCATATGTGACAAAGTTGTCACTAGTCCAAGTGGGAAGACAACGAATCGTGATTAGAGCATAACGATTTAGATGCACAACTAGTCCCATCCACAGAATTCAACTGGATCATGCACTTGTGATTCATATAGTTAGGTGTAGGGGTACCTCACTATTCATCAGAAACCTTATAATCAAGGCATCTATTTAATCAATGTTGCATTAGCACATAAAGTCTCTTGTTTTTGTGGAGATCATGCATATGACCACCTAGCCAGCTAAAGGTATTTTTATGCTATAGGAAAAACTCAAAGTTTGTAGATCTCACATTGCTCAAAATATGAGAAAGAATTCTCCTTTATGGAGAAATCAATAGCTTGCAATATAGTTCATTTTAAGAATATAATTGTCAAGGGATCTTTTTTATTTTTAAAAAATTTATTTGACTTTGTTCAGAGGACAAATGTTATGTTCTCTAGGATTTTTATTAATATTAAAGATGAAAATTATGATTTATTTAAAAAACATTTTGGGATTATAAGAAGTATATATACAATAACATATGATTTGCATATTGCAAGAATTATCACTACAAGAAGAGAAACATGTATATTTTGCTTTACTACATTTTTACTATAATAGAAACAATGGAGATATTGGAGGCATTCAAAGAAGATGACTATGAAATTACATAGAAACATATAGTTGATGTCAAGTCCATAAAATATGTTCTTCTAGATGAATCAATTCCAGAATATGTTGAGTATAATTCCTGCAAATCAACTTTCTTCTGGAGAAAGTTGTAAATTCCGTTTTGATGAAGGATGAAACTATTACCAAGGATGTCTCTTACATACTTACTATTATTCTACTACAACAATGTATTAAAGGCTTTGCACTCATATAGTGATATAGGTATCATCTCTATTCATGATGATGATGTGTACTACTTTCTATGGCCTGAAATAATACAAATGGTAAACAAAACAAATGAGAACCCTTAAGACCTAAAATTGACTGAGAAATAGTATAGAAATATTTTGGAAATTAAAGATTCCTATAAGGATATTATAATATGTTTGAAGGATAGGCCTACTGATACGATGAGAAAGAATTATGCATTACTATTTCTTTTATTACTATTTTACATCACAATTCTTTTACTTCTACTAATGCATCTACCATAACTAGGATACTTATGTCTTGGATGATGATGACAACCAAAATCAAGAGGAAGAATCAAAAGGAGAAAAGATTGAAAAATAGGTAAAATTTAAAAGTCATTTCTTTGAAATGTTATGTTTGAGATATTTTAGTATTTAATATATTTTTTTACATTGGAAATGTAGGATGCTAAGGGTGAAGAGATTGAATCAGAGAAATCAAATGGAGAGGTTGCTAGCCTCAATAGTGAATTAGATGATGAGGAGATAAAATTAGATTAAGAATTGGTAACTAAACATGTACATTGAGATACTTACATTGGTTTGAGATATTTAATTAAAAATTTATTTTGATTATTAAACTTTTCTATTGTAACTAGGAGACAAATAAGACATTTACTTCATTCAAGACAATTGGCTAAAGCATAGCACATACAAGATCTAGAATTAAGTGTAAGTAACTACGATTATATTAATTATTTTTTATAGTGATTCATTTTATTACCAACATATTTCTTAAGTTTTATTTTTTATTCTATAGGAAAGAAGTCCAACACCATTGAAGGTGTCGAAAAAGGTTATTGTGAAGGCCTCCAAGAAATAAAAAATAGAACATTGATATAATGTGTGGAATATGTTTTATGTTTTATAATCTTATATTTATTGATATACTTTGTTGTATATAAAATTTTCTGTAGGTTCAAAATGATGAGAGTGAGAGTCTGATAAAAGGTTCAAATAAGAAAAGTATGATCCTATACTAATTATACTTTAATAAATTTCTTTCTTTAATGCATTTTATTCATTCAAAACAATATATTGTATGAAAATAATAGAGTAATTAGCTCTACTTTGGCATTGCATACCATAATGACCTTCATGTTAAGTCATTTCATAATAAATATTGTATTGAGATTGATCCAATATGCCTAATATTTTTGCTTTAATTAGTCATGTTAGATAAAATAAAGGATCATATTTGCTTGAATTGACTTTTGACTTACTAGATTTATATAGTTTGAATGAGTTAAAAAAATACTTCAAAGAGGAAATGAGATCAAAATATATGATTCAATATTTTAGCTAAAATATTGTACTAAAGTACTAGTTTCTATATAAGCCAATGTCATCATGACAAAAGAGTTATCATGTTTGAGACTGAAAATAAGAGACAAAAAATACAATATTCATATACTATTTTAGAAAATTGAAATCCATTCCATAACTTCATTTACTATATTATTTTTTTGATCTATCATTATTATTAGATTTGTATAGAAGATCTAGAGAGAAAAATGAGAAGTTAAATTTAAGACAAAGTATCTTGATATTGATTCAGTAAGGACTAGAAAATATTTTTTCCTATAAACATCAAGATTGGAAGAGGTATGTTTCATTAGGTGCTTACTATTTTTGATATGTCAGAAAACACAATACTGATCATGAATCCCCTTCACAATAATATTGACTACAGCAACCATATTGATATTCTTTACACATAATATGAAGAGGAACATAATGTTCAAAAGAGAAAGGGTTGATTTCATTGTGAACTATGGAGATAATTATTTCAAAGAAATATACTGAGGTAAAGAAATGGATTTAACTGTGTACTTTATGTTTTGCTTTATGTAATATAGATATTAACAAAAAGGAAAATAATATTTAGGGCATTAGAGGTACTAATGTATAGAAGAATATTCTTGTGTGATATATTAAATATGTTTGCTTGGCATACAAGTTGGTTACAATAACAAATAACTATATAAATATTTTGAGTTAAAATTTTTAGTTATATTGTGTTATTTTTTCTTATGCAAATTCATTAGTCAATTTAGCTTTTTATAATATTTATTTGTTTACAACTTTAATTATGTTAAGTACTATAATTTTTGGCGACTATAACATTTTGATGTTCATTAGAGAATTTCAATGTATGACTATGTGTAGCTATAAGATGGTCATGTAAATAAATTGGTTAGTTTATATTTTATGATAAATAGATGTTAAAATATTCTAATGTATCTATTATGATTGGACTTAAATGGTGTGCTTGTAAAGGATGTTTTTTTTTTCAAATGCAAAAGAATTGAGGAGGTATACTAGCACTTATAATAACATGCTAGGAAAAAAGTACTACTTTATTTGACCTGGTGTTCATGAGTTTCTTACTGGATTGATCAACATTGAAAGAAAAACAAGTTTTGAATATGCATTCTGGTCATTCGCTTAGTTCCCCAACATTGAAAGAAAAACAAGTTTTATTGTCAATGATATGGATATCAAACTAAAATTCACTTGGTGTTAAATACAATGTCAAAAGCATTATCGCAAAGCTATGATGCTTCCAATTTTTCAAAAGCCTTTACAACACTTTTTCCAAATTTATGCAAGCCAATATGTATAAGAGGATGTCATCATAGTTGATGATATGAATGATAAAAATATGATCCTAATAATCTATTGTAAATCCCATTAGTGATCAATTAACTATTAAGTTCTATTAGATAACTTGTAAATATAATTGGATATTTGTATTTTTAAATTAAAAAAGTGCATTGCATTCTAGGAAAGCTATTGACTTTTACTATAATTCTAATTTTTTATTGGTTGATGATTGCGAAACTTTTCACATCCATTTAGAAACCTAACCGTTATTAATATTCAGTTTTCTTAAAATAAGTAAAATTAATTATTAGTATCTAGAAAAAAGTTGTGCATCAACATAACATAGTTCTTGATTCAATAATAATATTCTTTTAATATAATTGACATTTCTTTCTAATGAACTTGGATATTGATTTACATTGATGGGATGTGATATTGCGTCTTTCCCTGCGATATTGCATACGCGATATCGTAGCTTGTCGCTAGTTCTATAAATAAGAGGCAACTCTCCCCTTTTTCTCCATATAGATCTAGACCTTAGCCAAACTCTCACCATTTTTCCATTCCAAAGTTAGAATAATTTCCATGTGCTCGTAGTAGGAGTCCCAAAGTGAACAGATCTTTATTCGAGCAATTTTGTACCTGAGCACACAATTGTGTACGACAATAAAGATGAAATTTTGGATAAACCTTGCAGTTCATGGACTAAACTAAATAGGACTTAATTATTGTTAATTATTTAAATGCTTTCTTAAGGACTCAATCTTTCTCAACCCTCAACTCTCATAATTAAGTGCATTTAGTACGACCACTTTGAGCACGTGCGTTATGCTTGGTAACCCCAGTAACAAATAGCGTTTGGTAATCCCAGTAGCATTGCATTGGTTCAGGGTGTGAAACAACAAGTGGGAATGGATACTAATGCTAGGATGATTAAAGCTTAGTTAGTTAAAGTTAGTTACTTAGTCTCTTCACCCTTTCCTCTCTTAGCATAAGCGATAGAAATCTAAAAGATATAAAAATCACATGCCTCAAGCTTACTTAACCATACAACTGTGAAAAATACAAGTAAGCTTGGGAGGACAATGATTGATTAACCTTAGGTGTTCCATTAGATGTGTAGGCACTTAGTCTGCGAAGTTCAACCAAATCGTGCATGTAACGCTCATATTCGTATGGTTGAGTGTAGGGGTACCTCACCACTCATCATAGGTGCCGTTGCCAGGGACTAAGTTGTTTGTGCGCTAAGTAGAACATAGGAAATCATCCACATTGTTGGGAAGCTTAAATGAACCCTTAGGATTAATTAGAAGAAAATTTAAACAACAGTCAATAGCACACCGACAAGGTAACAATGTCTTCTTCTTCTCATAAAAGCACTTCACCACCTAGGGATCACACAAGAGATAGTCAACGGCACAACATACATAACCAAGAACCACCAGTTCCTCAAGAGTATCGGGTAGTGTATACTCATCACAATGAGTATATACCTAATTTTACCTTTATCCTCCATCAGGATGAACAACTGTGTTGGCAAGACTTGCAAGGTAACATAGTATTACCCCCAAATCATGCAGTCCCTAACATGCTCCTTTGTGCTCTTGCACAGATAGACATGATGAAGCTATATGTTGAATATGTTGCATGTGGTTATGACACAAGGAATTACCACCCCATAGTGGCAAAACATTTAAGGGACTCATGGTGGGAGAGCTACCATACATCATTGAAGGGTAAAAGGGTCTTGCACGTCCTAAGCGAAATCGGAGATGGTGAACCAGTTATAATAGGTTCTCCATCAAATGATGTTTTTCCTCCTAATGATGGTGAGGAGGTGGGGTATCAGAATCTACACTCCATGATTCATAACCCTAGTTCTAACCCCCATGAATACCAAGTGTTCAATGAGGCAACACAAACAAATGATAAGGATGGGCAATCTGATCGTCATCACGATCGGGGTCGTAGCCACTAAAGAGAAAGTAAGAAACATCGTCATGGCGATGGTTCCCCTTCTTCTTTACATTCATCGCATCATTCACTCTCTCCTTCCACATCAAGATGCAGTCACAAAGAGCACAACCGTGAGGACAAGGGTAGGCATAATGAGAACCCTTGACAAGAGAGTCGAGAGTGAGGATGAGGGAATTTGAGAGAATCAAGGCATGGTAGAAGGAAAAGTAGGGAACCACGTAGGCATCACAAACGCCATGAAAAACATGACAATGATGAACCCCTACTTGTAACCTGAATTATGTTAGATATTACGGAGGCTATGAGGATACCTACAAGGCACCAAAAAGATAGTTGGATCAAGAGACTAGACATGAATAATATCCCATAGTTTGAGGGGGGATACAATGCTGATCCGCAAAACCACTTACAGGCATTCCACAATGCCTATGCCTTGTAAAATATTGAAAATGAGTGGCAGAAATTAAATTTTTTCCCAAGGATACTCATAAAAGAAGTAGAAAGTTGGTACTAGTCCTTAGAACTAGAATCTATTAGACGATGGAGTACAATGCTAGAACTATTCAACGATAAGTATCAAACATACTCAAGAGTGTCCAACTTGCAGAAACAGATCCAAGGATGAAAGCAGGGTAATCACGAACCCTTGGATGCTTCCATGGATCGATATTATGCACTGTTACATTGTTGCCCGGGCCATGGTTACACACAACAAGATCAACTCTGCCACCTCGTAGATGGGCTAAGACATGAAACTAGGAGAACCCTTGGGACATATGCCCAAGGGAGATTATTAGAACTTAGGTCCCATGAAGTGCATAGATTGTTGGAGCAAGTAGCTAAGGAAGAAGGAGAGCTATGTAAAAGAGAAAGCGTGAAAGAGTATAACCATGATCCTTCTCTCCGAAAGAAGGGAGTAAGATTCCGTGAGGAAGAGGATGAGTCACCACTTGAAGAGTTGGTGAATAGAAAAACCTTGCCACTTCAAAAGTTGACAACCGAAGTGTTGGCTAAGGTAGATCAAATGTGGGACTCCTTAGATAGTAGATTCGAAACCATTCTCAAAATTGTAGAGGAGTCTAAGGAGCAAAGTAGTGACCATGATAAAAAGAAAGGGAGAAACTTAGACCATGCACGTAACAAAGGTAAGGGAAAAATGACTATCACCGATGAGGTTGTGGATTCCAATACGGACGATGATGGTGGATGTGAGATCTACCAATATGACCATCCTAAGGGATGTTGCCCAATAATCTCACATCTGCAATAGTTCGGGGTGTATGCACTCAACCCAAGACTTAACAAACGGCAAGCACCCCAATGGTTACCTTATCCCCAAGGTAACCCAAGGCAGTTATACCAACCCTTAACATATTATCCAAGTGGAACTTCACCACAACCTATTAAACAACACTAGCAATGACAATACCCACAGTCATGGGGGATGCCACTGCCAAGGCAACCATACCCTTACTGGCAATCAAATCCATATGCCTATTACGTGCAGCAGCTAGTTTCTCCAAGTGACTCTGTCAGTCACATGACCCTACAATGTCACTACCAAGTTTGGGAGTATTTTAGGACTCCCTCTCCTGGAACAGATACTCCACATGCATACCACCCTCCAAATCCATCTGCTTCTCTTACGCCAGTAGCTCCACTACCAACTGCTCCAACAATGCAAAGGGTATTTCCCACTCAACCGCAATAACCCAATGTCATGAGGGCTTCAAATCCTCAATTCCCAATTGGTTCTAACAATATTATGTCAAAAAGACCTTTCTTCAGAACCAACAATCCAACTAAGCCCTCACCCTCACAAGCGATTGAACATCTAAACACCTCCGTACCAAATAAAGTTTTGGGACCTTCTTCAACCCAAAAATCAAGCTCAACGCACATGGTTATGTTAACACATACCATCACAGACTAGATTAAGGTGGGCCACCTTCCCAAGAAATTCTCTAACCCTGGAAGTCCCCTAAAGCTCTTTTGGACTCAAGTTCCAAATTCAACCTAATATCACAGGAGATGTACAAAGCTTGGAACCTACCTCCATTAAGAAAGAGTAACATTTGACTTGAGCTGGCCGAACAGTCCATCACTGTCCCCTTGGGACTGGTGGAGGACATCGTTACCACTATTTGTGGGTGGTCGTATCCAGTAGATTTCCTAGTGATACAAGTAACTAACAGTAAGGGGAACTTCCTAGTAATAATGGGAAGAGCGTGGCTAAGTACGATAGATGCATGCCTAGGAATCCGCAATCTTTCCCTGGAAATATCCAAGAAAAATACTTTCAGAAAGATCAAGAGAAAGAAAGTTCCATGCATCGCATATAGTGACATAGGGTGCCATTGCGTGCAAAAATCATGGGTTATGCGAAGTTTAGCATTGCTTGCATGCAATCGGTGTGCATAAGAAATTAACATACAAAGGTGCCTATATGCAACAGCCACACGACAAGAAGGCACCCTATGGCTAATGGATGATTAAGAAAGAAACTCGATAACATGCATGGAACTAACTAAGGGAATAACTAGTGATTACATTGGAAGCATAGACGCACTTGAGCAAGTTCATTGCCAACTTCCAAACCTTAACCTTGCAAATATTGATTGGGGGAAGTTGGAAATTCCTGAGAGATTTAGACAAGAGCCCTTAGATTTGAAACCGTTGCCCACCGGTCTAGAATATGTGACCCTTGAAAATGGAAAAATCAGTAGGTGATAAATAAATGGTTAATAACCTTTTCTTGGTCATACCCTGAACTAACTGAAATAGATCCTAGGATATGCCAGCATAGGATTTACACAGACCCCTCCATGAAGCCTTGAAAATAACCGCAAAGGCAATTGATCCCGAAATTGAAACAAATAGTAAAAGAAGAGAGAGAGCAACTTCTTAAGGCTAGGTTCATATATCCCATTGTTGATAACAAATGGGTTAGTCCTCTAGTGATCATGCCTAAAAAAGGAGGCAAATGGAGGGTGTGTATAAATTTTAGGCTACTAAACATGGCAATATTCAAGGATCACTTTCTGTTTCCATTTGTTGACCAAGTCTTAAACACCATAACGGGGCATCACTACTATAGTTTTCTGGATGGTTATAGTAGATACAACCAAATATGGATTGCACCATAACATTTTCATATAAAAAAATGCCATTTTGCTTGTGCAATGCTCCTGCCACGTTTCAACATTTAGTTCTAAGCATATTCCAATAGCAGATAGGGAACGGGGTGGAAGTCTTTATGGATGACTTCTCCACTTATGGTACAAGCTTTGATCAAGCGCTGGACTGATTAGAGCAAGTGCTAAAACAATGTGTAGAAACCAACCTGAAGCTCAACTGGCAGAAAAGCCATTTGATGGTTCAAGAGGGTGTAGTACTTGGGCATTAGATTTCACAGTTAGGAATAGAGGTAGACGCCAAAAAAGTTAAGGTCATTCAAGGAATCACCCGACAACCAAAAACTATCAAAGAAATTCAATCATTCCTTGGACACACTGGCTACTATAGGAGATTCATTGAGAACTTCTCCAAGATTGCCAAACCATTGGTAGAATTAACGAAGAAGGATGCACCATTCGAATGGACCAAGGAATGTGAACGAGCATTCCAAACTCTAAAACAAAGGCTTGTGGAAACTCCCATTCTACAAGCCCTTGACTAGTCCAAACCATTTCATATAATGACCGATGCATCTAATTATGCCTTAGGAGTCGTATTGACATAGTTAGATGAATAAAAACACCCTTATTACATCCACTATGTGAGTAAGAGTATCTCCGGTGCACAACTCAACTACACAACTATAGAAAAGGAATTAATGGTTGTAGTGTTTACACTGGACAAATTTAGGCACTATGTGTTAGGCTAAAAAGTGTACATTCATACGGATCATAGTGCAATTAGGTTCCTCATGAAAAAGCCAATGGTTAGCCCTCGTATTATACGTTGGTTGGTAATCCTTCAGGATATCGATCTAACGATAGTAGATCAAAAGGGCACTGAGAACGTAGTTGCAGATCACTTATCTCGGTTGCATTGGGACAACAAAGAGGATGAATATGCCATATCTGTTCATTTTCTTGAAGAAACCCTCTTTGTCGGTGTAGTGAATAACCAACCCATGGGCACAAATTGGTATAGTAGCATTCTCACCTATCTCATTTCCCAACAAACACCACAGGGGTTGGACTTTAGGAAGAAGCCACAATTTCTTCACAAAACCAAGTACTTCATGGAGATCAGAGGAAAAATTTACAAAGTCTATTTTCATGGCTTGGTTCAATGATGTGTGCCCGATGTGGACCAACTAAGTGTTCTCCAGGATGCTCATGAGGGCCCTTGTGGGGATCACTATGCAGGGAGACGAATGACTATCAAGATCCTACTTGCAGGATATTATTGGCCAACACTATTTTGGGATGCCCATCATTTTGTCCAATCTTGTGAGCACTATCAACGTGATGGTGGAATGAATACTAGAATGGAGGGTCCACAACAATGGATTCAACCTTTGGAACCCTTCGACATTTGGGGAATAGACTTTATGGGGCCCATTACACCAATGTCCAATGGAAAAGCTTATATCATTGTTGCTATTGACTATCTAACAAAATGGGCCGAAGCAGCTACTATAACAGATTGCACATCATCTACAACTACACGATTTGTACAACAACAAGTCATAAATAGGTTTGGTATGCCATGTGCACTTATCTCGGATAACAGAATGCATTTCATGGGTGCAACCTTTCGAAAATTGATGCAACGCTTAGGGGTTGAACATAAATTAACTACACCTTATTACCCCCAAGCCAATGGCCAAGTCGAGGTCACTAATTGGGAGATTACTAGAATATTAACAAGGAAAATTAGCAAATAGCGGTGAGATTGGAGCACTAAACTGAACGATGCTCTCTAGGCATGCCGCTTCACTTGGAAACTCCCTACAGGCTACTCTCCCTATGAGTTAGTGTACAGAAAACTCCCAAAGCTTCCAATTCAAACTGAGATCCATACACTATCCATGTCATGTGACCTCCACCTTAACCTTAATCTAGCACAAAAACAAAGATTGACAACTCTAAACGTGCTAGATGAGAATCAATTGGTTGCCCTGTCATCAAACGAGTTACACAAGGCACATAACAAGCAACGTCATGACTTAAGAATTCAAAAGGTTAAGTACCAACCAGGAGATAAGGTCCTTTATTGGAACCCCATGCATGTACCACAATGCAAAAAATTTCAAACATTGTGGGAAGGACCTTACATTATTCATACAACCTTTCCCTTAGGAGCCATGATAATATACAAGCCTGAAAGCCCTGATAAAAGATTACTGGTCAATGTGCAACAAACAAAACCCTTCCATGAACTAAGAATAGCCAGTGCAAATTACACCTCTGATAGCGGATGACCTCACTTGTTATTTCGGATCTCTCCCTTTCAATCCAGTCATGGGGGAGATGGCCACCTATGCTAATCAATTGAGGCCCTCAGTTCTTTTTAGATTTTTTTTTTTTGTTTTACACATTTTTGTTTTACAAATTTCTTTAACTTTTCTTGTTTTTTTTACAACATCGTTCATACTTTTTCATTTATTTGTGTGTGTGTGTACTTATCCATTTTGTTAAGTTTGTCATCCAATAAGTGCTCCTAATGATGGTATGAACTGTATTCCATTGATTGCCAATGTTTGGGTTTTTACCTTTAAGTTATGATGTTGATACTAAGGTATGGTTCTTTTGATATCACAGGCAATGGGTCCACATCATCCATGCATCCATAAAACTCTATGGTCTCTCTTGTCTTGGAACTGTACAATCCCTTCCTTTAAAATAATAAGAACTGTTAACGAATCAGTGACTGGGAATTTCTCAAACTAAGGAAGGACTCAAGGATTGAAGAGGATGTGGCTTCAAGGGAACTTGATGCATTTTTGTTGGCCATTCTCTTGGGGTGCTTGGATGTTTTCCTCTTGAGTTTTCTTACTGTTTCGATGTTACCCAATTATCGGGAAGCTAAGTGAATAAAAATAAAAATAATAAGTCTTTGCACGGTGTGATTTTCACGAAAAAAATAGTGGGAATTCAAAGCACACCCCTTAGATGAAATAATCATCTGGGCTACAAGCACTAGTTATGGAACTAAAAACATGTTCCCTCTAACTAAGTCCCTTCCTCGCTTCCTATTTTCTCCTCCCTTGTTTCGTCAGAATGGTGGTGGCTCTTTGAGGGATGCATTCTTGTTACTTCAAGTGGATGGATTAACCGAATGTATTAATGCGAAAAGTCACTGGATGTGGTTTGTTTGAGGCCAGATTTGGAATGGGATCTACTAAGTCACATTAATCATTAAATACACAAGGGGTTGTACACCACCTTGTTCTTGAGATTCCATTCCATCCTCTTCTTTCCATCATTCTTTCTCCATTGTTCACCTCATTGCTGGTTGTATCATTAGTGTATATTTTAGTTGATGCATTGTTTTCTTTTTGGTAAATTCTTGTGGTTAAGAATTTAACTTTTGTTTCCAAATGACATTTCCAGAGCCTACGGACTCTTTAAATGTGGGAATGTCAGGGCATTAAGGGCATGAGCTTGCTTTGGGGAGGACCCACTAGCATTCCTCT
>MNCI01012175.1:131227-144212 GCA_015680685.1 Gnetum montanum
TTTTTTTTTTGCTTGTTGAGTTAGGCAATGCTTCAATGGTGCAATGTGCTCTAGATATAGGGTCTTTTATATATAAGTATGCAGTGTTATCATTCATAAGTGAGCTATAAATTTTGATGTCCAATTTGAAGAACATGTTAAAGTTTCTGGTTTTGTCAACTTATATAATTTTTTAACAATGAGGTGTTAGCTTAGTGGTATGGGTCTTAGCCTAATAACCCTAGGTCATAGGTTCAACTTTACTAGGGAGTTGTAAGTTGTAACCTTCTATAAATTTTGGGGTGCACCTATGTTTCAATTATTTTGGGTTCCAACACCCCCACATTATATAATTTTATGTTGATTTTTAAGAAAGATGAACAAGAAATTATTAGTCTTTTTAGTTGGGCAAGACTCATATTTAATGAATTACCTATTATAATTTTCCTAATTCTTGTAAGTTTTGCTATCATAAAGAATATTTATTTAGTTATTGTAACTATATCCTTTATGTTTATTTTTCTGTGTTCCAAAGGTGACGCTCAATAGAAATTAATGCCATCACGATGGAGGAAACAAAACAAAGAAGGAAAGCAATTGCTAAGCGAATTACCATTGTACACGTTTTGATCAAAATTACACATTTTTTCTGGAGAAATTGGTCATGATTGCATAGACGCGGCAAGTCGCTTCCAATTTAACGTTGAGAGGTGGGCAATCTTAAAATTTTCTATGGTTAGATTTAGGGGTTGAATTTTTGGTAAATTAGTATTGCAGTGTTGCAGTGGTGTTTGCTGAGAATCTATCTAGAGGATTTATGATTAATCATTCTACCAGACCTAAATTGAAGCCCCATGGATGGCAGCATGGATGGCAGCTTTGATTCTCAGGAGTAAAAATGGATCCGGTATAGCATATTATCCATATATATTCTAGCCCCACTGCTAGAATTGATATTTTGGAATTTCCCCCCTTTAAAATGAATTTGCATTTGTGTCGCTTTCCTTTTCTAATGCCAGAACATAAATTTGCCGTTACATCAATAGAACTAATAAATTTGCCGTTACATAAATAGAACTAATATTGAACACCGGAGGTCGCATAGATTGCAATCAAATTTGAATATTGAATGCGAAATTATAGTAAACCCAGACAAAAATAGTCAAGTTTTTGAGAGCGCAGGTTTTACCTGCAACTGAAAGGCGCTAAATGACTCAAGAATTCATTGAAACATTTAGCTCCCAAAGCAATGGACCAAAAATTATCCTGTAAATCTGGCCATTCAATAAACCTTCACTGATATTATCCCCGTTACAATCAACCCTATGCGTCTTTAAAATAAGAATAGATTAACATCTGTTTGGTGAATGTAGTTGCCTTTTCTGCCAAGTGCAAAATAGTTTACAGAGTTTATAACACTGTTAGAAAACTAAGTGGAATTTATTTACTTTGAATTTGATTTGTCTAAAACACCATGGAATTGGTTTGAAATAACTTTCAATGTCATGAATGATTCTATTAAAGAGATAAGCAGTGTTGATGTAATACAATAATACATCTCACATGGATTACCATACAACTCTGCCTGATCAATATATGCTTGTTGGTGCAACCGTCTTTATTGAAAGCCTATAAAATTTATGCAGTTAGCATCTTTAGGTTCAGTGATTGTGGTAAGGAGCCAGATGAAGCCCTTGGCACCATTTTAGAACTGCAACGACATATTTCACTGTTATGAGTTGTGCATAACAGTAAAAGACGTAACCTATTGAAATTATGAACTTTCATTATAAGCATGAGTGCATCTTACAAAATCTATTAATGTGCATGCAACGTGAATTCATGCAGTCTGTGTACGTCAAACAACCTACAGGTTAGGCACAAATTCCATTATGAAAATTCAGCCTTGATAGTCCACCTTGTTATGTTTGTTTTTGTTCATTACTAGGAAATCTATAAAAATTGCGTAACAAATCATTGCCTTTAGCTCAACATTTTGATTTTTTTTTGTAAGTGCAACTGTTCATGCAAAACAAAGAGTATTGTAAAAGGCAAACACTCTTATGCTTTGCTTGTACTGTAAATACACATTTAGAATGGCTCATTCTCTAACAGACAACCTCTAATAACAATAAATTTTTTATTCTTTGTTCTACTCTACTAACTGTTAATTCATTAAGTGATAAATTTCATGTTCAAACTTTGCTTGCAACATAAATGTTTTTGCTATATGTCCTAGAATGATATATTGTTTAGGCAGATACAATAACAATATGCAAAATATACAATGTTTCATAGTAGAAAATAAAAGCAAACACCAAGGCTTTATCTATCATGCTTATGTAGTGACTGTTAGAGAAAAATGTGAAAATTTTCTTTTTGGCCTTTTTTTGTCCATCAAAATAGCAAAGAACCTTTAAAATGCATTGCTTCTTCTATTCTTTATATAGAATATTTATATGTTTTATCCAACTATGGATTTTTCTTGACTAATGAGAACCTTTTAAATTCTCCGTTTATTATTAGGGAGCAAGCTTGCTTAAAGAAACAACTAATATTGGAAGATGACATCCCATGGAAGCTTTCACCCACATGTTCTAAAACTCATGAACATAGAATCATAAATAACTTGCAATACATTGGAGGGCTTGACATCAGTTTTAGAAAAGAAAATTCAGCTATTGCTTGTGGTGCACTTGTGGTTGTTGAAGCGGATACCTTAAACACTGTTTATGAGGATTTTGAAATCTCCTAGTTAATAGTGCCTTATATTCCAGGCTTTCTTGCATTCAGGGAGGTAATGTCTCTTTACTGGTTTCTCACTTTCTGTTAGAAAGTTTGTAAGGTGCAAACCTAATAACAACAGATTGTTAGGCATATTTCAAATAGATCATATATAACACAAATTAATTAGTACATGACACTAAAATGTATCAGTTCATGTGAAAAATTGTGAGCTTGGGAAAATACTTCCTAGTAATTTCAAAAAGGATAAAGAAACATTAGTACCAATTTTTTTCAAAGACAGGTCATGAGAGGGTTTTATTAATTATAAAATTCATTGCAACAAATATAGGGAATACATCGAAAGATTGATGAAGTTTCTTTCATTGCATTCATACACAGACACTTTTGATCTAGTTGATAAAATTCAATTCTAGACATATCTTTTGTAGACTTTCCTTAAATTTTAGGGTGAACTGTTGGAGTTCAACTTTCAGCCTGTAAAATATAAGGGATCAATTTTAGGAATAAGCTACATCTCATTATTTCCTATAGCTTTATGAACCATATTAGTGTATGGTACCTTTTCAAGAAGTTAGGGAGTGGTTTCAAAGGTGTAATGGAAATTATAATGAAAGGTGATCATCTATCATAAACAGAATATGTGTATCTACAAAATGTTCCCTTCACAGGATAAGAAAAACCTTAGAATTTGTTCAGTTTATAATATGCAGTTTGAATACAATATCCTTTCTTGTTTATGTGCTTCTGAGTTCTTAGTGTATCCTACTTCTGTAGATTAAAAGATATCAATGTAACTCAATGAAGAATGAATTCCTAATTATTTCATTATTAGAGAAATTGCTGTAGTGCTGTTTTTAGAGTAATGTTTTAGAATCATAGCTGTCCATTGATCTATGATTCTGATTCTATTTGATAAAGTGAAGAATTAAATTGTATTTTGGATGTTCCATTTTCCAGGGACCTTTATTGTCAAGACTTCTATACAAGATGAAGGAAAAACTCCATCCTTGCTATCCTCAGGTGATTTGCTCTGTTCATATTATCAACTATACTACTGCCTTCCATTTGATTAATTTCTTTGAGTGTTTTTTTTATTTAAAGCTAGATTAATCTACTGAGCAGCTATAAATGGTGCTTGTTTAAAGCTTAAAAGATTTGCTTAGCAGGATGGCTATTAAGTTTGCTTTTAGACAACTCCATGTTTGGTAGTTTAACTTCCACTGTGGATTGGCCTATGCCCTCCATAAGCTGTATTGTATAATGGTAAATTCTGTATTGTGTAATGGTAAATTATTTCCTGTTGAAAAGGGAAAAAAAAAAAACCTCCCTCTAGAGCCTACAAACTTCAGACATTTGACATTGAAACTCAAGTTTATTTTATTACATTCATATGGAGACTGCAAGACCATGAGGATTTATTAGATAAAGTTCAGTTTCAGCTTTTTTTCAAAGCACATTTACTCTATATCTCAATATAACTTATTGGAGTTGAACTTGTGAACCGTTGGATACAAATTACAAGTATTATCAACAAGATTTATTTGTGATGCTTTTAGACAACAAACAAATCTTCTGCCTCTACTGTCACATTTTCTATGCTATTCTACAGCATGGCTACATGCTTTTGAAAGTTTTCTGTTTGAAGGAATTCAGGATGTTGTTTCAATTCAAAAATGTAGAAGGTATACAAATGTACAAAATCAGGTGGGGTCATCCACCAAGGAGAATGGAATGAACTCATTTCTCCAAAAAAAGGAACAGAAAGCACTCACCAACTAGACCCAATCTATACAATATTTGCATTAGTGGAATGTATGTTTCTTCCTTCAAACACAGTAGGGCATAACAACCCGTGACATCCATAAAGTGACAGGCAACAAGCCAGAGATATGGACCAAAAGACCATCCTAAACATTCTAGAGTGAATTATGTCAAGCATCTGAAAAACTAAATTGACTTCAATAAATCTTCATGAACCCTTGAGTCCCTCCTGGATTTTTATCAGGGTGAAGCTCCCTGAACATTTTTCTATAAGTGTTGCAAATTTCCTTGATGGGGCCTCCTCTGCAAGCCCCAAGCACTTAAAAGAACAACCTAGAGGTGAGAATTTTTTATCAATTCATTATTAGTTTTAAGATTTTTTCTCCACTTCATCTTGGCCTACTTCCTAGGTCATGCCGTTACAGCCTTTACTTTGGCCTCTATGATAGCACCTGCAAAGTTGGCTGCCACCATCTTTTTGTGTCTTTGTGCATATATTTTTAGTGGAAAAAAATGTTCTCCATGGCATTTTTCTGTGTTTTAATTTGCTCCTTGAGGGCACATGTGCTTCCCTGCACTTGCTCCTGCCACCCAATATATGTTTGTGACTGTGTTTGAGTTTGGGTCTCGCTATTTCAAATAATGCAACANCCAGGCCATTGGCCCTCAAACATCTTTCAAAAATAGAACCCTTACCCAACTACCAACAATGCAAAACTCAGGGCCTCATGAATTGCCCCACACACTCCCAATAGCCAAGAGACAAGACAAAAGAAACCTAAGAACAATTTGTGGAACCCTCAGATCCCCCCAAAGAACATACACACTATAGACATTTTGGTAGATTTAGATAGGTACAATTAGGAATTTCTTGATTGTGGATACCATTTAGCACCTCTCGATGGTGCTCTGAGTAGACAAAAGTGGCTGCTTCTTGGAAGTCTTTGAAAGCAGCCTCTTTCCTAGCATAGTCGTTGGCAGTTCCTTTTCCATCAAGATGGAGTTTAAATGAGTATTTTCAAATGTGTCAGTGAAGAGCCGACCATGTAGTGTTTGTGAATGTTCAACACTTGGTAGGGGCAGTACCCACTTCTTAGCTACATCTTGGCATTTTGGGCATGTGCTCTGTCCAGTTGCCTTTGCAGTTGTTTTGCTTCCTCTTGCTCCCACTCCTTGGCAACTTGCTCCAACCTCTCCAGCTCCTACCATTTCTCCTCTTCATGTTGCAGCTGCTCCCTGATTTGGGTCCTCACTTCATCAATCAACATTGCCTTAGCACTCTCTTCACAGATTGCATGTTGTTGCAACAACTCTTTTTCTTTCTCCATGAACTGAGCTTCCAATTGAGCTTGTGCATGTTGAAATGCTTCCTCGTGGGTGCACCACTTAGCTTCCCAGACCCTACGTTCATCTTTTGTGGCCTTTTCTGCTACCTTCTTTGCCACATGCAAAAGCTTAGCTGATATATCCCACGCCACTATCGTGTTGGAACCCTCCGAATCATTATTGACATGCATTGCCATATCCAACATGTTCGAACCCTCAACAACACATTGAAAAGCACCCCCTTGCGACGACATTGGGCAACAAGAGTAAACAACTTTACAAGACAATGTAGGCCCTAGCGTTGGCCTTGGTGACATTGCCTACCACAGCGCAAGGATTAATCTTGAGTGCTAACCTCTATGCTCTTTGCGCAACGCCTCCAAAAAAAACTTGGGCAAATTCACTTGACATCCAACTTACATACATTTTAGCAGTGCAAAGTGGAACACCCAAACTCTTATATTAGACATGAAAATAACAAAATTTTTTGGTTTTATGGATGATGTAGTTTATTTCTATAGAATCTCATTGTGGACTATCAAAAATAATGAAAATTTATTATATTTAGCAGAAGATTGTAGGCCTTTAACTTATTTTAAATTCTTAATTGATGTTCATTTATTGTAATCTTCATTCTCTCTGGTATATTGGTTTTGTTTTAATAATTGTGTTTGTGTTTTTTAATGACATAAACAGTTAATTATGGTTGATGGAAATGGAATTCTACATCCTAGAGGTACATATGTTTGCCTACCACCAAATTGAATTCATATTGATGTAAGGATTTAGTTTGACATTGTAGAAGTCTTTTGGTGTTGCAATGACTGGGTAGACCAATTATTGATCACACACTTGATTGTTAAATGTATGGTGGGTCAGGATATGAGGTGTGTTAATGTTACGGATGTCTAGCCCATGATTGCACCCTTGATCATGATACAGTATGCATAGATTTGTTGCTCTCCCCATACTATTAAATTCATTTCTTGGGTTTAGGATTGGAGTAACAATGGATGGTGACCCGTGTGTAAGACCAGAGGTCAGTGGTGGTGAAAAGGGAGGCGTTGCACCAGATTAGCATTATGCTAGCTCATATGATGTGGATAGTCCATGGGTGTTTTTCTTTCACCTATGACCTTTCCTAAAGAATGGATATTTCTGCATTTGTGGTGGGAACCTATTGGCATCTACATTTCTGTGCACATTCACAGCACAAGTGGTATTCGTTGGTTCATAGTGTGGTGCCAAACCTTCATGTGTCACTAGTGGTGGCATATGAGGAGGTGAAGTATGAGAATATAAAGGGTGGGATAGATGGTAAGAGGCACAAGGTGATAATCCTTTAGGGGACATCATGGGTTAATGGTACTCAAGAGAGTGATAGTGGTGATTTGAAGTAAAGCACATAGAATTGGTTGGAAAAATAGGATGTTGAACATAATGTCCATACTACGTCAGCTAATAGGAAGGGTAGGGTTGTTTTGGTGGTGGCCTCCCCCACAACTGTGGATGTTGCCACTACAATTGATGATAGTGTTGAGGCTAGTAATAAGTCCCCCTAGGATAGTACAATTGGTTGTGGGGCTATCTATGATTACCATGTGGAAAAGGAAATCTCCTAGGCATGTGCTTCTATAGAAACTTCGGGTTTTATGCACCTGCCTAATACTCATGTAGATGTAACAAGACTAGGCAATGGCCCTTCAAATTGTTATATATGCAGATGTCACATCCATTATCTTCATCTATGATTGAGTCCATAGCCTCACTTTCTTTAGTCATTTTCCCTATTTCTTGATAAGTGTTCTTAGTTGTTTCTTGGTTTTGTATCCTTTGTTTATTATGATCGCCTAATTCGTTTTGTGTTAGATTCTCCTCTACCATTTCTACAAGATTTGTAACATTTTCATATATCCACTTTCACATCCTATTAAACTTTGCTTCAAGTTCATCAATAGACTTCTACATTAGCAAGGTAAGCTATTTCAAGTTAGCTCAAGATATCAAAGATTTTCTAGGTCCTCTAGACTCAAACAAGCAACTTCATAAATACATTACTATTAAATTACTCAAGATGCTTTTCAAATATAACATAAGCTCTTATATGGCAATCAAATAGAAGTCTAGAATTGCGTAGAAATAGAGCTATAAGAGCAATCAGAAAAGCCAAAAACTAAATACCAACATAGTACTATCTAAACTGTTAGCTAACCAACTAAGACAAAGTAGCTAAATTGATGATGCAATTAGCAAGCCATTCTTTACAAGAAATCTTCAATAATTCTTATAAGTTCCCTCCACTTCACATGGTATTCTACCCTTGAAGCTCTTTTATATTGGCTTTTGCATAGTTACAACCATCATGGGAGATTAAGGTTAGTTACAACCACCATGGGAGTTAGTTATAACTACCATAGAGATTAAAAAGGTATAGTTGCCAAGTGTCCTATTCGATAGTTATAAGATCATAAGAAATTGAGGTTAGTTACAAATATTATGGGGGTTTAGTTATAACTACCATAGGAAATTATCACTTTTATGGGAAGTTACTATTACTATAGAAATACAAGCTATAGTTGACAAGTGTCATGTTCATGTAGGACATTGGATAACTAACCCATAAATTTCCTTTCTTCTTAAATAATAATACTTTTTGTATGGAATAAGAGAGTGAATAGAATTAACACTCATAAAAAATTTACAACTATGAGAATTAATTGTTCATTGACACATGAACAATTTTCAATTCCCAATCTTCCACACTAAAAAAATAGGCTTTTTCTTTTCAGTTTCATTTTTGAAAAAACCTTTCTTCATGCAAAAAGAGGAAACCATCTATAGAGGTGGGTAGTAATAGACCATGTAAGTAATTATAGCTTTGATAGTAAGCCTTTTATCACTTTAGAGCTAATTTCTATTTTAGCAAGCAAGACTGATGTTAGGTTTTCTAGTGAGACCAAATGGAACTCTGGCACTTTACTTTTGCTAAACTCTTGAAAAGATGACTGCTTTTCTGGATAAAATTTTATTTTCCACACCTGATGATGAAATTGGCAATAATTTAAGCATCAGTATATAGCTTTGTTTTTCTAAAACTGCCTCCATATAAGATGTTTGACATCTTTCATATGCACATTCAAGAAAAGTTTGTACATATTCCACAAGCTCATCTGCATACCAAAGGATAGCCAAAGCATTGGGATTGAGCAAGAACACAACAAATAGCTTTGTGTCAGAGATAATAGTTATTGGGTCTTAGAATCATGTCTTTATCAAAATAACTAACATGAAAATTATAGTTCACCATTAAAAGAGCTATTTAGATATCCTCATAAAGTTTTTGGCAGACTCTGCATTTTCAAACTGGATTTTGCCCTCTCCTCGAGATTTCTAGCAACCTCGCTTAGTTCTTATGTCACATGCATACACAACATGCTCCCCCACAAGCTTCTCTATGAATTTCACAAACTATGCAGCCATAACTATTTTGGGAACATTTGAAATCAGCAACATGTAGCTAACCATGGTTTTTAAGTTGTGTGCAGGATCAGTCAGTCATAGAGAAAATAAAAATGAAGGGGGTTGAATTCCTGTGAGAGATCCATGTTTGATAAGATGAGGGAGAGGAGCCTATTGTCATGGAATGTAATGGTTGCAGAGTATGCTTAGGAAGGCCTAAGAAGTGAGACATTAGTATTGTTTATGAAGATTCATGAGGCAGAACTTGTCCTGAATTCTGTAGCCTTGCTTAGTGTTATTCCTGCTTACTCTACTTTAAAACATGGTAAGGTTGTTCATGCCTTCGTTCTCAGGCATGGATTAGTGTAGCATCTGCATGTGGAAAATTCCATTGTAAATATGTATGAAAAGTGTGGTAGTGTTCATGATTCCAGGCTCAATTTTGACCGAATGCCAACAAGGGATGAAATCACATGGAATGCTATGAATTTTGCATATGGGCAACATGGTGTTGGGAAGGAGGCTCTGCAACTTTTTTTGGATATAAGGAAGTCTGATGTCAGGCCTGGAGTTGTGAGATTCCTTTGAATGCATTGAATACCAACCCAGTAGTTGCGGTACTCCTCATCGACAAGTCGAACTGTATTTGTTGTCTGATCATAAATTTATTCTCCCCCATAACGTCTAGCTAAATATTGTGGCATGAATTGATCCAACACTTCTATCAACATTTGTGTTAATTTTTTTTGAAAGAAGATGTTTTTTAGCACTTTTTCAAAGGTATTCTACCATGCAAAATCTGAAATCATTTACATCTTTCTAGACTTACACACACTGTAGTTGCAAGTGTAGTCTTGCTAATAAAATTTTGAACTAAATTTTTCTTAACAAATCGCTGCTTCATGAAATGGAAGAAATGTGCCAACAAGTTCATGACCTATGTTACAACTAACCTAAATATTTTCAATACCAAGCACTACCCATAGTTTATGATTGGTGTTACAACTACTCTAATGATTCACAACACTAGACTAGTTTAGAGCTTATAGGAATGGAGTCTTTACTAGTTTTTATTTTAGATTCTTAAATGTCTTTTTCCATTTATTTGACCAAATAAATGATGCATCTATCTTAGTTAACTCTACCAATGGCTTAGTAGTCTTTGAGAAGTTCTTAACAAAATTGCATCTATAGTATCTATTATGACCAAGGAAAGATAGGATATCTTTAACTATCTATGGTCTCTAGATAATACCCTATATGACTCTGATTTAATTTGGATCCACATCAAGGTTTTTCTTTGGTACCCTACAACAATACCTTCTTTGATAATTAAATGGAATTTTTTATAGTTGAATTTTAAATTATTCTTAACACATCCTTTCAACACTTGCTATAAACATTTTACGGTCTATTCAAAATTGGAGATGTATGTAGAAAAATACTCCATAAATACTTATACTATATTGCTAATCTATTTATAGAATATGCTAAGAACTAATCATTGAAATATTGCATAAGCATTACAAATATCAAACTACATTTTTCTATATGTAAACATTCTCCATTAACTAGCAAACGTGGTCTTCTCCTAATCTTTCAGGGCTATGCAACTCTAATTATATCCACTTTATACATCCAAAATTTTTTAAAGCTAATGTCTTGTAATGGTATCCAATACCTAGTTTACAAATGGTAGAAGAAAGTTGTAACACCTTGATTAATTATCTATAAAATCCTATAAATAAAAGATAAAAATGCTACAAAATTCCAAGGATATAAATTTAACATTGATATTCTAACTTAGAAAAAAATCATAAAATAAATAAAAATTATCAATTAGAAGCATAAATATAATAAAAAAAACAATGCAACAAACTTTCTAACTACTTAAATAAAATAAATTTAAAGAAAAATGGAAATTAATATAATCACAAAAATGTAGACGTTGAAAAACTTAACTAGTTTTATCATTAAAAGATATGCATAATAACAATGCCAATGATACTTGTTTCACCTCAATCAGACATCTAGAAACAAAGATATTTACATTTGAAATTTAAAAAATTTAATAATAAATAAATAAATAATATTATGTACCCTATGTACAAAAAAATGAAAAATGATCCTTACAATTTCATAATCCCTTTTTGTTTTAAAGGTTCAACCTCTATTCTTTGGGAGCAGGTTATTTATCAGATTCAAAAGAAACTCAACAAATGGAAAACTAAACCCCTCACACTTGTGGGTAAATACCTCGTTTGTAAGTCCATATGTGCATCAACCCATGTGTATTACTCTTTCTATTGGGCTCCTTCCCAAGTTGCCTACCAGAAGCTAGAATGGTTATTTCGTGATTTTATGTGGTCCTCCAAAGATTCTCAGAAAGGATTTCATCGAGTCGCTTGGAATATTGTTACTCTTCCCAAGAATAAGGGTGGCTTAGGTCTTTTGAATTCCTATAAGTAGGGAATTACCCTAGTTGCTAAGTGGTTGGTACAACATTTATATGCCTCAAATATTATTGGGACCCTCCTCTAATTAAGGCTTCATCAAGCATTTCCTAAAACAAGCCATTCTAGAAAGGCATCCATTTTGTCAATTGGATATTTTTCCCCCTCACTATCATTCTTCTCAGGTCTCATGTTTTCAAAAGCATCTAAACGGCCTGGACAATTCTACACAGTTACATAGACTGGACTAATGTCAAGATCAACCCTACTATCCTCACTAGAATGTGTCCATGGTGGTTACCTCTATTGCCTGCTCCCCTTGCCATCACAAAGGCTAAGGTGGCTACCTCATGGTATCGAAAGGGTGTCATCTCCTTGAATTGTCTTAGGCTGGCTAGTCATTGGATTTCTGGGGTCGGGTTTAACAATTTGTATGGGGAGTCAGCTGCAATGAACCATCACCTAATCCTAATTTACTCCTTTTTCCATGGTCATTGGAAACTTGATGTTATAGTGCAAAGCCCTTTTCATGGCCTTCAATGGCTTAATGGGGTTAAACTCTTAACGTACCAACCATCTGTCCCCTTTCATCTTATGCACGACCCATCCAAGATCATTCAATGCTAAAATAAGTATTGGCACAAACAAGAGTCAGTAACATTTTGGATCCCTCTCTTTCAACATATCTGGAAACTTTTGACCCTCCCCAAAATTAAGCAGTTCCTTTGGTGTCTCCTCCATCATGGTCTACCTATTGGTAAACGTTTAGAATATCTAGGGATTCCCAATCCCAATTGCCCTCTTTGTGGTGAATAAGATGACTTTGTCCATGTGTTTTGACATTGTCCCTTTGCTCAGCATGTGTGGGAGTGGGCTTCTATAGTTTTTCCATCATACAAGCTATCTCAAGAGGATTCCATATTCGGATTTTTGAACATTACTTCTGCTAATCTCAAGTTTCTGTGGAAAGTTATTAGGCCTACTATTTTATATTATATTTGGAAGCAATGATGCAATGTTATATTTCAAAGTATAGATTATTCTAATAAATGTTTGCTCACTAGGTTGGAGAAGTTGTAGATCTTTTGCCTCATTCATTTCCAACTCACATCTCAAGCATCCAAGTTCAATCTGGATAGTCATTAGTTGGTTCATCTCTTGCAACCGTGGGAAAGACCTATGCATTCTAGTATCACTCATGATCAGTAATCTCTACTAGTTAATTTAGACTTAGGACATTAGTTAGAGTTAGTTTCTCA
>MNCI01012176.1:0-31228 GCA_015680685.1 Gnetum montanum
AAGTCGTACTCATGCGTTGCGACAAGCAGCCGATTCCTTGACTACTCGTACACGTCCGTAGACACTCGTAATCAAGTCGTACTTGTGTGCACTAGGAAAGCAGTAAATAAACAATAATAAAACCATGTACTGCAAGGTTTATCCAATCAATTTCGTCTTTATTCCCGTACACAACTTGGGTTCAGGTTACAAGCTGCTCGAATAAAGAGTCGTTCACTCTAGGACTCCTACTACGGGCACATGGGAAAAATTCTAACTCTGGAGTGATCAATCTGCCAGAGCTTCGCTACTTCTAGCCAGGTTTTGGAAATGAAGGGAGTGTCGCCTCTTATTTATAGATATGGCGGCGGACCGCGATATCGCGTATGCGATATCGCAGGGGAAGATGCGATATCGCGTACGCGATATCGCATGGGATGCGATATCATGGCACAGTGCATGTCGCGTCTCATCACATTTCCTCCTAGAAAAGTTTAAATAGGTGAGGGTAGCTCTCTCTAACCACATCCTCCATCTCCCAAGAGGTTTTAGATCCATCCTCATTCTAATCTAGATAAACTTGGCGTAGTGTACAATGCCTAAGATTGAGCACCCTTTGGTCTAAAATCTGGATTGGTTGAACTTGGACAATACAATCTAGGTTGACCTAAAGGTTTTCCCATCACAAAAAATGCTTAGAATCATAAACATACCTCCTTAACATAGAAACATGAAAAAAATTGTGTAAAGATGATAAACTAGAAGGTAAGATCATTCTATAAGCAACAGGATCAATTTTCTCTAAGACTTCAAAAGAGCCAATAAATCTAGGTTTAATTTTATTCATTTTAACACCTCTAATGACATTTTTAAAGGGTTGGACTTTTAGGAATACTTTATCTCCAATAGAAAATTCTAGGTCTCTCCTTCTATTATTTGTGTAACTCTTTTATCTATCTTATCCTTGCTTTAGTCTCTCTTTAATTTGATTCACCTTCAGCTACAAATCCATAATTATCTTAGGCTCAAAAATCAATTTTTCCTCAAGCTAATGCTAAGAGCTAGGAACTCTACATTTTCTATCATACAAGGCTTCATAAGGTGACATTTCAATATTGCTTTGGTAGCTATTATTGTAGGTGAATTCTCTAAAGGAAAATACCTTATCTCAAGTTTTATGATGATCCAATACACTAGTTCATAAAAGATCTTCCACCACCTAATTTGTTCTTTTAGCCTGACCATCAGTTTGTGGATGATAGGCTATGTTTTTTTATTCAAGAGCTTACTAGATAGCTTTCCAAAAATGAGATGAAACATTGGATCCTTTTCTAAAATGATTTTCTTAAGTATGTCATGCAATCTAACTATTTCTTGAATATAAATTTTTGCAATCTTTCTAGCATCATAATTTGATTTCAATTTGATGAAGTGCGTTGACTTTGTGAACCTAGCAACTACCACCATTATGGAATCATATCCTCCAAGAACTTTAAGTAACCCAACAATAAAATCTATTCCAATCTCATCCCATTTCCATTTTGGAATATTGTGTGGTTGTAAAATATTGGCTGGTACTTGATGTTTAGCCTTAACTTGCTAACATGTTAAACACCTTGCCAAAAACATAGCAATATTTTTCTTCATTCTAGGCCACCATTTTTTTTTATTTCATGCAGGATTTTTTCCCCTGGATGACTTTTATAAACTATCCCATGGTGTTCTTGCATATATAAAATGAAATTGCAAAAAGTAAGAAAAATATCTATAGCTTATTTTATGTAGTAATGCGTTTGTTGAATTAGATCATTAACATTTACATTAGAATCTTCACTGCCTATTGCTAAGTATTATAGAAAAAGATTAGAACAACATCTTGGGATCCAATGCAAATAATAATTGAATTTTTCCTTAATAACATAATTAGGATAAATATCAAATCTTCCACAACCATTTCATAAAAATTCCATTAGAAACGAACATTGAAGAAAGTTTAAAATAGAATCACCGAATAAATCCCTAAGAGGCCTGAGTTTACTATGGTGAGTGCCTATTGTATAATCAGTGGCTACCCAATGTTGATTGGCCCCAATAAGTGAATGAATGAGTATTTAAAAGAAATGACAACTACTAACACACTTACATGAATAACTGCCAATGTGATTACACCTAAAAGATCACATTGTAGTACATTTCAAATACTAATTAGCAACTACAAAGTGTGTTTCAACTATTTCATTACAATTTAACTCATTTTGGCTTTGCATCTATTCAAAAAGTGGAGAAGCAAACATATCTTCTTTAACATAGAAAAAAACGTAAATAGTTTGTTTTCATCTCAAAGCTTTGCTTTGTTAATAGTACTTCTTTTAACCTTTGTTTTACTATATCTATCTTTGTTTCTTTTTCAAGTTGAAATTATTTTGAATATATTTCTTTCTTTTCAATTAATTCATCTACATTCTACTAAAGATGAAAAAGAACATACAAAGTCTGTTGAGAAATAAAAGCAAACATTCATAGCAAAGAAAAATGAAAGTGAACTTTAAAAGGAGTAACCAAAAGATATTCTCAAAGAAACTAATATAAATGTGCCAGATCTATCATCATCTTTGATAGCCTACAATTTTCCATTCAAAAAAATGTTTGTTGGAAGTCAAGGCACCTTGTATAGCAAATGTGAGAAAAAATTACCTTTCCAGGGTTAATGTTTCAATATTGTAAGTTTCATTCCCAAAGTTAATGTTTTGGTGCTATAAGTTTAAAATCCTAAAACATCTTAGGAAGTTCATGTTTCTCGTAACCATAATTTTCCAAGTGATATGGTGTAGTTGCACTAATGCTGGGGCAATGCTCCTACTATTTCAGTGTTCTTTATTGCTTAATTCATGTCACATCTCTTAAACAATTGACTTTTACTATCGTTTCTATGTAACTAAAATTAAAGTTATTTGGAAAGATTATGCATCATTTGATGTCCATGACTCACCTAATGTCAAGCTTGCTCTACCTAGAGCAAGCATACAAATATTGGTACAACAATAAGAAAAACTGGAATAAAGAAGAATGCTTACACATTATTTGATTTTCATGACACACTTAATACCAAGCTTGACCTAGAAAAAGCATACAGATATCAACATAGCCAGGAGAAAGCTTAGATTAAACCGACACATATACAACAAAAATGGTGAAAATTTAAGCTACATCATCGAGAAAAGTAGGGTGTACCTATGAAAAGAATGAGGCATTTGGCAAGGGCGTTGATGTGCATAGGTACAGGATCCATCCCGTGGACAATAGGACTCTTAAAATACATGTCAAATATGCTCATCATAAAAAATACATGCAAACTAACCTAAAGTATCGCCATCCAGATCTCTTTGTTTCTTTTTCCCTTCACTCTAATTTCTTCCTTCAAGGCCATTCCTTCCCTCACGGGCAGAGTTGACATTGTATCAATGATCCATTAATTTCTCATCTTCAAATGTCCTCAATTTGCTATATCTAAAATCTTAGCTAGTGACATTCTATATGGTGCCTTTGAGGCTGGGCAATTCCCTAGAAGAATTTTAATCCTAAACTCTACCTTTCTTTTTGGTGGCATTCCCAGTAACTCATCAATAAAAAAATATTTGAATTCATCTACAACTAGATAGTCTAGTGGTGTCTTTTCCTATTAGCAATCATTATCACTTTTAGTTGCATACCATCTGACCAAAATTGTTGCTTTTGCTATTTTAATCTCTTACACCATTTGTTTTGCAGAAATAATGTTTCTTGACCAATCCAAAGGCTAACAAAAAATTTTCTAGTTTACTTATCCATTGTTAATTTCTATGTAGTTTTATCCACAATCAATTTTTGCCTTATTTTTCACCAACCAATCCATACCCAAAACCACATTGTATGATCCCAAATTCATAACAAGGAAATCCATAACATAAGGCTAATTCATTATTTTTATTTCACAACTAAGCACAAAACATTTTAAGGCTTTATGATCACCTACAACCATTTCTTCTCAATCTAGGCATATGAAAGACAGACCAACACCACATTAAACAATGCATAAATTCAAACTTCATAAGAGGTTTGAAGAAAACTAAAAGAAAGCCAAACCTAGTTTTGATACCAAAATGTAACACCCATTCATAAGGAGCAAGAGCTAATGTAACATGCAAAAACATCGGTGGTTGGAACACCGAGAGGTTACCAGGCATGTAGCCTAACCTTGGATCTATGCAAGTGTCGTGCTGGAGAAAACAAAAATGAGGTGCCCTGAATGGTCTAGTTGATTAGACAGGGACTTACACAGTGTAGAATAACGTTTCGTGAACAATGGTTTTAAAATGTTATGCATGGAGGTTGAGGCAAAGAAAGCCGTAACACATAGAATAGTAAAAGTGTAGCAAAATACGTAGTTGAGCAATAAATGTAAACCAATGCACAATGATGCAAAACATGTGCTGTAGAAAAATGAAAGAAAGGCTTGGGTGAGAGAGTGCACTGCCCCAAGATCTTTGGTCAAAGAAGGTGTACAACTGATATGTAGTGTTGGATAGAAATAGCTTACAATGGAATAGTATGGTCACAGCCCCGAAACTACTACTAATGGCCTGCTAACCAAAACTAATGAGCTAGTGCTTGCTGGGCTAAGAGAGATCTGGTAAGTGCTGCTAGTAGGGTTTGTTGTTCATTAACCTTTTTCTTGCCAGTCTCTTTACCAAAGCCAATTGCCAGAAATCCAAATGCCAAAATGCCAATCTCCAATCGTCAGAAAGCCCAGTCACAAAGGTAGAACATTGTTCACTGGGGTATTTATAGAGCCAAGAGCAGGAGATAGACATGGTTTGGGCACCACATGTCCTAGGTCCCACAAGGTGAAAACATGGATGTGCCATACTACCATATAGTACTACACTACAGTGTTACACTAATTACTACATTGTAGTGTAACAAGGCTAGACATGAAACCTGTTAAGCTATGACCATACCGTTCAAATTGCATATGCCAAAATCCAGGGGACTGTGATGTTTTTACAAAAAATGCCAATGTCAAGTGCAAAGTGGAGCCTTTTCTCCAAGACTACGTCTTTCCTCCTCTTGCGAGTAGGGTCAAGCATAGGGACAACTTTGGGAATCAACAGGGGGTGGAAAACAAAGCAAACTATTGATCTTATCTGTCGAAGATGTGCTGGAGCAAAAATGACCATTGCCAAACGATTTCTGAAGCTATTGGATATGTCTTGATGCTTCTTTGCAAGTGTTATGCTACCCACACTACCCAGTGTAGCAGCATAGCATAAACACCTACACGCTACACTATGCTACATTGCGTAGCATATGACAACGTAGCAGCTAGTTTTGAGACAAATCTCACCTAAAAACTGAAAATACCCCTCTAAGGCCTAGCTAGGTAACCAAATTCAACAATTAGCATCCCTACTTTTAATGTTGAAAGGTCCCAGGACCTGCTGATTTCATCCTTGGAATGCCTTTGGCCTTGGTTTTCTTGCTACATTGTGCAGCGTAGCATAGCGTAGCAACCAGTGTGACACAAATTCTTGCTTGGTTTGCAATGCTTTGTCAAGAAAATTTTCTTGGGACCTAAGGGTGAAGTGGGACAAGCAACCTTGGAGGTCGGAGCATGGCCAAGTGCAATTCTTTTGCTAGAACCACTTCGTAGAGGACCTTCGTGCATTCTGACCCTCCTACGTTGTGCTACACTATGTAGCATAGCACAGCGTAGCACCCTATTTGGCCTAAATTTTGACTCACTTTGCAAACATTTTATCATGGGATGTCGATCATGTCCTAGAGTGTTAGCAGAACAAGCATTTTTTGATGGTCAAGGCATGGGCAATTATGCTTACTTCATCAAAATAATTTGAGTGGAGGTATTTTCATAGTAGAACCTTGCTACGCTATGCTACGTTGTGTAGCATAGCACTAAAATGGATATGATTTTTTAACAAAATTTACCACATTCTCCTGCATCATGCTGATCATGTTTTGAGGATGAAGTGGTGCAAGTATCCTAGAGGGCTGAATCATTACCAGTTGTGTCTTTAGTGCTTGATTAGTCTCCACATGGCCTGCTACATAGTGCAGCGTAGCGTAGCATAGTAGGCCTTGTAGTTAGAAAACTTGTTGAATTGTTTAGTCCATCCTGAACACTTTCGGTAGCTCCTAGCATGGTCCTTGGGTAGATTGTCAACTAGGTCATGTATCAAGTTGGGCAAGCTAGAGGGTGTAGCAAGCCTATTAGCCCAAGAGATAGAAAATTTGTTGGACTGTATGGTCTACCCCTAGTGCCTCTTTTATGCAAATTGGCCTCATGGTTGAGTGCTATGTTGACTACACTATAGAGGGTGGCAGGCAGGCTTGGAAGCAACTTTGTAGGCATTTGGACTTTTGAAGTGAAATGTTGTCTGTGTGGTCCAACGTGACACCGTGCTTGTAGATATCCTTGCCAAAATTTTGGGACTATGCTGAATCATGATAGTCCCAAAATTGATGGTATTTTAATGGCCCCTCTTTGTTGACATTTGCAGGATCTACTTGAGAGATGTCGACAAAGAATACAAAACATCATGAAGAACAATACGCCAACATCACTCTTCAATACCCGCTTGGATGACACTTCACTATGTTTGAGAGTACTTGGAGAGCGATGTAAGATAGGGGGAAAGGAATGGATTCGGGGATACAGGGTCAGGGAATAAAGGATGTAAAATGTGACGTCATGAAAACTATATCCATAGTGTGATCCTTCATCAGAATGCTTATGAGGGAGTTAGCACACATGGGTGTCCTTCTCTTTGGATTTCGACCTCTCATCAAAGTGTTTAGAGATGGTTGATCCATAGCTGAAAAGATTGCAAAGTAGCTATCATTCCGTTTGTTTTGGGCACTTTTCTTTTTTGATTCTTTTGGAGCTAGGTGCTTTTTATGCTTTTCATGCTTTTTGTTGCACACCCATGTTCATTTCAAGGCAACCTTAGTGTCATTGTAGGACAGGTGTTTCCTCCCCGGGATGAGTTCATGTTGCATCCATGTGGGGCTTTGACCTGCCTACAGAGGCTTCCCATGGACAAGTTGCATTACGTCCATCATGGGCTCTGTGGTTGGGCATGGCAGAGGGCTTTATGTATGTTGGAAAAACTTGTGAAGAAGATATTGAAGATTGTAAGTATAGGAAATGAGGATTATGTTGGCCGAAGGGAGAATTGGGTATGCACTCTCAAGTAGCTAGGCTAATCAAAGTGGGTACTTTGAAATAATATAGTATCTTGCTCTCGTGGTGTAATGCATATTTGAATGACACCATCTTGGCTTTTATCCTACAAACACAATAGAGAGAAAACTAGAAAAAACCACCATCGAGTGAAGTAAGGGTAAAGTCCTATTTTCTTGGGATACTACCATGGTGGAAAATGTTGTGTCTACCATGTGTAAAGTCCGAAGAAGGAAGGCCAGTGTAGGTTTCGGTAGTAGTAGGCCAAACAGTTTCAATCGCCCCACTGGAAATGAGCATTGAAGAGGCTAGGAGTGATGATGATGTAGGTGTTCAAGAATCCCTGCCAAAGGCAAACATCATGAAATCTAGCTATAAGGAGAGAAGCGTGATAGCTGAATGCTTCTTTAAACTTTGACGGTTTCGAGGCCTGGAGGATGGTAGCATCATGGCTGGGCCACAATAGTGTTGGGACTCTAGCAACAAGTGCAGATAGTGGGAGCTACGACCAAGATGATTGGCAACAATAGTGCTAGCTCCAAAAGATTAGCAAGATGTCAAATGATATCTCTGGAAGATCAGTAAGATGCCAAGGTTGACAACATTGCATGTGTCCTAGAGGGTTTTTCCATGATGATGTGAATTTCATTCTAGAACTACAACATCTTGGCCCATCTACCTAGAAAACTTGAAGACATGTACGCTTGCTTGTTGATAAGGTCACGTGTGAGTTGGAAGGCATTGCAGTGTGAACCCAGTTTAAGGTCTTGGTAGACTGTCGAATGTGCTAGTTTAAAGTCCTAGCAGACTCATGTGCTAGTTTAAGGTCCCAGCAGACCGTTGTGCTAGTTTAACATTATAGAAAATGGGGGATGGCCAGTTTAAGGTCATAGCAGACCATGCTGTGGGTGCCAGTTTTATGTCGTGGCCCAAAGATGTGTTGTGCTAGTTTAACATCATAGCATACATTCTATGCTAGTTTTACATCGCAGAGGATGAGTTGTGCGAGTTTATAGTCATAGCAGACTATCTGTGCTAGTTTTATGTCATAGTGGATAATTTTCTTACCTTGCTTCACATTTGGTGTAATCCTTCATGTTAAACCTAGTATGGCTTCAGGTACAAGTGGTTGATGGGATTCGGGAATTCGTTTCCATCTACGTCAACCAGCTTGAATGCCCCATTTTCATAGGCTTTCATGACTATGAAAAGGCCTTCCTAGTTGGCTGAGAATTTTCTCACGGGATCATGAATAGCCTTGAGGACTAGATCCCCCCTTTTGATTAGTCATTGGTGTAGATTGCAGTGATGTTTCTGCCATTTCTTGGCTTGTTACCATTCGATGCGGCCAAGTAGTCGGTTCACATTTCACAAGCTCTGAAGAAAATACAATGAAAAAGTTAAACTTTAGGGGGGCTGTCGGACCTCGAAAAGAAGTTTTATTGAAATTAAAGGTGCATCAATTACAACAACTTGAATAAGTCATACAGTTGAGAGGAAGGGAAAGTTGAGAGCATTGTGAATGAAACTTAGGAAACGCCTTATAAATAAATGAGTATTAAAGGAGGAAACCCAAGTTGGGGCACAACCAAATGTCCACAAATACTGGCTTGTTACAAAATAGAATGACATAGAATTAGATGAGGCAAAGAGCTCTCAATTAAGGATAGAGAGAGCTCCAATGGTGACTCCACATAATGAAAAGGAAAAGCTTCATTGCAGAGATTACTGATGCTAAGTGTAACTGGAATAGACAAGTATTTCCCATATCTGTAAGAGATGAACCAATTGATGCCTATCTAGATTGAACTTGGATGCTTGAGATGTGAGTTGAAAATGGGTGAGGTGAAAGATCTGCAACTTCTCCAACCTGGTGAGGAAACATTTATTAGAATAATATGTCTTTTGAAATAGAACATTGCATCTTTGCCTCCAAATATAATTTAAAATAGTAGGCCTAATAACTTTCCACAAAAAATTAGGATTAGTAGAAGTAATGTTCAAGAATCCGAATATAGCATCCTCTTGAGATAGCTTGTATGATGGAAAAGCTTTGGAAGCCCACTACCACACATGTTGAGCAAAGGGAAAATGTCAAAATACATGGACAAAGTCATCTTATCCACCACATAGAGGGCAATTGGGATTGGGAATCACTAGATATTCTAAACATTTTCCAATAGGTAGACCATGGTGGAGGAGACACCATAGGAATTGCTTAATTTTGGGGAGGGTCAGAAGTTTCCAAATATGTTGGAAGAGAGGGATCCAAAATGTTACTGACTCTTTTTTGTGTCAATACTTATTGCAACATTGAATGACTTTAGATGGATCATGCATGAGATGAAAGGGGAAAGATGGCCAGTAGGGCAAGAGTTTAACCCCATTAAGCCATTAAAGGCCATGAAAAAGGGTTTGCACTATAACATCAAGTTACCAATGACCATGGAGAAAAGAGTAAATCTGAACTAGGCAATGGTTCATTGCAACTGACTCCCCATAAAAAGTGTTAAACTCGACCCTTGAAATCCAATGACTAGCCCGCCTAAGATAATTCAAGGAAATGACACCCTTCTAATACCATGAGGTAGCCACCTTAGCATTTATGATAGCAAGGGAAGCGGGCGACAGAGGTAACCACCATGAACATACTCTAGAAAGGATAGTAGGGTTGATCTTAACATTAGTCTAGTCAATGTGAGTGTGTAGAATTTTCCAAGCCCTCCGGATGCTTTTGAAAACATGAGATCCAGGAAGAATGATAATGAGGGGGGAAAGGATCCAATTGGCAAAATGGATGCCTTTCTAGAAGGGCTTATTTTTAGGAAATGCTTGATGAAGCCTTAATTGGAGGAGGGTCCCTATAATATCTAAGGCATCTAAATGTTGTACCAACCACTTAGAAACCAGGGTAATTCCTTGCTTATAGGAGTTTAAAAGACCTAAGCCATCCTTATTCATGGGGAGAGAAACAATATTCCAAGCAACTCGATGAAATCATTTCCGAGAATCCTTGGAGGACCACATAAAGTCACAGAATAACCATTCAAGCTTTTGGTAGGCAGCCTGGGAGGGGGCCCAACATGAAGAGTAATACACATGGGTGGATGCACCTATGGACTTACATACAAGGTATTTACCTGCAAGTGTGAGGGGTTTAGTTTTCCATTTGTCGAGTTTCTTTTGAATTCGATAAATAACCTACTCCCAGCGAATAGATGTTGAACCACTAAAATAAAATGGGATTCCCAAAATCTTAATGATGTCTTGATCCTAAAGCTGCTTCCAATTATAGTTGGTCACATGTTTGTAATTTCCCTTAAAACTATAAACAGAGGATTTATTCCAATTAATTGTGGAACCTGAGAGTATGCAATATTGCTCCACCCTTGATAAGAGGTGGTGCAAATTGGTGGCTATGTTTTGAACTAGAAAAAATGAGTCATCGGCAAAGTGGATATTGGGAAACTATTTTTGAGAGGAAGAAAGGCAGACCCCAGTGAGAACTTTAGTTTGAATGTCCAGGTTAATTTGATGATAAAGAAAGTATGATGCGATGATAAAGAGATAGGGGGTGAGAGGACAACCTTTCTGCACAGACCTCTGTATTGGAAAGGGAGAGGTAATGCCGAAGGTAGTGGAAATTCTTGCTATAGCATCTGAGAATAAGAATTTCACCATATGCAAGAACTTAGGTCCAAAACCAAGTTTGTTCATACTTTGCAAGATAAAATCCCACTTAATGTTGTCATAAGCCTTGGCATAATCGAGTTTCACAAGGAAAATATCTTGTCCATCATCCTCAACCCACTTGAGACCTTCCCACGCCATAACAACCACATTGTCTAAAATATATCTACCAGGAACAAATTCTATTTGTAGGGGAGATATGACCTGGCCAAGAATTTTTTTCAACCGTGAGGCAAGGCACTTCACCCAAATTTTATACACTACATTGACAAGAGTTATGGGATGCCAATTGGAGATATCAATTAGATCCCTAGACTTGGGGAGGAGACGAATTACCCCTTGATTTAGATTGGGCCCAAGGGAACCAGTTAAGAGAGCCTCGTTAATGACTTGCAGAAGACCCTTTCCCACCAAATCCCAATGATTTTGAAAAAATTCCACAGGAAAACCATCATAACCAGGAGCCTTTCCTTGACTTAACTTGGAATATGCCTCTTGTAGCTCCGCCAAAGTGATATCAACATCAAGACTTTGTAGCATAGTGGGATTAATAAGGCAAGGATAATCGGGGGTGGCAGCCTTGAATGACGAGATATCCATTGGGGTAGCTGCAAAAAGGGTTTGGTAGTGGTTCTTAAGAAAAGAGAGGATACTATTGTGGTCAGTAATGATGGTACCATCACATGAGATTTTTCCAATAGCATGTGAAGGGGAAGCAGAATTGAGATCCTTAAAAAATTCCTTACAATTTTCATCTTGAATATTTAACCAAGTGAGCCAACTTTTAGTTAAGACACTTTGTGCTTGGTACACTTCCCAATGTTGGAAGGCAACGCATGCTCTAGCTAGCTTCTCATGAACTAGAGTATTGAAGGGATCTTGAGCTAGTTTATTAGTGAGATGTTCAATAGTGAGGTGAATTTTGTTGTATTCATGTTTGGATCAAGCAGCCACTGCCTTATGATAAGACCGAGCAAATTTTCGTACTTGACATGAAGCATGATGCCACCAATTAATCCAACCCACCTGATTTAGGGGCCTAGGTTCAGCATTCCAAAGGTTAAATAGAAGAAGTTGGGTAGTTGGGGAAGAAAAATAGTTGTTGTGTAGTCATAAAAGATGGAATTTTTTTTGGTCAGAGCTACCATGAATCTTGATAGATATGGAGATAGGAAGATGGTTGGATAAGGTGGCATGGTGATGAACCATAGTGGTAGAGAAGGCTTTCTAGAAGGAAAGGGTGGAGAAATAGAACCTATCTAACCTGCTGTAGATGCAAGCCTACCCAAGATGAAAATATCTCCAAGTAAATCTATGGAGGGAAATGCACGTGGAGTTGTCTACCCCATCAGAGAGGTAAAATCTTTTCTTAAAGGAAAATCAAGTCGAATACTCGAGATTGGGTAGTTGAAGAAACATCCCTCCAAGCTTATCTTGAGAAAATTCTACCATATTAAAATCTCCTATGAATATCCAAGGCATTGGGGGAAGAGAAGTTGCAAGTTCTTGCCAAAGGAGAGCCCGTTTTGTGGAGTCATTTGGGGCATATATCGAGAAAATTCCAAAAGGGCCATGCAAGGATGAGAAGGTGGACTAGGAAACTCTATGCCCAAAATTAGAACCACCTTGAAGTATTTTAGTTTTCTAGTAGGGTGAGAGGAGAATGGTCGTGCCTCCTTTCCCACTCGCATGGGATGTTGCTAGGATTGAGGAGTGAGAAAGAAACCAATGGGAAGAATAGGATAAAAGGTCAGCTGAGATCTTAATTTTTTTGAAGGAGAATGAAATCAAAGGTAATATTAAGACTAGATATAAAGTTGCTTGCTCACTTCTAGCGAAGCGTACTAGTAAGGCCTCGAACATTCCAAGAAAGGAGATTCATGAGGAAACAAGGGGTAGTTTGGATGGGAGGTCAAAGAAAGGTTCAGAAGTCAAAGTATTAGTTTCCTTTATTTCTGATAGGAGGAAAAAGGAGTTGTTGGTGGGGACAAGGACCATGGAATTTAAACTTTAGACCAACGTGACCATTGAACATTATCCAAATAGACAAATGAATGATCTGCCTGATAGAGGAGCAACAACCATAATGGGTTGGTGAGTGTAAATTTAACACCACTGGTTAATAACGAAGAACTGGGGAATGCCTATATAATAAACACAGCTCATAAATCCCACATCCAATCAATTCAATCTCAATCTCAAGTAAGAAGAAAGAGTAATAGTTATAGCAATTAAGCAATACAGAAGAGAAATCATTTATGATGACAGCAAGGACGGTTGTGGATGCCAAGAGACTGTTCATAGCAGGAGGCAAGGAATAGACTATGTTGCTGCCCAAGCTACTACCTTAGGTCTTTGCATCTATAACATTTGAGGATGGCAATGGTGGTGCAGGCACCATGCATCACATTGTGTTCGGGCCTCAGGCACAAGAAGAGACCGAGTTTGGATTTGTGAAGGAGCGTGTGGATGAGATTGATGAGAACAACTTGGTTGTCAAATACATAGCTGTGGAGGGTGACCTTCTCAGAAAGAACATGGTCACGGGTCATGGTGAGGTCAAGTACACCCCTCGCCCCGACGGTGGATGTGTGGTAAGCCACGCGGCCTACTTCACTACCCTGTCAGGTGTGACTCCACCTCCACCTGAGAAAGTGCAGCAAGTCCATGGCTCCTTTGCCAAGATCACCAAGGCTCTTGAGGACCATCTCCTTTCTCACCCTTGATTTCATTCCTACATTGTTACTATGTAAGTAACAGTTGCAGTAGCAACCCCTAGTTTCCTTGTCTTAATAAGTCTTGTTTGTTTATCCTCAGTCCCTTCTTTCCTTTCCGAAGAACCTGATATATAATAAATCCCTCTACCATAGATTATGGAGCATGAATGCAGCCTTTTGTAGCTACAAATACAAGTCAAGTCAACTTTTCTCAACATTTTCTTCCCAAAGACTCGTGAAGTTTGTATTGTGTTCTCGACTTTTCTTTCGGATTGGGTTTTCAACTTTTCCTCTAAATTAAGGTAAATTAATACAATTACATTTGCATCAAAGGTTCTTTTAGACACTAATACAATTATATAAAGAAATCTAATACTATGTAAGAACTCACATCCCTTCTCAAGAGCCTTAATTATTATGTTTATCCATTATGCCACCTCATGCATTTTGGATGACCATCATTAGCCATGGTGACATGTCCTTAGGTTATCCATGTAGGAATGGGACCGAGGAATACTTGTTAAAATAAAATAAAAATTGGTTTCATTCTCATCCAGAATAGCATAGTGGCACGCATTTTCAAACCTCAAAAAAAAGGTTAAAGGTTTAAGTTTCTTTTTCACTTTTAAACTATTGGTATGAAAATATACTTAGAATTTTTCAACAAGCCAAGCCTTCATAATGAATAATGATATATACATTATGCATACTACCATGCATAATGGTTAAGGCATGCTGGAGACACTTCCCATCTCCTATAAAGTAGCTTTAGCAAGTTAATGAAAAATGGGAACTGTCACTAACTCCATAATTATCCTAGCATCCTAGGCATCATACCAAATGATAATAGGACAACATCAACATTATCAACCTATCATAAATTGTAGCTTAGGTACAACATCAAGGTTTGCTAAGCAACACTGAGAGAAAATATTGGATGATTTCTATCATTACTATGCTAAAATACTCCTAGGAATCAATAGGTGACACAACTAATGACATCAAATGTTCTTAAAAAACATCACAATGTTTCAAACCTCATTAAGTATGATACAAAGGTTACTTATATATATCATCATAGGTGTCTCTACTATTATCATTAAGTAATTCAACAACATATCCTATATATGATTTTACAATTTACAACAAATAGTACAAATAAATAATAATTTCATAATTAATATAAATAAATAAAATAGTAACAAAACATATTATATTGATCAAATTACCCTAACTTGAAAAGTAATGCAATCATATTTATACTATGATCACACTACATGAGTGTACAATGTTGAAATTTGGAAATGAGAAACTAGAAATTTCTATTATGTCCATGAAATCACAAAGGATTTTTTGGATGGTTACAATACCTCAACATGGTGTTTGGTGAGCAGAAAATACCCCTACACTCAACCATATGAATCATAGGCATTCACATGCAATCTAATCGAATTTTGTAGACCTTAAGTCTTCAAGTACACTAGTTCTAGGAAGTGAAATCTAATAATTACAATTGTTGTCTTCTTAGTTACACTTGTGAAATGTAAAAGTATAATTAAGTGCATCTAAGGCATATGATTTTTATCATTTTTTATGTTTTATGTTCTTGATGCTTAAAATAAAGGAATGAAGTAATTTTTCCAATGGTTAATTTAATCTAATTGATTAATCTCTAACTAATCCTAACATAAGTATTTGGTCCCACTTCCTATATACATTATGAACATGTACAACGCTACTAGGTTACCAAACATTAAGTGTTGCTATGATTACCAAATGTCATGTGCATGCTCGAAGCATTCATACTTATGTGCTTAATTAATTGCTATTTAACTTAGCTAACTTAACATAGCTTAATTACTTGGAAGCATTAAATAAAATTACATAAAACATTAAATTCATAAATAAAATATTTAATCTAGCCAAGGTGTTGCAAGGTTTATCAAAAAGCTCATCTTTATTGCTGCACACACTACCATGCTTTCTTGGTTAACTAGAAGTTTAAAGAATTCACAACAATAATGCATCTTATTGCTGACTGGGTATAGTGTGGTTTGTTTGATGTGGGCATGTGCTATCTGGTAATTTGATTGTTGATGTCTATATTCTAGCTTTGAATTTTGTTACTGATAACTAGGATATGGTTTTTTTTAAATGAAACATGCAGTGAGTCCATGACATCCACCCAACCATAGACTCTATGGTTTTCCTTATTCTAGAAGTATGAGATCCCTTTTTCATTAATAGAACTTTAATAAACTTGTGACCTTGGTAGTTTCTAGACTTGAAAATAATTGAAAGGTTTGAATAGGGTATGACTTCAAGGGGACTCAGTACTCTTTGTACCTTTTTTCTCACATGGGTGCATGTGTGTTTTCATGGATTTCTTACTATTCTATGTTGAACAATAATAGGAGGTTAAATAAGTATTTTCATGATGTGGTTCCCATTTAAAAAAAATGATGGGAATTCAAAGCACACCCCTTACACAAAATAAATAGGCTACAAGCACTAGTTATGGGACAACAAAGACATGTTATCCATTTCACCACATTTCTCAATCTTTCAATTAACCTTGAAAAAGTTAACCAAGATGTAATGAAATACTTGAAAAATTTTAAAGAATTCACAACAATAAAAAAGAGGATTTCATTGAAAAATGTTGTGAAGATGTGCAAACTTGGATTTCATCGATGGGGCACACCAAAGGATTTAATTGTGAGAATGTCTAAGGATAAAGAACTTAACTAATCTAACCAAAAGGTATGCAAGTGGATCCTCCCCAATGCAGGCACACGTCCTGTGTTGCCCTTGCATAACCTCAAACAAAGGAGTCCATGGGCCCCATGGGTGATTAATGATTACGGAAAGTTAAGTACAAAAACATGAAAGAAACTACCTAAGAATTTTGACACATCAAACAAGAACATGAACACCAGTAGTGAGGTGATGCATGGAAAGCATAGATGAATGAGAGAGAAAGTGGAATGGAGTTCTCAATTAAGGTCACATGAGGTCCCTTTTGAATTTTTTGGTTAAGTGACCTAATAAAATTTATCCTTAGTCTAGACCAAAACCAACTACATTTAGTGACTTTGCATCACCACTCTAAGAATAGTCCACCCCCTTGAGATATAAGAGTGCTCTCATAAAACAACCACCACTCCTTATTTAAGAAGAAAAGAGAAGCAGGAAGTGAGAAAGTCCTTAGTTAGAGGGGACCTTTAGGCATGGATAACATGTCTTTCTTGTCCCATAACTAGTGCTTGTAGTCTATTTATTTTGTGTAAGGGGTGTGCTTTGAATTCCTATCATTTTTTCTAAAATGGGAACCACATCATGCAAATACTTATTTAACCTCCTATTATTGGTCAACATAGAATAGTAATAAATCCATGAAAACACACATGCACCCATGTAAGAAAAAAGGTACAAAGAGTACTAAGTCCCCTTGAAGTCATACCCTATTCAAACCTTTCAATTATTTTCAAGTCTGGAAACTACCAAGGTCACAAGTTTATTAAAGTTCTATTAATGAAAAAGGGACCTCATACTTCTAGAATAAGGAAAACCATAGAGTTTATGGTTGGGTGGATGTCATGGACTCACTGCATGTTTCATTTTAAAAAAAACCATATCCTAGTTATCAGTAACAAAATTCAAAGCTAGAATATAGACACCAACAATCAAATTACCAGATAGCACATGCGCACATCAAACAAACCACACTATACCCAGTCAACAATAAGGTGCATTATTATTAAAACACAATAAGCAAATCACAGCAAAATAAAGAAAAATATACAAGAAATTGTAAAATATCTAAGAAAAATAAAACATACTAACAATTTTGTAAAACACTTTGTATCCAAGCACATAGTGCCTGAATTTCTCTAAGGCAAATACCACTACCATCAATTCTTTTTCTATGGTGATGTAGCTTAGTTGTGCACCCACAATGCTTTGAATTGCATAGTGGATGTAATATGGATGTTTTCTATCATCCAACTACATAAGCATAGCTCCCAAGGCTTAATTTGATGCATCTATCATGATATGAAATGATCTAGACCAGTTAGGTACTTGTAGAATTAAAGTCTGTACAAGCTTCTACTTAAGGCTCTAGAATGCATTTTCACATTCCTTGGTCTCGATGAATGGAGCATCTTTCTTTGTAAGCTTGACCAATATTTTTGCAATCTTAGAGGAATTCTCTATGAATCACTGATAGTAGCTAGTGTATCCAAGGAATGACTATGCATCCTTTATATTTTTTGGTTTATGGGTAATTCCTTAGATGACCCTAATCCTTTTAGAGTCAACCTTAATTCTTGCTTGTGAAATCTTGTGCCCCAATACAATTACCTCCTAGACTATCAAATGGCTCTTCTACTAATTGAGCTAAAGATTAGTCTTCACACATCTTTTAAGCACTTGGTCAAGATGGTTCAGGGCTTGCTCAAATGTAGCTCCATAGGTGGAGAAGTCATCTATAAAGACGTTTATCTAGCTACCAATATACTATTGAAAAATACTCAAGACCAGGTGTTGGAATGTGGTTGGAAAATTACATAGGCTAAAAGGCATCTTTTAATATGCAAAAGTTCCTCATAGATTTGTGAATGTTGTTTTGGCCTAATCCTTTGGTGTGATGTATATTTGGTTATAACTACTATAACCATCTAGAAAACTATAGTAGTATTGCCTAGAAATGGTGTCCAACACCTACTCTACAAATGGTAACAAAAAGTGATCTTTGAATTTGCCATGTTCAATAGCCAAAAATTGATGCAGGCCTACCGCTTGCCACCTTTCATTGGCACAATAATGAGTGGGTTAACCCACTTACTATTTGCAATGGGATAGATAAAACCCACATTGGGGAGTTGTTCAATTTTCTCTTTGATGATCTACTTCAATCTAGGGTTCAACCACCATTGTAGCTACCTCCTTGGCTTCATGGTCAAGTCAATGTAGATACAATGTTAGCATATCCTAGGATCAATCCTTGTAAGTTCAAGAAATGACCAAGCAACAGTTATTGACCATTTATTTACCACATTTAGTAGCATCTATTTTTTTAGAAGAAATATATGCATTGATTATTACCAACTTCCCATTTTTCAAGAATGCATATTCCATGCCAACAGATAGAGGTTTTAGGTCAAGGGGATATTATTTAAAATTTTCAATAATTTCCAACTCTCCCCAATAGGGATCATCATTTGCATTATTATAGAGTTGGTGATGAAATTGCTCCAGTTCATTCATGCCTTCTACATAGGCACATGTTAAGCTCTCAATTGGTTCCATGCAAAGTGTGTTACTTCCAAGATCAGTTGTTAGTCACTGGATGCCATCTTGCTTTGTGGCTACTATGTACACACACTTTTGAATTTTAGATATATCATCACACTAACTATATGCTTTAATAGATACATTGTTAATGGCCCATAGTTTCTACACACAATTGTACCTTGTATTACTATATGTGATGCATTGAACTTTCTTCCTCTTAATTTTTCTGAATGAATTTTCTTTAGAGATTTTAAGGGAAAGAATTCAAATCCCCAATCGTGCATCATCAGTGCTCATCCAAGCCCTTTCCATGATGATTTGGATGTCCCCCTTAAAATTGTTCACTCAGATCACTAGGAAATTGGTGAGATAGGACCATCCACAAATAGTAATGACAATGTCCTCCACTAGTCCCAAGGGAACAGTGATGGACTAATCGACAAACTTAAGATAAATGTTGCTCTTCTCAAGTGGAGGTAGGTTCCACCCCTTATACATCTAATGGGAAATTATATTAACAATAAAACTTGAATATATAAGAGCCTTTCAAGGCTCATTCCTATCAATTTGAAGGTAAATGAGGGAACTTCTAGGATTAGATATTTCCTTGGAAGGTGCTCAGCCTTTATCTAATTGATTACTACATGAGTTAACATGATAGTATGCACTTTGGGAGGTGTTTGGTTTCAAGAGTACTTGAATGAATTAGATGCAACGAAGATGGAGAAGCAAGGTTGCCATCCATAGGTGTATGTGAGGGTTTANTCACTACTAGTACTGCTCATATAGTTATGGTGGATCACTAGTTGGATATAATAAGCTTGTTGTTGATGGTGGAACTACCTTGGATTGCCTTGAGGATAAGGCAATCTTCTGGGTACTTACCTTCTTGTCAAAATCTAGGATTTCGAGCAGACACCCTAGACTCTTGTAAGTGTAACACAATAGGACAATGTCCTTTAGGATGTTCATATTGGAAAATTTCACACCCACCATCATCATTTGATTCTGTCTTCACAACTTCTTCTACTACGATAGCATTACCCTTATCCTTTTGGTAGGCATGTTCAGCTTCTTTTTTCCTCCTATGGTCATGATCACTACTCTACTCTCTTAATTCTTTTATAATTTTTAGAGTAGTTTGTAATTTTTCATCCAATGAATATCACATTTGATCTACCTTGGTAGAAATTTCAAACATAGCTTTTTGGATCGATAAGGCCTTTCTATTCATCACCTTATCAAGTCATGACTCCTTCTCATTGTCACAAATGCAATCCTCCCTCTTTATGATGGAAGGATCCCTATTATATTCTTTTGTGCTTTCTCATTTCCTCAACTCACCTTCTTCCTTTACCACCTACTCAGTTAGCCTTTGAATCTAATGTGCTCTTAGTTTTGACAATTGCCATTAGGCATAGACTCCAAGAGTTCTCCTCATTTCTGATCAAAGCCCATCTATGATATAATAAAGTTGTCCCTATTGAGAATAACCATGGCTAAGACATTTGTGCAACAAAGAATAGTATTGGCCCATGGTTGCATCCAAGGGTTCATACATCCCTTGTTTCCATCCTTGGATCTACTTCCTCAAGTTGGACACTTGGGAGTACGTCTAATATTTGTCATTGAATAGTTCAAGAATTGTACTCCACCATCTAGTGGATTCTAGTTCTAGGGACCAATACCAACTCTCTACTTCCTTAATGAGTATCCTTTGGATCAACTTAAGATTTTTCCAATCATTCTCCACATTCTGCAAGGCACATGCATCATGAAATGCCTAAAGATGGTTCTATGGATCTAAGTTATATACCCCTTCAAACTTGAGGGTATTGTGCATGTCTAGCCTCTTCATCCAACTATCATTTACATGCCTTATTGGAATTCTCACTACCTCTACTATGTTCAGCATGCTTCGAGTGGCAAGGAAAGGCTCATCATGATTCTGGCCTCTATGGTGGCCATGGTACCTATGATGCCCTCTACTATCCCTTCTTTCATGATGATGAGCCTTCCTTGAATGCCTATGCCCCTGATCTTGACTTACTTAATGGCCTTACAATCATTTTAGTCTCATTGATTACCTCTATCATGATCATGCCCTTTGTGGTTGCATTCAGATCAAGAAGAGGAAAAAGGTGATGATAAAGTTGAAGAGGAAGAAGGACTAGCACAACTACATTACCTACTATCCCCTCTTCAGCAATCATGGCCATGATCATGATCATGATTCTTATCCTCATCCTTTCCATGACCCTCCTCTTTGGATCCCTTTTGATCATGGGATTCAATTTTTCCAAAGCCAGGATTGTGGACAGTAGATTGTAGGTTCTATTTTTGGGCTTATTGATTGATGTCAAAGAGAGGAGTGTCATTGAATGAAGAGCCCTCAGAGAAGAAGCCCTTAGCATCTCTTTTGTATAGCAGAATGGGGAGCCATCAGACTGTTTCCCCTTTGCACTTTCATAATGCTTCTCTTGTTGTTGATCCCTTTCACATTGTGCATCTATGGGATGGTACTCCCTAGTGTCATTATCCTGGACAACATATTTAGAATGAAGTCACTACAGTCCCAACTTGATAAGACTGCATTGAAGCATCGCAGGAATAGATTGATCGGGCAGTAACATAATGTCGCCCTCTAGGTCCCACCATTGCATCTATTCATCTTGATGTAGGACAAAGGTAAAACTAAACACATACTCATCGGGATGAGCATATACCACCCCTTATTGATGGGACACTTGTTAATCTATTTTTTCAATTCCTTGCTGATTGGATGTTTGCTCAAACTTAGATGGAGAATCACTCCTATGAGAAAAAGAAGACATTTTGGAATTAGAAAAAAATAAAACTTAGTGTGCTTTATTATGATTTTTTTTGTTATTTTGGCATATGATGTGACCTTAGGATTCATTCCAATGATGTTAAATGGTTTTCACTAAGTTCCTAGATAGCGCACATATCAAACAAAAGGTCCTTGGCAACGACACTAATGATGAGTGACAAATACCCCTACACTCAACCATATGAATCACAAGTGTTCATGCGTGATCTGATCAGATTCTATAGACCTTAAGTCTTCAAGAATATTGGTTCTAGGAAGTGAAATCTAATTGTTACAATTGTTGTCTTCCTAGTTACACTTGTGAAATGAAAAGGTATGGTTAAGTGCAACTAAAGCATTTGATTTTTATCATTTTTTATGTTTTATGTTCTTGGTGCTTAAAATAAAGAAATAAAGTAAATTTTTAATGGATAATTTAATCTAATTAATTAATCTCTAACTAATCCTAACATAATTATCTAGTCTCACTTCCTGTATACATCCTAAACACGTACAATGCTATTGGATTACCAAACGCTAAGCATTGTTGGGATTACCAAGCATCATGCGCATGCTCAAAGTGGTCATAATTATGTTCTTAATTAATTATTTTTTAACTTATCTTAATTTAGCTTAATTACTTATAAGCATTAAATAAAATTTCATAAAACATTAAATGCATAAAAAAATTAATCTAGCCAAGGTGCTACAAGGTTTATCAGAAAGCTCATCTTTATTGTCGCACACACTACTATGCTCAAGTACAATAGTGCTCGAATAAAGATCTTGCATTTAATGACTTCTTCTACCAGCACATTGGAAAATATTCTAACTCTCAAGAAAAGAAATTGCAAGAGCTCTGCTATGCTATGACAAAACTATCCCCAAACCATGTGCCCAAGGGATATATTTATAAGCTGGCACACATCCTACAATATCAGATATCTAACATCACTTCTTAGCTCTCAATATCAGGTATCTGATATCAGGTATCTGATATCAAAATAGAATAAATTACACTTCACAAATGTTGAAGAAAGTTTAAAACATCATTGATATAAGGTTCCAAGCAACAAATAGGGTCAATTTAAAAGAAAGCAATTAACATATTACAATTAATAATATAATTCAATCAAATGTGAGCAAAACATGGAAAAAATAAAAAAGTATGTTCTTCACTTCTATGCTTTTTTTTACACAATTTGTAAATGCACTCTTCTCTTGGTAAATTGATCCAATGACCTGTCTTAATAAGGAAATAGTGAGAGCTCATTCTTTGTCTAACAATTTGATTCCTTAAATGAATAGGAATAGATGAGAATAGATATTATTAAGTACTACATAACCAATATCCTCTAATAGAATGCAAATATAAATGTTTTTTCTTTGATGTGTTCAATCAAACTTTTGCAAGGACTTTTTATTTTATAGTTTTTCTGAAGAGCCTTTTGTTTAAAGGAAATTTTCTATAGCAATATTCCATGACTAAGGTCAGAATTTTCCATGATGCAACCATCCATTTTCTTGTGTAGCATTCATTATCTCCTTATCATAATTAACTTCCTCCATGTGGCTTAAATTTTGAGTACAAGCAATAAATTGACAAAGGGCTTCAACTTCAAGAGGAAAAAAGTTTGCTTCTAAAAGTAAGATATCATAAGAAGTCTGCATTTTCACTTGAAATTCACATACAATAAACTATTTTTTGAACATGCTCTAATTTCTTTCATTTATGTATAGAAAGAGAAGGTCCCTAAGTAATACATCCATATAATAATATAGGTTAGGAAAGACTATGAAAAATTTTCCTTTTGATCTCCTATGCCAAAATTTGTTTTCTGCTACAATTATTCTTTAGATTAAATAGAGCTCACATGGAATTTGAAGCCCTTTGAGTAATAGGGGCATTCTAATTATAATTACTATCAAATTTAACTCCCAAATATTATAAGATTCACATATATCAATCCTTCTTTTGCCAAGGAAAAAATTATAAATTTTATTTCTAGTACTACAAACTAGAATTTTAGTCTTATCAATAATAACTTTTATACCTGAATGGCTATCATGGTAATGTTCATAATAGCATTTTCCCTCTTGAAATCTAGAAGCTATTGCAGTTGTATCCATAACATGTGCATTGAATTTTTTCTTTTGATAGAGATAATTTTGTAGTCTTGGTAATTCTTCAAGGTACTTTATTTTCTTTTGGTATTTATAATATATATGCTTCTACTACTTTTGCAAATAGAATTATTGTATGGTAGTTTCTTTTTTGAAGTTTGCTTAACATTCCTTGGCTTTTTTATGGTGATTTTAATATGATTGAAAATTCTTATGATAAAATTTGTGGAGTTTCTTCTCAATGTATAGGCCATAAACTTCCTACTTGGTGTGATGTTAAGAAATAATTTTATTTAACTGATGCTTCTGGATCAAATATTGAATGTGATGATTTATTTACCTACTCTAACTTCTATTATTATGATTTGCCAACCTATTACTCTTTTGAATTATATTTATAAAATTTAACTAAATGTCTTGCTAAAATATTAAAAATAATTATTCCTTAGTTAATTATTCTAGTGCAAACTGGCTTTGTCAAAGTAGATATATTCTAGATAATGTTGTTCCAACTAGGAAGGATATATAATGGGTTGAGGATTCCAATCAAGACATTTTTTTTCTAAATCTTTATTATGGTAAAGCATATGATAGAATTGAATAGAAGTTTATTATTGCTTGTCTTTGAAAATATCATTTTAATGAAAAATATATTAGAATGGTGGAGACTCCTTTTGAAGATGCTAATGCACTTGTAGATACAAATGTTGGCATTACTAATAGTTTCAAGCTTGAACTCTCAATTAGGTAAGGTTGTCCTCTTGCTCCTTATATTTTCATCCTTGCTGCAAATTTTTTATGTCATGCTATGCAAAAGGAACAGGAACATAATTTTCTATAATGCATCTTTATTGAAAATTACTTTATTAAATATGCATTTTGTAGATGACTTCTTTTTTATGATAACAATGACATATCTATTACAAATCATCATTTTTATCATGTTCATTAATCTTTTAGACTTTCAAGCTCTCAGATTAATTGGTTCAACTCTTCTATCTTTTGCAGTAAGGGTGTTCAAGGATTGGATTTGTCTAAATGTTGGCATTTTTTAGAAAAGTTAAATGTTTTTAAATTTTTTAACATTTCCTTTTCCTTTTGTGGATCTTCAAAAACTTTATGGGATGTTAGAGTGAAGAAAATTAAAGAAACTTATTAAGTGAAAGGAGAAGAATCTTTCAATGGATAGTAAGTTTATTATTGGTAAGCATATCATTCAAGCTACTCATGTGTGTTGTTCTTCATGTTGGGCTCCTAGTTTTTCTATGTATCATTTCAATGATTAGCTTTTGAAAAAGTTTCTTTAGAGCAGTAGCCATTCTATAAAAGGATGTTGTTATGTTTCATGGAACATTTGCACTTCTCAGAAAGAGGATGTTGAATTAGGATTAATGAATTATTATAAGCAGTGTATTGTTTTATGTGTCAAGTGGATGGTTAAATGCTTATCTCATAAAGAGCCTTGGAAGCTTTTCACAAGTGCATCTAGATCGGTAAGCCTAGAGGTAGTGATTATTGGAGAGATACTCATTTTTTAATTTGATCCTTTTCCCAAAAGGTATTACTATATTAGATTCTATTGTCATAAAGCAAATTTGGAAGGCTTAGAGTTTTATTAGTGATTTTTGGAACTTCAATAATATTATTATTTCTACCTTTATGCTTAATAAGATTTCTCCTTGATGGCTTCCCATTAATAATGAACCATGGGCTATTAAGCATCCATGCCTTTACAATACATGGTGTAAGCTTGGCATTTCCTCCATTTCATCTCTTCATATGCATAATTGCTAAATTGCTTAGTATGAGTTTCAAAGTCTCTATGACATTAATGTTTCTAAAAAGTTTACATTTTTTGATCTTTTGGATAGTTTGGATAAAAGTGTAGCTATTCAAAATTATTATAATGGTTTTCTTTATTTTTCTTAGATTAATGACCATTATGTTTTTCCATATGGGTCCAAGATTATGTATACCCCTATTAGTTACAATATTAATATTTAGCCAAGATTCAATTATTTTTGGAAGGTTAATCACAATGTATGGTTATGGAAGCAATGAATTCAAAAGATATGGAATGCCACTACTTTTTACAAAATTAGATATTTTTTATAATATTTGATTCATCAAAGTTTTCCTAATGATATTCAATGCTCTCATTTGGATGTTCATGACCCAAGATGTCCTATTTACAACATGGAAGATACATTCATCCAACGTTTTTTTACTTGTCCCTTTGCTCGTAGCTCTTAGACTTAGTGTAGTAGGTATTTACATGGCTTTTAATGAAGATTAGATGAAGTTTTATTTTTTGATACTTCTTAACTTCGAGGATTTTTACTTCATATTTGGTGTTGGTTTCATCCTCTTATTTTTATGCCATTTGGAAGTTTCAATGTAATGTTTTTTTTTTACAAAGATTCTTCAGCTAATTTTCTTTCTTTGTTGGTTCAAGGTGACATCATTAAATAGCTAATTCTTTAGTTGAATTCATAAATTTTTCTCTTTGTAGTTTTATTTTTTATTAATAGGAAGCTATTTGTAGGAAGTGAAAAGCCATTTCAATGCTTTCAAATGAGGGCAAGTCTTGATCCTTTCCCTACCCTAGAGAAAAGGTATTTTAGGAATGGTTATTAGGATGAAAACCTAAAAAGAATCCCCAAAACCATTAGGTCTTTCATTTTTTTTTATTTTTTTTTTTGCTATGGAGTTTTTCCTCTACATCCATGCTTTTGTACGTTGAATCTAAATTTTTATTTTTAATATATTTATTTTTTAGGATCTGACACACAATAAATGCTGGTTTGAAAGATGCTTCCCAAGAATCTTTACTTGGGACCTTTCAGAAAGGGCCTAAACATTCCATGATAAAACTAACATTGAGATGTGGGAGAGGAGGCCTTCATCCTTGATTTTTTAAGCTTAACATTTGTCTCATAATTCATGTCCCTAATAAGTGAAAAATATGGTATGATAAAAAAACATTTGGAACAGTAGTAGGAATAAAAAAAGAATGAGATATCTTTGGGATTTTTAAATTGAAATTAGTTTTTGTAGGCCTCTTCTTTTTATGTTACACTAAGTAAAATCCATTTGCATTAGTATTTTTATTACTAGTCCTATTGAAAATTTCTTCTTCTTTTTTCCAAAGAGGAATTCTCTTTAAATATAAAGATTTTACTAGGACATTTAGAGTTAAAAGGATTAGTAAAAAATTAAAAACTTATTCAAAAAGATTTTATTTGTGCTCATTGAAAATTATAATTATTTACCTTCTCTAAAAATTGTTGTTTCTTTTCATCAAAAACAACCTTTTTATTTAGAACAAGATAAATTCTAATAACATCACCTTCATAATGATAATAGTTGTAATATACTAGCAAATTATAATATATAATTTTTTGGGAAAAATACTAATTATCATCATTAAATTTTAATTCTATCTTTTTCAATCATAAATCAATCTCTACAAAATAACATGTTAGCTGCACACCATCTAGTAATAATTTTAACTCTATCTTTAGGATTGTGCTAATGCTGCCAACAATTTTGCTTTCAACACTTTGAAAAATAAGAGAAAAAGTTTCTAAGAGGAACATTGTCAATCTTTGGTTAGGTTAAAAATTTCAGTGACACATCTTCATTAGTGCCCAAAAGCTCTTAGAATGTTGTCAAATAGGTTTGAAAGTAAATAAAATCCAAATACCATGCCCTAATGTTCATTATTACCATACAAGTCCTATGCTTGAACTATGCTTACTATAAACACTATGTTCTATACAATTAATTCATTACTTCTAGAGTTTACAACAATTATTGAAATTGTGAAAAGATGCCTCATCACTCATAGAATAGCATATCCATTATCAATCTCACTATTATGTTATCCATCCTACAAACATTTCAAATTATTGGCAATCTAAATTAGCTATTTTTTAATATGAAATTCCAAATCTTGATTTGCTAGATGCATTGTGACATTGTTATCAAGTTTATCAATTCATTAGGCATTTTCAAATAACAAATATAGCTAAAAACTTAAGGGCCATGATTTAGAGTGATGGTAAAGTCATTGTTTCTCAATTTATACTGAAAGTAGTGACTTGAAAAGACTCTCACAATGCCTGGTTAATAGAATGATCATAAGCCTCCTAATTAAAAAATACAAACAAAAAGACAAGTATGCTTAGAGTACACATTTACTTAATGGCATTCAGGGTGAAAAAGATTAAGTACTTTAACGAGTGCTGAGGTGGTCATCAACTTATTTAAATTACATAATCTTTTAAAAGCTTTGCTTTTGCTCTATGGCAAAGTTTGAATATGTCTGGTCTCGCCTGTGAACGCTGATAGCTTGTCTACTGCAGGTCTTTTATCTCCGCACAGACAAGTTAGGGACTCGGTTTCAGCAAGGAAACTTTCTATCTGTTTTACCGGCATTGGTGCCGTTTCTAGAAAAGGTGATCCACGCCGCCAACGGCCGACCATCCAACAAAGTCACGCCGTCCTATCCTGGTCTCGTTCAAAATCTAGAAGTTGTTGTGGTAGTATTCATAACATGTGCGCTGAATTTTTAGTGTTAAGACGTCCCTGCACGTAAAGCTTTTGAACAGCCTTACAAAAGGACCAAAAGAAAAACAGAAAGGAAAAGCCAATACAGGAAACCGCAATACCATAGTTTCGTGGTAGCAGTACCGGGAAAACCAGTAATCGGTTCACATTTCACAAGCTCTGAAGCAAATGAAAAAGTTAAACGTTAGACCAATGTGACCATTGAACATTATCCAAACAGACAAATGAACGATCCGCCTGATAAACGATCCGATCCGCCTGATACATCAGCAGCAACCATAATGGTTTGGTGTGTAAATTTAGCACCACCGGTCAATAACGAACAGCCGGGGAATGCCTATATAATAAACACACATTACGGCTCATCAATCCCACAGCCACTCAATTCGATCTCAAGCTCAAGCAAGAAGCAAGAGTAATCGTGATAGCAATTAAGCAATAGCAATGGCAGAAAAGAAATCATTTACGATGACAGCAGAGACGGCTGTGGATGCCAAGAGACTGTTCATAGCAGGAGGCAAGGAATCGACTGTGCTGCTGCCCAAGCTGCTGCCTCAAGTCTTTGCATCCGTAACATTTGAGGGTGGCAATGGCGGTGTGGGCACCGTTCGCCACATTGTGTTCGGGCCAGAGGCACAGGCAGAGACCGAGTTTGGGTTTGTGAAGGAGCGCGTGGATGAGATTGATGAGAACAACTTGGTTGTCAAATACACCGTTGTGGAGGGTGGCCTTCTGGGCAAGAAGGTGGCCACGGCTCATGGTGAGGTCAAGTACAGCCCTCGCCCAGGCGGCGGGTGCGTGCTAAGCCACACGTCCTACTTCACGCCCCTGCCGGGGGTGACTCCGCCTCCGCCTGAGAAAGTGCAGCAAGTCCATGGCTCCTTTGCCAGGATCACCAAGGCTCTTGAGGACCATCTCCTTTCTCACCCTTGATTTTATTGCTGTATTGTTACTGTCTAAGTAACAGTTGCAGTAGCAGCCCCGAGTTTCCTTGTCTTAATAAGTCTGGTTTGTTTATCCTCAGTCCCTTCTTTCCTTTCCCAGCAACATGATATATAATAACTCCCTCTACCATAGATGATGGGGGCATGAACGCAGCCTTTTGTTGCTGCAAATACAAGTCAAGTCATCCTTTCTCCACGTTTTCTTACGAAAGAAAATTTGTATTGCGTTCCCGGCTTTTCTTCTGGATTGCGTTTTCCACTTTTCCTCTAATTTAAGGCAATATCGTCCAATTAAGCGTTAAGGTTCTGTTAGACACCGATACAGTCAAGAAAGTTATATATAGTAGGAAATAGATTGATCGGGAATTATTATTGAATTAGTACCATCCAATAACTTACAACTGGCATAAATCAACTTTTCGGAGGCTCAGGACAAATGGGAACTATCAATAACTCCATAATTATTCTAACATCTTATTCATCATGCTAAAGAATAATAGGACAGGATTAACATTACCAACCTATCATCAAAAGTAGCCCAGCTAAGCATCACATCAAGTTTTACTAAGCCATATTGAGAAAATATTGGAGAACTTCTATTACTGAAATACTCTTATTACTGAAATACTCTTATGAATCAATAGGTTTGCTAAGAAACATTGAAAAAATATTAGATGGCTTCTACTGCTGGTATACTGAAATACTAAAGAATATTGAAAAAATTTTGGAGGACTTCTATAGGTAGAATATGGAAGTACTCATATGAAGGTGATATAACTAATGACACCAAATATTCTTAAAAAACACCGCAATGGCTCAAACCTCATTACATATTGTACAAAAATTACTCACAAATATCACAACAAGTGTGTCAACTATTATCATTAAACTACTCAACAATCGTAACCTATATTTGAGACTATAGTTTATAGTAACAAATAGTATAGATGAATGATAATTTCATGATTAATATAAACAAAGAAAGTAGGAACAAAAACTAGTTATTGATCAAATTATCCTATCTTGCAAATTAATGCAAGTATATCCTATCCTATAACCTCACTACATTAACATAGAATGGCCAAATTTAAAATATAAAATAAAACATCATTATATGTGTTTTTTCTTATTTCATTACAACCCATATATAATTACTTGCAATGACCATCATAACCTATATAAATGCTCCAAGGAGGCTTATCTAAAATTACTGCACATATTTTTATTGAAAATAAATATCTAAAATTATGGTTAAGTTAAAAATATAGAAATACATTATTAAAAGATAAATATAGAAAATTTGGTAATATTAAATGAGGGAGAAACATGAATAATTATCTAAAGGAAAGATGCATTGACGAATATATTCCTAAGAATAAATAGAAATAGATATCAAACTTCTATTAGAAATAACATGAAATATGGTGACTACAAAAATCCTAAATCCACCATTCATTCAATAGAATTTAAAATTAAAAATACAATACCTAAATGATCTGATCTCTAGATTTAAAAAAATCTAAGATGCAAAAAAAAATAAATCCATGATTCCTCTATTTCTTTTTTATTTTACAATGGTGCTTTAAAATTTGGGTAAAAGATTCAATAGTAAAGGACAAAAGACATCAAAATCCACTGTACAAAGGATTCTTTGTTTCTTGAAACACTCTTATATCTGATGAATTAAAACTCTACAAGGCTCTATGGATGATACCTAAATGAACCAAATGGAAAAATGGATATTAGAGTGTAATATTTACAGAGAGAAAATGGAAAATCAATGATTACGATCAAATGCAAGATGAATAATAGAGATTCATTATAGACTATAATA
>MNCI01012176.1:49735-78902 GCA_015680685.1 Gnetum montanum
ACTTAATCATGAGCATTTAAGTGTGACTACTTGATAGCCCAGTAGCGTACTGAGGCCATATGCTTGGTAATCCCAGTAGCAGTCATGCACGAGGTCCAAGATGTATATGGATGATTAAGGAACGAATGCTCATNATGGATGCTCATTGCCTTTAGGCTAGTTAGACTCTCTCTCTCTCTCTCTCTCTCTCTCTCTCTGTCTCTTATAGTTTAGTCAATATTATTTACCATCATACCCAGGAGTAGCATTAGTGTAGAAACACATCATACACCTCACTCTAGACTAAACCATACATGAAAAAGTTAATACTAGTACAAGTGGGAAGAAAGCAAATTGCGATCTATGAGTAACTGTCTAGATACCACAACTAGTCCGTTTATGGAGTTCGACCGGATCATGCATGAAACGCTCGTATTTGTATGGTTGAGTGTAGGGGTACCTCGCCACTCATCATTGGTGCCGTTACCGAGGACGGTGCTAGTTATCTAGATTAGTTATATCATACAAGGTTGTTGTATAGGAATTAACGATATATCTTTTAGGAAAAAATAATTACAAAAATTCACATAAAAATTCACACACAATTTCACAATCATGCCACTCCTACAAGACTACGATAATGCCACATCTAGTGCAGCAATTCATTGGAGAACCAATGAATTATATGACAATGAGGATTGGAGTACGCAATCCGAGGTGGAGGTTTCTTATAAACATAAACGAAGGTAGCATCGTCCCAATGCATAAAAGCATAATTTATTCGATGACGATGAACCACTATTGGCCACTACAAGCCTAATGCAAATACAAGAGGCTATTCGAATCTTCCATAGGCATCGTAAAGGGAGCCGCCTACCCAGGCTCGATTTAAACAACTTTTCCAATTTCTCAGGAGGCTATGACTTAGATCTGCAACAACATTTACAAGCCTTCTATGATTCCTATCCATGGAATGACATTGATACTGGTTGGTAAAAAATCAAGCTCTTTCCTATGACACTCGTTGACCAAGAAAAAGTATGGTATAGATCGTTAAAACCAAATTTAATACGACATTGGCCAGCAATGATAGAACTCTTTAACGAAAGATATCAAACTTATGCAAGAGTGTCGACCTTGAGGAAACAAATCCAAGAGTGGAAAAAGCACAACATGAACCCTTAGACATGGCCTTAGAAAGATATTATGCATTGTTAAAAAATTGTCCAGGCCATGAGTTCTCCAAGCAAAGGCTAATGTTCCACATCATTGATGGGCTTCGTGATGAAACAAGAGAGACCCTAGGGATGTATGCCCAAGGTCAACTATACGAACTATGAACCCATCAATTCCAAGAGCTTATTAAGCAGGTAGCAAAAGAAGAAGGAGAAATGGCTAGATGGGAGAGTGTTGAAAAACATCAACAGGACCAAAGTCTCAACTTAACAGGGGTCCATAATCACAAAAAGGAGAAATCAACCTATCTCAAGGAGGAAGAACCATCTTTTCCAGTACAACAATCATTAGATGAAATCAAGGCAAAGATCAATAAGAGGCTGGAATGGATGCATAAAATGTGTGGAGAGTATATCAATATTATTGGAGATAGAGTCTTGACAACCTGAGAAGCAGGACAAAATATTATTAGACAATCGGAAATAATGGATGAGGAAAATAAGAGCTCAACTACCAATCATACGTATGAATGCAACATTTGCCTATACGATCACCCCAAGGGCCAATGCCCAATCTTGTTACATTTATATGAGCATTGGGGAAGCACATTACACCTAAATTTCATACAGAGATACTGTGTTCGATCACAATGGCAACAATCCCAGTCGTGGGGGAAGCCATCCCTAAACTAGAAACACCCTTCGTATCATCCGAATCCAAATGCTTATCTAGTCCAACATCCTATTTCTCCAACTGGGTCAACATACTCTATCTCGCTGCATTATCATTCTCCTCAGTACTATCAGCCCATGTGCTCAACACAACCTCTGCCTTGTGTACCTTACACTTATCCTAAATTTTAACATTCTCATCCTTTCCCTCCTTTTACATTGCCACCAACTGGTTCTGAAGTGTTTGCACCACAGCAACAACCCACGAACATTACTTGTGCTACTATTGCCAACAGCAGTGAGAGACCTTCTCAACATCAAAGGCATCCCTTCTTTAGACATAACTGTAGAAAGGGACAACACAGTTCCAAGGTCATTGCATTCTCCAACTTAGCACAAGTCTAACACTGTGGTGCATCCTTCTCCTCGAACCCAACACCCGATGTCACCTCATATTAGGGCCACCAATTAATACTCCAAAAACCATATGGCCCAGTGAATATAGCCATGGAGAGCGACATACCGACCCTTGTATGTCATCTTACGCTCTCAAGTATCATAGTGGGTCAACTCTTTACCCAGGAACCACATCTTATAAATTTCTATACTATGCTTACTATAATTAGGTGTGTGAACCCCAATGGGGTAAGTATGACCAAGTTTCGATATTTCCAACATGCAAGGATCCTCATCTTTCATTTATTAATCCTTTTCATGCTCAACCATTTAGTTATGGGGGATATCCCCCATTTTAATAACAAGAAGGATTAATAAATATTTTTCATTTTCTTTAATTTTACAACTTTTATTTTCTAGTTTTTCAATCTCTTTTTTGTTACTTTTTTGTCTTTTTATCTTTTTATAAGTAATCTCATCTATGAATAAAAAACTCATTTGGCTATTTGGTTGAGGTGTGTTCTATGTTATCAAGTCTCGAGTGATCAATTATTTGGACAGTGAGCCCATTACACCCACTCATCCATTCTACAAATAAGAGGTTCTGTTCAAGGGTACAGTGATATTCTTGAAATTTTTAAAACTTAAAATTAATTTTGTGTTCATTGTACCTAGAATGAAGAAGGATGGACCAAGAGGGAATGATTAAAGTGTGACATCAAGGGGACTTGGGGATTCTCTTTTGTGACGTCTATGAGAGTTATCACGCAATGTGGTTGTACTAAGATCCTTGTAGATCTAATGCAAAATGGGAGTAAGAGTAATCAACAGGCACTCAAAAATCCAATGCTATTTTAGGAGATCCCACTGAAAAAACATGCACCCATGCCTGAAGGTTGGCAGCTTCTTTGTATTTAGCATCCATCAGAAAAAAACAAAAAAGAAAAGAGCAAAAAAAATAAAAAAAGTGCCACAAAGCAAAAATCACTCCTCCCTTGAACAAAATGCCAAGTGATTGTATGCCTTGTTGCTATGGTACTTGTCACCGGGTGAGTCGCAGCAGAATATTTTTACCTCACCCCGTGATAGCGCTAAGTGCTCCGACACCTTGCCAGCTACTCCCAACGATGCATATCTCATCTTTAGGCATGGGCATTCCCGACCTTGCCAGTACAATAGTATCTGGCATGCTACCTCCTAGTAGCTCCCACAACAATTCACCAGAGATGCACCAACACCTCTGATAGGCATGGGAATTCCTGGCCTTACCAGTACGCTCTTGTAACTAGAACTTCCTCCTATCGCTCCAACAGGAGGGTGGTCTGGACAAACCCCAGACCGGCATGGCTCTCCTGCCAACCGGGCGCCACACCAAGATGCCTTCTTGGCTGCCTACATACCTACTTGTAGCGTAGGACAAGGGCCATGTAGTTCTAATTCTGCATCGACCCTAACTCGCCATAGCAAGTGTGCATGCGATACGCCTGGACGTCTCCATTCGTAACTACTTGCATGCGCTGCACCTGCTATGCACTTGTTACACAAGTTATCTGTAGAGAACAGATGCCTTGCCACACCCCTGGTGTGAACCATCCATAGCTCGTGCACGCCTACGCACGAGCGTTTGCATCGAGAGCTCAAAGGGTCGTGAAAAACCCACCTCCATCGGATGAGAATTTTGACGTCCTCGTCGAAAGTCTCCTTTGAGTAGGAGTTCGAACAACTCCTCGCCACGATCTATTGTGGCATCCCTTTCACTACCATTCTTCACAGAGGATGAGTAGTTTGTTCAACTCAGCAAACATGTTGCCTAGTTCTCCTAACCAGGTTGATCAGCAATCAAAGTCAAACTCCACAAGGTACTCCAGCACCTTGCCTGCAGCTTTGGAGAACACTGGCTCTCCATACAGGGCATACAAAGGTTGAAGGTAGCAAGCCTCCAATAGCTCCCGTAACTACCTCTGCAATTAATCCCACTTCCGTGAGGAACGTACCACATGGAACACTCATAGGCACACTCGCCCCTGGTTCCATCTGCTTGTGCAAATCAGCAAGCTTTGTGAGTCAACACCTTCAACTCTACAAGGTCCGCCTTGCTCTAATACCAATTGTCACCAGGTGAGTCATAGCGGAATATTTTTACCTCACCCTGTGATAGCACTAAGTGCTCCGACACCTAGCCAGCTACTCCCAATGGTGCATATCTCGTCTTTAGGCATGGGCATTCCCGGACTTGCCAATACAACAGTATCTGGCATGCTACCTCCTAGTAGCTCCCACAACAATTCACCAGAGATGCACCAACACCTCTGATAGGCACGGGCATTCCCAGCCTTACCAGTACGCTCTTGTAACTGGCACTTCCTTCTATCGCCCCAACAGGAGGGTGGTCTGGACAAACCCCAGACTGGCATGGCTCTCCCGCCAGCTGGGCACCACACCAAGACACCTTCTTGGCTACCTACATACCTACTCACAGCATAGGATCAAGGCCATGTAGTTCTAATTCTGCATCGGCCCCAACTTGCCATAGCAAGTGTGCATGTGATACGCCTGGACGTCTCCATTCATAACCACTCGCATGCATCGCACCTACTATGTGCTCATTACACAAGTCATCTGTAGAGAACAAATGCCTTGCCACACCCCTGGTGTGAACCATCCATAGCTCGTGCACACCTACACATGAGCGTTCGCATCGAGAGCTCAAAGGGTCATGACAGTACTCTCATAGTCACTCATCATGGGATGAAACAATGCGGTTTCACTGATTAGAGGAATGGACTTGGTCCTGATCTTGGAACAATGGGTTAATGACACATTAATCATGCTTTACATGCATGATTCATTGTGCCCTAGGTCAATTACCTCATGTCCCAATCTCTACAATCCCTTCTCTAGTCTGTCTCATCTCGATGTTCATGTAATTGTAGCTCGTGTCTCATATAGTGTAGAATTATTGCCTCATTCCAGTGATACTTACATGTGTGTGTTTTGTGGAACCAGTGTAGATTACATTTAACCCTTCTAGTGCCTATAGACATTTTTAGGTGTGGTTACGCAAGGGCATTAGAGGTTGGAACCTGCTTTGGGGAGGACCCACTTGCGTAATTTTTTGGTAATTTGCACTCATAACACATCTTCCACATACCATCTATTACCCTTAACATATTTTCAATTATATTCTTTCCTTTATTACTATCCCTCCAATTCAAATGTTCCTATGAACCATCACATAGCCTTTTTCTTCCCTTACCATCCAAGGTCCTTATTGATAAATTCCACACCATCATAATTTTTGTGCGTTTAGAACTAGTTGAATTACCCTAGAACCCTTTAACACTCATTTATATGTCCTTATTTTACATCGTTTTATTTCAAAAAAAATATTAAAAATTTGGTACATTCTATAAAGTGCCCTAACATCGATAGGTTGTGATATCGTGTCCCAAAAATATATATATACGCAACCCCCGTACACTAATCAACATCATTTACAATTGTTCACATGGGGGAAGTTTTTCAAATTACTCTCTATGACTCACGATTTCAGGTCCCTTGCTTTCATATCCATAACTCGCTCGCTTGTACTCTGATTTTCATTTTGTTTGAACCTACTTGAACCTGGAGTGTTCAACTTAGTCGTGGGGGATGGGCACACACCGAATAGCGCATAAATGTTTTTTGAAATTCATCATCACCCGAAGGACATTATTAAGGGTAATTAGCTATAAAATTAAGGATAAATGCACCAAAAATAATTTCATCTCCTTAGTTATACCAAGAAACTAGATTTGGAAACCACCTAAGCAAAGAGGATTCAATCTTATAATCTTTCGAGGACATTTTCTCCTAATAAGTAACGTCACACAGAAATAAAGAAAATTTGTTAAGGCAAGAAGTAAGGTATAACATAACTTTAGTAACAACCTTACTAATGATTGGCCCCGTGTGATTGTGGATGATCCCAAAATGCAGACAACAGGAAGGTCCTTCTCAAGGTCGGATCAAGCGACCTAGGAGAGGTGAAGGACAAGCTCCTACCGAATAACATGCAGAGCAAGAGGAAAAATCATTTAGTATCCACCAAGAAGACCCTACCACTATACAATCAAGGCAAGTGGAGGAGGAGCTGCTGTAGCATCTGAATAGGGATGACATCTCATGTTGCCCCAAGATTGTGTTCGACCATCCATGAAAGGTCCATATTTACCACAGTGATCGTGGAATTAAACTTTGGACCTTTCGCAGAATTTTCTCCAGAGGCTATTAGGGATCACCTCAAAGGATCCCCATTGTGGCCTACCCTCTCTGAAAGCGGTGCCTGGTACTTAGGGGAAACGTATCAATTTTGGCACAACAAAGAAGAAGGTACCATGGTTAACATTTGTGGTGTGATTGTTGATTTCTCTGTTCAAGCCATTTTGGAAGTATTAAACCTTCTAAATATAGGGCCAAAGGTTGCTCAAAACTAGCTGGACACTTACAGAATCGAGTAACATAATAAACTATTAACAGAGAATAAAAGGGTGGTGGAAGAAAAAGAGAAGGCTGACTGGGATGCCTCCATGGGACAAGTGCAAACTTATGCACATGCCAATGCACTCAAGGCCATACTTCAACGCCATCAAATCCCAAGACCTGGAGCACAAGACAAGGGAAAGACACCCATGGAGGAGCCACTGCCACAAGGAAATACATGAGTTTCACCCAATCTTGTAGTTATAGGATTTCCTTTTGTATTATCTATGTTGTGTCTCAATTTTGTTCTGATTCCACATTGCAGCATGAATCCATTCTCATTAGTCAATAATCCCATACCTATCCACTATGTAATCAATAGAGCTTATTCTCACTTTAACTTGAGGATGCGTTTTCATTCAGTCGTGGGGGTATGATGAGTCATGAATTGTTGGTTGTGATATCACAGCCATGATATCACGTATGCAATATCATGTACGCGATATCATAGCCTAGACGCGATATTGCATACATGATATCGTAGCTTGTCTCCTCATCTATAAATAAGAGGTAGGAAAATCTGGTAGGCAATTTTGAAAGTTTTTAAGTTTAATTTCAATAGTTTTGTAGATACTCTTTGTTAGTTTTCCTCTCAAACCTTTTCTCCTAGTGCATGCCCACAGTGTGGTGATTGTAATTGTACGGCATCCTCATTCGAGTGTGATGTACTTGGACATGCACATGACCAGCAATAAAGATTGAGATTACTTCATCAATGCAGCATCCACTTAGCTTAATTATTTATTTAATTATTTACTACTTTCTTAGTTAATATCTCTTCACCCTTATCTCCTAGTAATGCGGAATGAGTATGACTTAATCACGAGCATTTAAGTTCGACTACTTGGTAGCCCAGTAGCATACCCAAGTCATACGCTTGGTAATCCCAACGGTATTCGTGCATGACGTCCAAGATGTGTATGGATGATTAAGGAATGGATGCTCATCATAGTTAGGCTAGTTAGATTCTCTCTCTCTCTCTCTCNTCTCTCTCTCTCTCTCTCTCTCTCTCCTAGTTTGGTCGATATTATTTACCATCATACCCAAGAGTAGCATTAGTGTAGGAACACATCATACACCTTACTCTAGACTAAACCATACGTGACAAAGTTAATACTAGTCCATGTAGGAAGATAGCGAACTGCGATCTACGAGTACTATCTGGATACCACAACTATTCCATTTGCAGAGTTCGACCGGATCATGTGTGAAATGCTCATATTCATATGGTTGAGTGTAGGGGTACCTTGCCACTCATCACCAATTTTCCATGTAATTTTGTTGAAGAAATTTCATGAAAATGATGTGCCATATGTACTAGATTGGGATACTTTGCCATTGAGATCCAACACTAGTTTTGAAGTTAAACCCATTACAATTACGAACCACCAAACTAAGAAGTTACAAAATTAAACTATCAGCAAAGTACTTGTTCAATGGTCAAATCAACAAGCTTGGGAAAACAACAAGTTCATTCTTAACACTTACCGCCAAATTTTTAATCCTCATGATATTGAATGAGAAATTGTATTTATTATTAAGGTAATAAACTGTATTTTATAATTCTAGTCATTTTTTGATATAGATGATAATAAGGATAATAAAGAAGTTGAAGTTGAGGAGCATAATGAGGAAGCAATAGCAGCTAAGTAGTTGAATATAACAAGTTGGATTACTTGTCCTCCGTATTTTCAATGCAAAATATTGTAAAAATTTTATAGTTGAATGGTGTAGCCAATATAATGAAATAGATTGTAACGTCCCATCCCTTGTTAAGGGTAGAAGTATATTGTAACAATGTAATTAATCTTCAAATAAAGAGGTGCCTCATTATGAGAAGTTACAATTATTCATGTACCCCTTAGGAATGGATTTGACCTATGCCATTTAAGGTTGAGTTTAGAGGTTGTACTAGGCATGAAGTCATAGAGCCTAGAAAGGTAAGTAACAGGAGTTGAGTGAAGTGAGATAAGAAGGAACTGATCACCCCTTCGGCTAGATAGCCTAATCATGGTGTCAATGCTGGATTGCCTCTAAGGGTTAAGTGGCATGGGAAGATAACTTAGAGGACATTATAGTATACCACTCTTATTAATAAAATTTTGTTTTATTTTTCCTTCCTATTTCATCTATTAGCTAGTTATTTATTTATCAAGTATTTGATTATATGTTCATTATAATGCTTATAAATGTGATGAATTAAGTGACTAATGATCATGTTCTTTATGACATCTAGGAATCTAATGTCATAATCAAGTATCCTTAAAGTAATAATCCTAGTGACAACTATCATTAACATCTCACTAATCATAAAATCCTTGAAACTATCTGCATCAATATCAACATAATCTTCAAAAAATACTTTAGAGGTTGTAGTTAACATCTAAGATGATGAGATAGCATCATCATTAGTATGATCCTTAGAATCATGTCACAAGGCTCAGTAATGTCTTTACATTAATGTTATCACTAATCAGTTGTTAATCTTTAATCATGAGAAATTAGAGTTTCTATTTTCAATCCTAATACTTTTGAGATCCTATCAAGCTATGAATACCCTACTCTTGCATTTATTCTAGGCCAAAATTGAGAGAGAGAGGGCAATTTCTTATCTTCAAGAGCACACGTTAGCCTTTTTTCAACATTAGTTAAGAGATTTAATAGCCTTTGATCATGTGCCATCAAGTTTATCTCAATGTCCATGCCCAATCCTCTCATATTCCATTTGCACTACTGCTAACTTTAACGTTCATAACTAACATCACTCACCACTGTTAATGCCACCCTTACCTTCAACGCTAGTCTTAGCATCAACCTTAGCATTAGTGTTAAATGCTACACCTATAAGAGCCATAAATATGTCATTTATGTTGTCTCATTAGCTGTAAACATTTGTTATTTTTCATGTTCATCATTAAGTTATATCTTCCATATCATTTATTATTCTTAAACTATTCTTTCCTCATGAGGACCATTGTAATCTTGCACAAATAAATCATTCTTTCATTTGCTAAAGGAAGAGGACATTAGTCCCTTCTTAAACTTTAGTTTCTTGCATCCTCTGTGTATCTTCTATTGTGTTGCATGGTCCTTACATTGCAGTATTTTAGTCTAGATTATTTCTTTATTTTTTTGTTATACATTTAATTGTTAGTTATTGATGCTCTATCGTTTCTAATCTTGGATGATAGGTTAAGTCTATATTCAATTGATAGGACATTTTCATTCATCATTTGTTATCTATAATCTCATAAGATTTTATTCTTAAGACCATTCATGGTCACAATTCAAGTATGTATACTTGTCAAGTGTAGTTACTTTTCATAAATTTATGGTAGAACAACTCTATGAAAACATTTTTGATGTTAGAAGAAGGACCTCTTAGCATTCTAGTGCATTAACCTTATCTTAAAGTTAATGGATCCATTCCAACTCTTTATTATCTCATGTTATGTTAGCATTAGTTAAAGGATCAAGATTAAGGACATTGTATATTTATATATGATCTTTTATTGAAGCTTATGGTCATTGATGGTTAATATAACCATCACTATCACTATTAGTATAATTAATAGCACTTAGATTTTTGAACTCCACTTATCTTTTGTTCTTATTTTCATTGATTTTTCTTTGAGTATGGAGGAAATAAGTACTTGATATATCCCATGATTCATAATGTCAAGATAAGAATCTAAATCCTTTTAAAGCCCCAAGATCTACTAGTCAATGGAAATGAGGAAGAACTAAACCTATTTTAATTTTATTACTCAACTTAACTAAAAGGTAGCCTATGCCAAATGTGATCTCAATGTTAGTTTTTCTGAAGTGGAATTAAGATGCATGACTAAATATGAAGAACAACATGGAGTTAAACATTTCCTCCCAAATCCATACAACCCCATTGAACTTAATGATACTAAGAACAAAGATGTCACTAAACTCTTATTTATCAAAGATGAAATTCAAGCCATGGCCTAAACACATTAAAGTAAGATGGCTATGACTAGCTTTTCAATATGTCATCCCATTAATGCATCTTGAGGAGTAGGTTAATTCAATGATTAGTAGATCATTGATGATGTAATCATTCAGTATGGAAAAGAATAATAACAACATATATCACTAGCATTAAGAGCTATACAACAACATATCATATGCCCATCTAGTCTCATTGCCTAGTGTAGTTACCACCTTAACTAGACTAGAATGTTTCCTTCCATCTTATCTCAACCTATGTTATTGGTATCATCTACATTTTAGTTCACTTCTCTTAAAGTTACATTATCTTTCTCATACAGCATATTCCCTTAAATCCAAATAGTAAGTTGAACTCTTTTAAGCCAAGGGCTCATTCTTCTTTCAACATTTTCAACCCTTTGGAAAATCGTTTCCATTCATCTTAATCTCAAGCTTTTTCACCTTTGTTTTCCTCTTCTCTATTCATTCCTTAATTTCTTACTTGAATACCTACCTAATTTCCTCTTATATCTATCTCTCAATCAATATCAACCATACCTCAAATTGTCCCATTTTTCTAATTGTTCCTTCAAGCACTCAACCTTCTCCAACTATCCCTAACATTCTTCAAGTTTTCTCTCAGCTCATTCTTCTTATAAAATACTTTACCACTCATCTATAGGATAGTGAAGACCAAGCACATAAAAAATGCCTTACATGGAGGGAATCTCATAATTTCTATGTGTCATTTTCTTACAAACTTTATCAATCCCTTGGTTCCTTTGACTAAATCACCTAAGGAAGTTTTCCTTCTCACTTTTACTAAATATTTCTATGAAACAAACCCTACCAACCATGTCATAACCTTCTAGAATGAGTATATGTTATTGTATAATAATCTTCACACTCTACGTAGAAATTTTGTAAACATCTTTTCTAGTAAAGTTCTATAGTAGCATCACTCCTTTCCCAATGCTTTAATCACTTATTTAAAGTAAATCTTCATGATCTTTATGAAGATAATCAAGGAAAAAATTAGTAAGTATGGTACTTTACACAAGCTTGTCTCCATAGAGCAAAGCCTTAATAAGGTCATTTCCAATTTTATCTTCTGATGAACTTTGTCTACCATAAAGCTTATGCACCCATTGCCAGAAGAATAGTTATTTTTGAGATAAAAATTAATAACTATATACAAGTCAAGCTTGTTTATCCCAAGTCACTTAGTCTCCATGATGTTTTTTTAGCAACTAAGCACATATAAGAAGTATCCATCTAGTGAAATTACCCTAGGTAGCCAAGTTTTTATAACAAGACTAACAAAGTTGCAAATAAGGAGAAGCCATCATTCTTTTTCTCTTGTAATTAGAATGTATTTTTGGTAAGCCATCACACCCCTTTGTCTTCAAACCCATAAGTTAATAATGGCATAGATTAGGAGTCAACAACCTCTAACCAATTAACATCAGGTGGTATACACCAGTAGAGAATGCCCAGGGATAGATTCAAGTACCACAAATTTCTATTTCTTACACTAATATGTACAACATGTTATTCAAGGGATGATACATTATCCCAAAACATCATAGTAGACTAAAGATAGGTTCAAGAATTTGTAAACTTTGATAGCTAAACAATCTTAGTAGATCATAGGGGATCTTAAATTTTCTAAGTGTTATGATGGAAATTATCGATCTCAACATTCCCATGCTTAGCAAGTCGCCATGACTTATAAGTTTCTTACCTAGTCTTAGACTTATGTCCTCCTTGGTACTTACATGACTAATAATAAAATTATATCTTTATGAAAATATTTATTTTCTAATCAACTATTAATTATTATTAATTATTAATAAATATCAAGTTAATAATATTTTTAAAGGATTAATAGTTAAGTTTAGTAAGGGAGGAACTTAACTAGTATAGACATGTGATGTATGATTGAAACTCTTTAATAACAACTCAAACTACATATAAATGAGGTGAAAGTATCTACCACAAGTGCTTTAAGTGATCATAGACCTTGACCTTATAATGTGTTTATCATTTACTTGCATGAACATCACTAAAAAAAATCATCTCAAAACTTTTCTCACTAGCTTGTAAATCGACATTCTCAAAATCAACAAAATTTTCCATGTGAATAGAAAACATGAAAAATTTAGCATTATTTGAATAAATTGAAGGTAATTTATAATATCCTATAGATAAATTCTAAAAAGATCAAATTTTCCAAATAAAATATGAAGAGAGAAATATCGATATGGTCATCACTATTTTCCCATAAAATGAATTGGTTAGTGCTTTCCATATAGGATTAGAAAACTATTAATTTATCAAAGTGATCTAGGTAATTGCATAGATTTTTCCTCTAAGTGAAAGTTTAATTTTTATGATATATGATGAGGCAACTCCTTGGAATCCATAATCCAACCCATCACAAATTGCAAGGATAACAAAAAATACTAAATTAAATAAGAAAAGGAAATATAAACTTTATTTTGATTTAAAGGAAATGAAATATAATGTAAAAAAGAAGTAAACACACTTCTAGTAATAGACAATCAATCAATAAAATTCTCACATCCTCTTACAAAATAAGTTTAACCATCAAAGATGATCAATCACTTACAATGCTTAAGAAGACATCTCCTTCCTCTCAAGAAATATCTTGATTACAATTAGCACTCACTTGGCATTAGGTTGGTATTAGGCATCACCTCTTAATTCACCTTAGTCTTTATATATTTTTGAAGTTTCTCTTCATCTCCCATGACTATTGGACTTTCAAAAAATTAGTATTTTTTTTTAAACTAGTTTTAATGAGATTGCAAGTAATTATGAATTGCAACATCCTCACAATAGTAATCTTGTAACTAGACTATGACTTCTTGTGACTCAAAGGTTCTCAAAACTCTTCCAAACATTTGGAAATTATAAAATAAATCATGGACACCTTACTACAATAGACTATGATTGTAGTTACTCTTACTTAGTAGACTAAGACTTGATTGTAATTACAGACAACTTGTAGTTGTGTCTGTAGACTAGAAAAACTATGAAAATGACTGCAAACAAATAACCAAACACAAACACATACCTCCTACTACTCATAGGATAGATTGAAGTTGATAAATAGCTCAAAGAGCGGATTGATGTCGTCATCATCTCTCTCACCCTTAGAAAAGATACTTGTCGCAATTTGACAATACACTTCAAATAGCATCAAATCCCTATAAATCCAAATCATTCTAGTGAACCTATGTGAATTCTTAGGACCTTCATCACTCCAATGTATTAATTACTCATGCATCTTCTTACCTCTTGTATTCCTTGTCTCTCTTTCTATAACATAGTTAGCTTTCATGATAAATTCATTGAAGTTTGGTCTTCAATTACATTCTTAAGGACTTCAAGACTATCCTTGAAGTATAATGCAAGAACATTATCATGATATGAACTCAACTCTAAAATATTAAAAATACAAGAAATCAAAAGATCATTAGGCAAATCAATCTTATAGGCATTGGGATTAATCTTGGCCCTATTTTTGAATGGACCAGTTCTCTTAGACTTAAGCTTATATAAATGCACATTTCTCTATTTTTCTTCTTCAAATAAATCCAAATGTAATCATCAATATAAAATTTAATTTTCTTCTTACCTTCATTAGCCTTGAAAACCACTTTCTTAGTTTTTTTCTTCAAGAAATACTTGACTTATTGATGCAAGTATTTCATTTTCTTTAAAAAATCAAAACTTAGAAAGGTACAATAATTAAATTTTCTCAACCCAACTATCATCTTTGGTGAAAAATCATAATTTACAGTAAAATAACTCTTGCTAATAGTATAAAAAGAATTTTTATTAAAAAAAAATATACATAATCCAACATATTCTCCTATATTTATGGCTAATATGCACATAAACATTGTAATATCTTTACCAATGATCTATTTACCACTTCAATTTTTAAATCGACTATAGAAAATGATGATTTTACTTCTAAAAATTTTCAAAGTGATCTCCAAAAATGAATAGTAAATTTTACATTCCTATCACTTACCATATTCAATGGAATGTCATGCAATTTCATAATATGTTAAAAGAATAAATAAGCAGCATGAGAAGCATCACTGCTCCTCCGACATGGAATAAAATTAGCCATTTTTATAAATCTATTTACTACAACAAAAATAGAATCATGACTAGAATTTTTCTTTAGAATGTCCCAAGAGAATTCCAAAGAAACACATTTCCAAGAAAAATTTGGAAGTCCTAATGCTAAATAATAACCAATAACACCTTTTCCACTTTTGAACTTTTGACAAATGTAACATTCTTTCATAAATTTAACAACACCCTTATATAGCCCTAGCCAAAACTAATTTTCACTCATTAATTTCAAAGTATTGGTTTTACTCATATATGTAGCCATGTCACTGTTGTGCTTTTATTTCAAAATATTGAATTTGAAATCACAATTGGGAACAAAAATTTATCCATCCTTCAAATAATATCATTCTTAATATGATAGGTCTTTTATTTGGTAGTCCTTCCTAACAATGAAGAATTTAATTCTTTCTAAATATGAAAAAAAAATAGTATCACTTTGTTGCCAAAAAGAAAAACATTCAAAGCTTTTGACCTTAATACAAGAATGAGTAGTATGAATCCTAAACAAAGCATCAACAACAACATTTGAATTATGACTTTTATGTTTTGAAAAAAAATGAAATTCTAGAATTTTTTAAAAATTGTTTCATATGTTTAGCACTCAAGTCTTTTAAGAATTAAAAACTTAAAGTGCTTTATTATTAATGAGTAAAATAAATTCAAATCTTAAGAAGTAATGTCTTCAATGCTTGATTTCTTGAAGTATAGCATATAACTCTTTCTTATATATACTATACTTTTGCTTAGACTTGTTCAATTTTCTAGAAACTAATGCAATATGCTTTTCCTCTTGAGAAAGCAAATCTCTAATAACAACTTCACTTGCATCCACCTATACTTCAAAAATTTTGAAGAAGTTTGGAATTTCCAAAATTAGAGTACTACAATTTCATTTTCAAAGCTTGGAAAAAATTTTGTTTTGTCTTATCCCACATAAAAACTAAATTTTTCTTTAAATAAGATAACATAGGCCATGTAATAAAACTAAAATCATATCTCATTCTTGTATATCAATGATTATGATCATCCATCACAAAGAATCATTATTAAACCTTAAAATAATTCATATAATATGTTGAAACATAAAAGTAATATTAGAAGCATAAAATAAAAAAGAAAATAAACATCATACTTTATTAATGGAATTTATCTTAGCATAGTCTCAACTACCCTTGATTATCTTCTTATGACACTTAGAACCCTTAGAGGCAATCTAGCACTACCGTCATGGTTAGGCCATAAGATCAAAGGGATGATTAGTCTCTTTTTATCCTACTTTACTTAGTTCTCATTACTTACATTCTAGCTCTACCACTTGATGCTTGGCACGACCTCTAAGTCATGGCCTTAAATGTCATAGGGCAAACCCATCCGAAGGGTACTATGAATAGTTACAACTCATCATAATAAGAAATCCATTCTTTTGAAGGTTAGTTACATTGTTAATAATACACTTTTTTCCTTAATAAGGAATGAGATCTTAGAAACTTCCCTCCTTAAGAATCAAGCTCATCCATGAACTCACATTTAATGTCCAAATATTTTGTAGTTGCATCCTTATTATACTTCTCATTTTCAACTCCATTATTATCATCATTATCATCTTCACATAAGAACTACACATTAATCTCCTAATAGTCTATATTATTAAAAACATTAATTATTTATTCATTATCATAATGATTAAAAAGATGAGGGTATGAGTTGAAGATGAACTTCATGTTCTTCAAAGTGTGTTGATCATAGTTAAACTAATGAACAAGTACTTCAATAATGATTTTATTACAAAGCTTCTTCATTCTCTGATCCTTAATTGCAGTTAGTTTAACCTTAGAGCTTGCATTAGATCTCAAGGAAAAATTATTCTAATCTAATACATAAGGTACATCATTCATATGAAACTTCTTTAGTAGACTCACATGGAAGACTCGGTGATTCTTTAAATTCATTAGGATATTTAACCAATATGTTACTTCACCAATTCATTTTGAGACTTCAAAAGGATCATAATATCAAGGGTCTAACTTGGAATATCTTCCTAACTTTAGAGAACTTCTTATTGGTTAAACTTGCAATAATACTAGGTCTCTTATTTGAAACTTCTTTTTAAAGAGATGTTGATCTACATATCCTTTGTACTTATTTTGGGCTACTTGCAAACTCTATTTCATCCTTGTGATAATGTTTTTCATGATTTTTATTTCTTCTTCCTTCCATTCTACTCTCAGAGTAGGGTTAGCCTAAGTTAATGGTATTTAGAAATTCTATTTATACAAGACTTAAAATGTGGTTCTATGTATGGATTCTTGGTAATTGTTATTATATGCAAATTCAACTAAGTGTAAGTATTTTTTTTCATGTTTTGGGTTCACTCTTGACATAAATCATTAAAACCTCTTTCAATATCCTATCAACTTGTTTTATTTGATCATCAATTTTAGGATAGTATGATGTGCTAAAATTTAATTGAATTTTAAGCTCCTTGAAAAAGGTTTACCAAAATTTTGAAATAAATTTATGATCTCTATCTAGTATGATTGTGGAGCAAGATCACTTGATTTTCTTTAATTATTCAAACACACTAAATCTAGAAAAAAATATGCAAGATAATTCAATTACTAGAAAATCCTAAAAACTAGGTATCTTCAATTAAATTGACAAGATTATAATTACAATAGAATCAGAACCCAAATCACATTCAATCCTCACACACTCAACACTATTTTGGAGCATGAGGCTCTAAAATCATACCATGATTAATCTCAATGCAAGGTTTAATCAATCCAAATCTCATCACATATAGGTCTTAGATCAAACACATATATAAAGAGTTAAGGCCAAGATCACACAGACTTGGCTATGGAAATGCACACCCTCTCCTACAATTTTTTTATTCCATCTCTCTCTCTCTCTCTCTCTCTCTCTCTCTCTCTCTCTCTCTCTCTCTCTCTCTCTCTCTATGCCCAATGATGAACCTTGTTTTTCATGGACTATGATATTGTATGTACAATATCACATCTATGATATTGTAACTCTACCTATGTCATTGTTGATATGATGTATTGGAAGCTGTGCAATCCTATAAATACTAATAGTTGGTTACATCAGTGGAACAACTTGTCATTATAGTCTTAGGGAAACTCTTTTAGTTTGTTTTCATAGTTTACACTTAGCCATAGAGTGAATGCCCACAGTGTCGTGTTGAGCAATTGAACAAAATCTTTATTTGAGTGGATTGTACTTGGGCACTATTCATGAATGGAAATAAAGATGGAGATTTCTTATCATTATTGTAGCATCCACTTAATTCTTTTTTTTACTTAGCTATTTTCTTTACTTATTTGAATTTTCATTTCTTTAATGCACTTACTTTAGTATAGTTCTTTACATTTCTGAAGTACATTACTTTTCCATGTCCATTACTAAGGCAGTATGAGTACAACTAGTTTCAACCATATAAGTGTAATTGTTTGGTAATTCCAATAGTGTTATTGCCTGGTTGCCTAGTAGCATAACACTTGGTGACCCATTAATGGTTACATAAGCCCAAGACATGTATGACAAGATAGGAATGGCTATTCATCACCATAGGCTAGAATAGTTTTCTTAATTACATTACACTTATACTTAGATTTTGTTCTCACTTTTATTATGAAAGCAATTAGGAGTAACATGAGCCCACAACATCAACATATCATATACCTCACTAAGAGTTAAACCATACACTTGCACTTCACTAACTCAAAGTGAGAAAACAATGATCATGAATTGATTATGAACTCCTAACATACTTATATTATCCATTCACAAATTATGATATGATCATGTGCATGCACTTATGACTTGTAAGGTAAAGTGTTGGCATACCCTACTACTCATCATTGGCATCATTGTTGAGGAGGTATCAATGTTTGCTTAGTAGTTGATCTTACAGAGTTCATTGTATCAAAAATCACATACTTTATCTCACACATATTTAATTAATCTTTTTTAACATAGACACACACACACACACACTATAGAGCATCAAACATATAACATGGCTTCAACACTTAACGGAAAGTCACCATCTACCAAAGAAACACAAAGGACTCATGAAAAAGACATGATGAAGAAGACTAAAATGTATCCATACGAACCAAAATTTTATATGATCATAGAGATCCGTATAATCCTAACTTGACATTTATCTTCCATCAAGATGAATAGTTAAGGTGGAGATATTTCCAAGGTAACATAGTTTTTCCTCTTGAACATTTATCACCATCCATGATATAGGCAATCTTAATGAGGTTAAATCTTGACTATTCACAAGAAGGATATCATGTTGCTAAACACTTGACCAGGTCATATCAACCCATGAAAGCACAAGTAAGAAGGGATGCTACCATAGAAATAAGACATGAAAACAACAAAGGAAAGAATGTATCCCAGAATATTTTCCTAGAGAAAATCAATGATGATGCATTCACAATGGAAAAACTCCACCAAAATCATGAATCCCATTCATATATGCCTATCAGTTGTCTAGAGGAACCTATCAAAATACAATTGTAGTTAGCCCTTGTGGAAACATCCAAGAGAGATGCATAAGACTCTAAAAATAGGTAAATCTTAAGGCCTAGAGCTTCTATAGAACCACAAGAGAATGAATCACAAAATCACAAAAAGAGAACCAGCTAGCACCATTTTCCAACTACTTCCTCTTCTTCCTTAGAATCATTAGTGGAATTCGACAAGAGGGATTGAAGACCTAGAGACTATGATAAGGAAATATGTAGGGATTATGAGAGAGATTAACATTGAAGAAGGTATCCTAACAAAGAAGATGATGATTATGAATGACAAAGAAATAGAATCAGGCATGAAGAAAGAGAGTGACACTATGAACGCAAAAGGGGTAACAACTACAATTGAGTCTATGAACTTGACAATCATGAAGAAATATTATTGGCCACTTATAGTATGATTAACATTATAGAAGTAGTGTATATCTGTACTAGGCATGTAAGGGATAATCACATTAAGCGACTGAGCATGAACAATATTTCCAAATTTGAAGGTAGATATAATGGAGATCCATAGCACCACCTTAACTATGTTACCTTGTTAGATCCATGATGCCTATTCCCTTTAGATTATTGAGAGTGATTAGAAAAATTTAAAATTATTTCCTAGGATCCTCATCAAGGAAGCAAAAATATAGTACTACTTCTTAGAACTAAAATCAATTTGAAGATGGAGTACCATGATAGAGCTCTTTAATGATAAGTATCAAACCTATCCAAGAGTGTCTAATTTAAGGAAATAAATCCAAGGATAGAAGCAAGGGACACATGAATCCCTTGATGTGGCAATGAGAAGATATAATTCTTTACTGCATAGATGCCCAAGCCATGGATTTTCACAAAAGGAACAACTATGGCATATTACCGATGGGTTAAGAAACATGACTAGAGAAACCCTTGGGGTATATGCCTAAGGAAGACTATTAGAAATGATAGTCCACTGAATGAAAAGATTGATAGACCAAGTGGCTAAAGAAGAAGGATAATTGAAGAAAAGAAAATTAATAAGGAATACAACCAAGATCCTAAAATAAAGAAAAGAGATGTTAGAATCTACAATAGACAAGAAGGTGAAACTTTAGAGGATTTCATTTAAAAGAAGACTCTACCCATTCAGAAATCAATCAATGACATAGTAACAAAGGTAGAGAAAATGTGGGACTTAGTAGATGAAAAATTTACTACTACACTTAAGATAGTGAAGGAGAAGACTAAACAAGCATTAAACAAGAATAAAGAAAAGAATAAAAGAAGAGACAACAGATGATAGAATTATAAACATAAAGAAAAAGTTTCTATAATTGAGGGATTTATAGACTCCATTTCAAAAGATGAAGAAGGATGCAAAGTATACCAATGTGAACATCCTAATGGATGTTATCCTATCATGGCCCACTTGCAAGATTCCAAAGCATATGCACTTAACTTGAGATTTGTCAAAAAGTAGATGTCAAAACGATTACCTTATCCACAAGGTAGTCTCAGATAACCCTTCCAACCATCATACTCTCCAAGTGAAGCCTATCCTTAGCTACAAGAGCAATAACAATAGTAGTAGCAATAATGACAAGCATGGGGAATGCCCCCACCAAGGTAGCAATATCCACATAGGCAACCCAATCCTTATGGACATTACATTCAATGTCTAATCTCTTCTAGAAATGTGTTGGTCCATACTTTCTCTCACAACCATCCAACAAAATATCACAAAACCACTACTCCAAGAATGGATCCTAATTCTTACACACATCAATCAATAGGATGGTTTTCAATCCAACCTCTTAATTCTCTATCACCAATACCACCATGGATTATGCAAGGAGAACTACCAACACAACTACAGAAAAAGAATGCTACCAAGGTAGTAAACACATAAGAGGCTATGATAGTGAAGGAAACTAGAGCCAAGAATTGTCCATTCTTCAAAAAAAGTCCTAAAAAGGTTCAAAGGATGGGAACTTCACCTACATCAACCTGATCTACACATACTTCTCAAGGGAATACCAAGCTTCCATATTCTACATATCATAATTTCACCACTGTAATACTCACCTAAACTATCACATATTGGATTAAGGTAGGAGCACTTTCCAAGAAGAGAACAAATCCAAGAAATCCCTTAATATATCTCTAGATAGTAGGACATAAACCATGCAAAGCTCTATTAGATTTAGGATGAAGAGTAAACCTAATTTCACAAGACATGTACAAAGCCTAGAATCTTCCTCCACTAAAGAAGAGCATCATCTAATTATAGCTAGAAAATTAGACAATCACTATTTCACATGGACAAGTGGATGATGTCATTAGTACCATAAGAGGCTAGTCTTACCTTGCTAACTTCTTAGTAATACATGTGGGAAAAAATAAAGGATAATTTCCTATAATAATGGGAAGAGCATGGATTAGCATTATGGATACTTAGCTAGAAATTAGATACTTTTCCTTGGAAATTTCTAAGAAAGATAAGGCTAGAATCATAAAAAACGTCAAGTTCCATGTATTTCATACAACAATAATGGGTGCAATTACATGCAAAAAATTTGGGACATCAAACAAGAAATCAATACCACATGCAATCAATGTATAGAAGATATGTGTGCACAATAATGCCTATATGCAGAAACCACCAAACAAGAAGGCATCTAATGGTTGATTACTAAACAAGAGATAGAGTCCAAAATGTACATGGAACCATATAATCAAATTATAAGTGTTTTTGTTGAAGAAGCTAATGAGTTAGGGTAGTTAAGAAAGAAACACTTCTATGGATACTCACATCAAGGAGAAGATATCAAGTGGGGATAGCTAGAAATACCAAATAAGTTTGAACCAAAAACTTTAAAGTTCAAAACCCTATCAAAAGTGTTAGAATATGCGTTTTTAAACAATAAGAAATCAGTAATTATTAATGCCAATGTTCATAAAGAACCAAATAAAAGATTATTAGAAGTGGTGAATAAATGGCCAACAACAATTGCATAGTACTATGATAAAATAACAAGTATTGATCCATGCATATGCCAACATTGAATTTATATAGATCTAGTTGTTAAACCATGCCACCAATCTTAAAGATGATTAAATCCTAAACTTAAAGAAGTGGTAAAGTAAGAATTGGAAAAACTATTAAATTCAAGATTCATCTATCCAATAGTAGACAATGAATGGGTCAATCCCTTAGTCATTTTGTTAAAGCAAGATGGAAAGTGGAGGGTCTACATTGACTTTCAATTCTTGAATTCAGCAACATTCAAGGACCACTTTTCTCTACCATTTGTTGACCAAGTTCTCGACACCATTGCAGGACAACAGTACTATAATTTTCCTGATGGGTACAATGGGTTTAATCAAATTCTCATTGCACTAGAAGATTAAGAAAATATCACATTCACCAATCCATGAAGAACATTTACCTACAAGTAGATGCCTTTTGGCTTGTATAAGGCTCCCACTACCTTCCAAAGACTAGTCCTAAGCATCTTCAAAAACTAGATTGGTAATGGAGTAGAGGTATTTATGGATGATTTTTCTACATATGGGCTAGACTTCAAATAAGCATTAGACTAACTAGAGTAGGTTTTAAAAAGATTTTTTAAAACTAATTTAAAGCTCAATTGGCAAAAGAGTCATCTAATGATCCAAGATGGTATTATTCTAGAACATAGGATATCTTAACAAGGAATAGAGATAGATCTAGATAAAATAAGAGTTATTCAAAATATCACCTAGAGGCCACATACTATTAAGGATGTTAGATCATTTCTAGGCCATACAGGATACTACAAAAGATTCATTGAAAAGTTTTCAAAGATAGCAAAGTCATTAGTAGAACTAATAAAGAAAGATGCACAATTCCAATGGACATAATATTGTGAGAAGGCATTCAAANAACTAAACCACTAAAGAAAAGGATCTTGTGGCCATGGTGTACACACTTGAAAAATTTAGACATTATATGCTTAGGTATCCTATTTATGTCCACACTGATCATAGTTCCATTAGGTTTTTGATGAATAAACCAACGAGTCCAAGGGTGATACGATGGTTCATGATACTACAGGAGTTTGACATCACAATGATAGACAAGAAAGGAACAAAAAATGTTATAGCAGATCATCTTTCAAGACTAAGATGGAAACCATCGAAGCAAGATGAACTATTATCTGACCGATTTTCTAATGAAAATTTTTTTACAAAGATAATAATGATTATCAACTTAATAGACAAGTCATGGATTACTAACTACATGACATATGTTACTATACAAGAGCTTCCCATTCAATGGAATAAGAAACAAAAGGAGAAGTTCCTCCACAGAGTAAAATGATATATGAAAATTAATGAAAATATTTAAAAGATATGTGCTAGTGGATTAGTTAGATGATGTGTTCCAAAAGAGAACAAGTAAAGAATTTTGCATGACTCACATGAGGAACCATGTGGTGGTCACTATGCAAGATGCAGAATATCACTAAAGTTGATGATGGTGGACTACTTTTGGCCTATCATATTCTAGGATGCATACAAATTCACACAATCTTGTGAAATATGTCAATGAAATGGGGGAGTAATAGCTAGAAATGAAGGGCCACAATAATGGATTCAGCCTTTTGACATTTAGGAAATTGAATTTATGGAGCCCATCTCACTAATGTTCAATGGGAAATCATATATTATAGTGAGAATTTATTAGTATACAAAGTGTGCAAAAGCAACTATAGTTAAAGATTGCATAGCTAAGACAACTACTAAATTCTTTCAACAACACGTGGTGAATAGGTTTGGAATACCATGTATGATCATATCCAATAATGGAACACATTTCATAGGAGCTACATTCAAGAAGCTAATGCAACAACTTGGGGTGAACCACAAACTAACTATACCATACCATCCCCAAGCAAATGGTCAAGCAAAAGTGACTAACTAAGAAATTACTAGAATATTAACTAGAATAGTTAGTCAATTTCAAAAATACTGGAGCACTAAGTTGAATGATGCTCTATGGGCATATAGAACCACATGAGAACTTCTAATAGGGTACTCACCTTATGAGCTAGTTTATGGAAAACTTTCCACACTACCAATCCAAGTGAAGCTATAAACATTAGCTACTGCTAGTGAACTTGACATGGATCTAAACTTAGCTCAAAAATAACATCTTATGAACCTTAATCTTTTAGAGGAAAATAGACTTTTAGCTCTAATCAGTAATGAGATACATAAGAAATACTCCAAACGTAGGCATGATGCACACAGACGACAAGTGTCAATACATCAAGGTAATAAAGTCCTCTACTACATTTCCATTCATGTGCCATACAAGGCTAAGTTCCAAACCTTATAGGAAGAACCCTATATTGTCCATGCAACATACTAATTAGATGTCATGCAAATCTAGCACCCAACGAACCCACACAACCTTATCCTAGTCAATATTCAACATGTCAAACCATTCTATGAACAACCCAATTCCTATATGGATTCTACCTTATCTACCAAACCATCTTCAATTGATTCCATCTTCTAGTTAACTATTTTTAATAATAGTTGTGGGGGTGGTTTGTATGACACTTAAGCACTAAATTGCACTTATCTTTTTATTTTCTTACTAATTTTTCACATTCTTGATATCCTTTCTATTCTTTTATACTTTTCTCATTTCTTAATCATTTTATATTCTTTTATGTTTTTTAAATTATTTCTCTATTTTTTCATTCTTATCATTTTCAATGATTTTTCATTATTTTCTTGTACATATTTTTATTAATTTATAATAAAGTACAAAGGAATAAAGAAAGATGTAGTTACAATAATGTACAAGTTATCCTATATTATCAAATCATAGAAGGACTAACTTTATATACATTAAAACGACATCATCCATTCATCCTCATGCTTTGGGTTAAAATACATGAAGCGTATAATGTGTGGTGTTATAGGGTTAGGCCAAGGTGGAGTAGGCATAGTGTCAAGAAGTGGGGCCTATGTGGAAGTGGTGGCTAGATGTTGGCTAGTGGATATAGATTCTAGGTTTACCTGTTGACATTGTGATGCTAGGGGATCAGGAATAACACTAGAGGTATTGCTGCTGAGGTTGCTCAAAGTAACCATCCCAAATAATTATTCAACAGTGATTGTTTTGTGGGTGGAGATCATCATTCCCAACCTACAACCTTTAAATTGTAGTATAGAATAGATCCATGCAAGAAATATGAGGGTTAAGTTATTTTGAAAGGATTTGATAGCTTTCATTTGGCTCAAAATGATGCAAAGGATATCAATAATTTTGTTATGAATAAAGACATCAAAGAACCTTACTGCTCTAATGTTCATTCCACTTTGTTTTTTTTTTTTTTGAAATGGATAATAAATTACTTCCTACTATCCTACTACAAATGAAAGCAATTAGTTGGGTGTTTTAGTTTATTTTGACTCTCCCATTGGAGGTAGCTATATAGTTAAACAGTTGTTGGGTTAACCTTTTCTCTTCTTCATGTGAGATCTTTTCTTGATGGTTTTCTCTAGATTTGGTATGAATTCCAAAATAGTTTTGCAAGTCAGTCAGGCTAAGGCTAACTAGGGCATTGTTCATAAAGGTTTGTAACTCATTAGTAGGTGAATCCTCAACATAATTAGAAAATAATTCAAAAATAACTTATGAATCATAACATCCCTCCACATAGACCCAAGACTACAACTTCTATTTTTTAATCTAGTCCTAAGATTATTTGAGGGTTTAGTTAGCTAAGATATTAAAATAGTCAACCTACGAAACTATTTTGAGGTGTACCATAGTACCCCTTTCTATTATGATACGAACATACCTTCTGCTTCAAAATATAATATAAATTCCTCAAAAACATAACATAAAAGAACAAGAAAAAATAAAAAATTATACAAAAAATGATACATTCCCTATACCCCTAAAAAATATTTCTTTCTATGCAAGAGCATATCTCTGAATTGAACATTAAGTTCCATATTTGAAACTTCTGTAACTAAAGAAAATTGTGGGATAAATTTTGTTTTTAGGAAGAGATAATGGAGAAACCATAGTAAGTAGTCAAAGTAGGTATGACTTACAATTGAGAAGTCTTCGAAAGTAGTTGAGGGGGCTCCTTGAGATGTCACACTGCTAGCTATCTATCATCCAAGGAGTACTAGAGAAGGTTTGAGTGGTACTTAACCTAAGACCTAATCACATAAAGGTGTGGCTCAAGTAGGTTTCATGATTATGGGTTGAGGACATCTCGAGAGATTTAGAGGATCTCTAGGAGCTAAGAGGGTCGATAGGGTTCAAACTTGAAAATAACATAGTAGTGAATTCCTTCTTAGTCCTTTTATCCATCATGATATGTCTCATAGTTATTTGTCAAACATGTGTGAGTTTCCACTAGTGCATGTCAAAGTTGACACACATGTTCATCAGACGTGTCAAGATTAGCATGTGTGTCAAAATTTGATAAAAACTTAGGTTTCACTTCACCTTTTTTGGTTGTGGAAATTAATATATCTAGGGAGAAATGATGTGAATGGGATCAATTAATTATAAGTTTTATTGTCTTTTATATAACCTTGGATGATTGCACCTTTTTAGAAAATGACCTAGGGATAACTAAAGAAATAATTATACAATTGATGTATAAATCCAGTTTGAGGAGGAAATAAATATACCCTTTTTTTGTTTAAATTTTTTCATCCATGTATTTAGGATGACATCTAAGCCAAGAGTATTTAGAAGAAATAAGAATGGAAGGTGGGGGGAGAAATCTAGAAGGTTCATTAAAGAACCTAAGGATCATCCCATCCTAGATACATTCAAAGGATCAATTATTTAATTAAGTAGAGAGGAGGATAATTTAGGAGAAGATACTAAAACTTTCACTCTCCAAACTACTAGACTAACTAGAGAGGCCATAAAAAGAGAATTCACTTAGAAAGGGATTAACTTAGACAAGGTAGGAACCTCATCCAAACTAATTTATGGAAGTGTAATTTACAAGGATGACGATGACTCATCTCCATTATGTCTAGATTATTACACCAATTTTGACAGTCACCCAATTGATAGCAGTATGTTAGAAGAACGGCTCAATAGTAGCCCTAATATTAATTTGATGAGCATTTCTATCTTTGAAGGATCAAGAAATGAGGATGCCATGTAACACCTTATCTTGTTTAATTCATTTTTCTAGGAAAATTACATAGACACTAAACTAGAGTATTTGAGATACTTTTATAGTGCACTAAAGAAGAAAACTACACTATGCTTCCATAAACTTCCAAAAATTACTATAAAAACATAGGAATAACTTGGGAACCTTTTTCTTTAGAAATACTTACCCTTAGGAACCTATGATGAACTTAGAAATGAAATTAAACAAAGGAAGAAAAATGAGAATGAAACTTTTACTAAGTACATAGGAAGATATCAAATGGCCCTAGGAAGATGCCCAAATCATAATATTCTATTAAGGGAAAGGCTCAGGATATTGTTAAGAGGACTTACTCCATCCACAAGGAATTGGATCTTGTAGCTAGAGGAGAAATATCAATGCTTAGCCCTATGGAAATCCAACAAATACTAGATAAATTTTATCATATGAGTTAAGGATGAACCACAAGAGATGAAAGAAAAATTGATAGGAAAAAGAAAATAAGTGAGGTCCAAGTTAAACCTTCATAATTTAGGGAATTTATAAGTAAGCATGTGTAGATGATGAAAGAATTGTTAAAGACTACAAATTAGCATCTCATAGACCAGACTTAGGCTAATTAACTTATCCATCATGCCTAGGCCCAAAAAGGACTAGATTAGTGTAATCATTGTAATGGTGATCATACTAATGAAGATTATCCCTAGCTTGAAGCGTTTTTGTTTAATATCAACAAAGTTGATCTTTTAAACAAAAACAAGGACTAAACAGCCGTACCAAGACTAAGCTGGGAGTTGGGAGAAGAAGGGGAATTACCAACTATTAAAGAATTATATGAAAAATCTCCAAGAATTCAAAAGGAGATTTTACACTAATTGGAAAGAAAAAAATAGAGCTAAGGAAATTCTAGGGAAACATGAGCATATAGAGTATAAGTTCTGTAGTTGCATAACAAAAAAACCATAGGAAATTACTACCTTAAAGTGAGCCCAACCTAAATACCAAATCATTGGACTCATTAATAGTGAAATACAACTTATTAAATACATTGTATGACATCTCATGCTTACAATATGAACCACCTTTTAGCTTAGACCTCAAGCAACCTAAGAAGGAACCTGAAAATGCTAGAGTAAATCTAGTTAAAATCAAAACTATGTAACTAGATAAAGTTTTGTGAGTAATAACTAAACTTATAAAGTGTTGTGAGTAATAACTAAACTTTATAAAGTGTTGTGGCATATTGAAATGTTTTCCATTTTATTACAAAGGTTGTTTTATGTTGATCTTTCTTATTCATAAGAATTTGGTTGTAACCTGAGTATCCATCTAAGAATAAGTACATTTGTACACAATTTACTACTTGAAATGGCTCGTCCATAAGTGGAAGTGGATAATTGTGTTTAATGCAAGATGCATTAAGATTTATAAAGTTAAGGCATAATCGTATCTCTCTAGATTTCTTATGTACAGGAACTAAGTTTGACATCTAACTAGAATGTCTCACTAGATATATGATTTTAGATTTCAAGAGTTTATCAATCTCCTTTTTCATTAAAGG
>MNCI01012176.1:79239-96172 GCA_015680685.1 Gnetum montanum
ATATATCCAGTGAGACATTCTAGTTAGATGTCAAACTTAGTTCCTGTACATAANTTTTCTTAAGAGGTTTAGTCTTAGGCCTAACTAATATTATGTGGGTAATGATAAATGGATTATAAACCTTTAAATATTCATAGGACTAGGCTAAAACATCATTGAATTCATGCAAAAATGCGATTAACATGTTCTTTTCATTAAAATGTAAATTTTTACCTATTTGAATAGGGTATTCTTCATTTTTATCTTTGATTAAAGCAATTTTAGATGTTTACCTATTCGAATAGGATATTCTTCATTTTTCTTTCTGATTAAAGAAATTTTAGTTTCTACTAATACTTGCTAATCTTTGTGTTATAGGATCTCAATTTTGTTATCCATTTGAACTTCCCTAGCAAGATCATTGGATGAAACTTCATTGATAAGAATTAAGTCATAAGTATGTGAAGCTTCAAGAATTTCATTGTAAAAATCCACTTGACTAGTAAGTAAAAAATTAATTTGATGATCATCATCAAACACTTGTAAAGATAGCACATTATCAAGGATGAAGTAATAATCAATCTTTTCCATGATGATTTAAAAATCCCAAGCTCCATAAGAAAATGGAAGATCAAGAACACATACAGCTTGTGCTAAAGCATCAAGAATGTGATTTTTATCTCTATGAACATGTTCTAACATGATAAGATCGAATTCCTTGAATAATTCTAACACATATGTCTTGTATGCTTTTATTAAAGGATCCTTACCTTCATAAATGTTGTTGATTTGATTCACAATAAGTTGTGAATCATTGTAAACCTTTGACTTTCAAAGATCGAAGTAAATGACATCCTTTAGCTCATGTATTAAAGCTTCATATTCAACCATGTTGTTTATCATGGGCTTTGAGAAATGAATGGCTTTAAGCTTTGGAGCTTCCCTGGGTGAAATTAACATAATTTTAACATTGCATCCTCATTTTGATGAGGCTCCATCAATCCTAACTATCCATTTGTTCAAGTTATTCAAATCTAAAAAGCAAGCTCTTTGATTGATATAACCATTATCATCATCATAAATTTGATTATCTTCTAAGGATTGAACAGTGAAAATTTCATTAATATTATTTATCTTTACCAATTGGTGGAGGATCACCAAATAGGAAAGTCTTTTCGTCATGTTGGTGAAAAGGTAGTGTGTCAATGTGAAGTTCAGAAATTTCCCTATAAGTTTGATAATTGGATGTGACATAAGTATGAATATAGGGGTTTGTGTCAGGTAAGGAGTCATTCATTGCATCTAAATTTTCATCTAGCTTGTATTCACCAAAGTTAAGGGTATTCTTCATTTTTACCTATTTGAATAGGGTATTCTTCATTTTTATCTTTGATTAAAGCAATTTTAGATGTTTACCTATTCGAATAGGATATTCTTCATTTTTCTTTCTGATTAAAGAAATTTTAGTTTCTACTAATACTTGCTAATCTTTGTGTTATAGGATCTCAATTTTGTTATCCATTTGAACTTCCCTAGCAAGATCATTGGATGAAACTTCATTGATAAGAATTAAGTCATAAGTATGTGAAGCTTCAAGAATTTCATTGTAAAAATCCACTTGACTAGTAAGTAAAAAATTAATTTGATGATCATCATCAAACACTTGTAAAGATAGCACATTATCAAGGATGAAGTAATAATCAATCTTTTCCATGATGATTTAAAAATCCCAAGCTCCATAAGAAAATGGAAGATCAAGAACACATACAGCTTGTGCTAAAGCATCAAGAATGTGATTTTTATCTCTATGAACATGTTCTAACATGATAAGATCGAATTCCTTGAATAATTCTAACACATATGTCTTGTATGCTTTTATTAAAGGATCCTTACCTTCATAAATGTTGTTGATTTGATTCACAATAAGTTGTGAATCATTGTAAACCTTTGACTTTCAAAGATCGAAGTAAATGACATCCTTTAGCTCATGTATTAAAGCTTCATATTCAACCATGTTGTTTATCATGGGCTTTGAGAAATGAATGGCTTTAAGCTTTGGAGCTTCCCTGGGTGAAATTAACATAATTTTAACATTGCATCCTCATTTTGATGAGGCTCCATCAATCCTAACTATCCATTTGTTCAAGTTATTCAAATCTAAAAAAGCAATCTCTTTGATTGATATAACCATTATCATCATCATAAATTTGATTATCTTCTAAGGATTGAATAGTGAAAATTTCATTAATATTATTATCTTTACCAATTGGTGGACGATCACCAAATAGGAAAGTCTTTTTGTCATGTTGGTGGAAAGGTAGTGTGTCAATGTGAAGTTCAGAAATTTCCCTATAAGTTTGATAATTGGATGTGACATAAGTATGAATATAGGGGTTTGTGTCAGGTAAGGAGTCATTCATTGCATCTAAATTTTCATCTAGCTTGTATTCACCAAAGTTAAGATCAATGATTCTCACAAAGTCTTTACTTTGATCCGTTGATGTAACATGAGATTCATTAGGACTTGAGATGACATGATGATGGAAAGATTCTCTAGGAATTATTACATGTTCAGAACCTCCTTTAATTGGAAGAAGGAGTTCTGAGAAGTTAGATCTAAAGAAACCTCCAAATTGGGCATCGAAGATACATGAAACCAACATGCAATAAGTAGGTTTCATATTAACTACTAAGATGTTTGTGTGACATGAAAAATTAGGATATTGCTTTAGGCAAATTTGGATATCTTTAAGTGATCCTACTACATGGATGTTTGATCCATCAAGTTGGACAACACTTCTTGTTTGGGGAATCATTTGGACTCCTAAAGTTTTACATACCTAAAAAGGCATTACATTTATAGTAGCTCTTAAATTTATTAGAAAATTATGAGCATTCTTTCCTAGTATAAATAAAGTAGTTATGAAAAAGGTTGATCCTTCTTGGCTTGTTGTTGAAGAATGGGTGTGTCAATGATTCTAGCACCATCTACGAAATGAACTTGTTTTTCATTTGTAGGAGTCTTACCTTTATCTCTAGATTTTTTAATCAATCCATGTATAGCTTCTTTTGATTTCTTAAATTGTAAAAGTTCATACATAGATATGTTAGCCTTAACCCTTTTTAAATATTTTATAAGATCATAAGTTCCAATCTCACTCCTAAGCTCAAGTTGGTTTTGGTTGGAATGATTATGGATTTGTAATGATGCTCCAAGTTGTGTTTGTTGTTGAGATATATTATTGTGGTTTTGTCTACTAGGAGGGACATATGTGTTTCCTTTTAGATTACTAGAGTTGTTCATGATGTCACTCATCTTCCTAAATTGTGCATTTGCAAGGGTATGTTCATTGATCATGACTTGCTCAAGGGATTCTACTAGTTCATTTTCAATTTGACTAGGGATTTCTATAACCATTAGTGGGGCTTTTCCCTTTTGGTTGTTTTGTAATTCTTGTGTGATATCCCCATATAAGGCTTGGAATTGAAGGCAAGACTTCTCATAATGCTATTTCGTGTTATGTAACCTACAATATTCACTAAGAGTTGCTTCTCCTACATTTTCATTTGCCTCATTATGTTGATTTCTTCTCTTAACACTGTTTCATTTTAGTTCAATCACTTCATTAGAAAGCTTTTGTAGGATGCTTAAGACTTGATTCATTAGGGGTTGATCCTCAACTTTAGGTAAGTTAAATATTTGTATTGTCTCGGGGTTAGGGATAGATGGTATGGAGGAAGGATTGATAATAGATTGAATTAAGGCCTTCAATTAATCATCATCTAGGCCAAGGTTTTGAGGAAATTGATGAGTCGTCATTTGGGCAACCATGATATCGTAGCCTGTCTCCTCATCTATAAATAAGAGGTAGACAGATCAGTTAGGCATAACTTAGTTTAGAGTAAGTTTGATTTTAGTTTTCATTTTTCCTCTCAACCCTTTTCCTCTCAGTGTATGCCCACAGTGTGGTGAATGTAATTGTACGACATCCTTTATTCGAGTGTGATGTACTTGGACACGCACATGACCGGCAATAAAGGTTGAGATTACTTCATCATTACAGCATTTACTTAGTTTAATCATTTAATTAATTTTTTTTATTACTTTCATAGTTAATCTCTCTCTCACCCTTAAACTCATGTTAAAACGCCGAATGAGTACGACTTGATTACGAGCATTTAAGTGTGACTACTTGGTAACCTAGTAGCGTACCTCGGATCTGCGCTTGGTAATCCCAGTGGTAGTCGTGCATGAAGTCCAAGATGTGTACAGATAATCAAGGAATGAATGCTCATCACACTTAGGCTAGTTTAGATTCTCTCACCCTCTCTCTCCTAGATTAGTGAATATTACTTTCCATTNCGTGAAAAAGCTAATACTAGTCTAGGTGGGAAGATAGTGAACTGCGACCTAAGGCTAACTATCTAGATGTCACAACTAGTCTGTCTGTAGAGTTCAATCGGATTGGGCGTGTAACACTCGTATTCATATCGTTGAGTGTAGGGGTACCTCGCTACTCATCATTGGCACCGTTGCAGGGGATGGTGCTAGTTATCTAGATTAGTTATATCATACAAGGTCGCTATATAGAAATTAATGATATATCTTTTAGATAGAAATAATTATAAAAAAAAAAGGTCACACATAAATTCACACATAACTTCACAACCATGGCTCTCCTACAAGACTATGATAATGCCACACCCAGTGAGGAAGTTCATTAGAGAACCAACAAACTATATGACAACGAAGATTGGAGTACACAACTCGAGGTGGGGGTTTCTTATAAACATAAATGAAGACAACTTCATACCCACGCATGAAAGCATAACTTACCCAATGATGATGTACCCCCACTGGCCACTACAAGTTTAACACAAATACAAGAGGTTGTTCGAATCTCCTGTAGGCATCGTAAAGAGAGCTATCCACCCATGCTTGATTTAAAAAACTTTCCCAATTTTCAAGAGGCTATGACTTAGATCTGCATCAACATTTACAAGCCTTCTACGATGCCTGTACATGGAACAAAATTGATAATGGTTGGCAAAAACTTAAGCTCTTTCCTATCAAACCATTAGCAAAAACTTAAGCTCTTTAACAAAAGATATCAAACCTACTCAAGAGTGTCAGCCTTGAGGAAACAAATCCAAGAATGGAAACAACCATAACATGAACCCTTATACATGGCCTTAGAAAGATATTATGCACTGTTAAACAACTTTCCAGGCCATGAGTTCTCTGAAGAAAGGCTAATGTACCATATCGTTGATGGGCTTCGTGATGCAATGAGAGAAACCCTAGGGATGTATGTCCATGGTCGACTACATGAACTACAAACCCATCAAATCCAAGAGCTTGTTAAGAAAGTAGCAAAAGAAGAAGGAGAAATGGTTAGATGGGAGAGTTTTGAAAAACATCCATGGGACCAAAATCTCAACTTAACAAAGGTCCATGATCATAAAAAGGAGAAATCAACCGATCACAAGGAGAGAGAACCATCTTTGCGAGTACAACAATCATTAGAAGAAGTTGAGGCAAAGATCAATAAGATGTTGGAATGGACGTATAAAAAGTGTGGAGAATATATTGATATTATTGGAGATAGAGTTTTGACAACCCAAGAAGTAGAACAAAGTATCAATAGACAATCAGAAAGAAGGAATAAAGAAAATAAGAGCTCAACTACCAATCATACGTATGAATGCAACATATGCCTGTACGATCACCCTAAGGGCCAATGCCCAATATTGTTACATTTACATGAGCATTGGGGAAACACGTTACATCCAAAGTTCGTATAGAGATACTATGTTCAATCACAGTGGCAACAATCCCAGTCATGGTGGAGACCACCCCTAAACTGGAGACGCCCTTCATATCATCCGAACCCAAACGCTTATCTTGTTCAACATCTTGTTTCCCCAACTAGGTCAACATACTCTATCTCACCGCATTATCATTCTTCTCAATACTATCATCCCATGCCTTCAACACAACCACTGCCTTGTGTACCTTACACTGCTTCTCAATTTCAACATTCTCATTTTTTCCCTCCTTCTACATCACCACCAACTGTTCCTAAGGTGTTTGCACCACAACAACAACCCATGAACATTACTTATGCTACTACTTCCAACAGTAGTGAAAGACCTCAACAACATTGAACACGTCCCTTGTTTAGAAATGACCCTAGGAAGGGACAACACAATTCCAAGGCCACTACATCCTCCAACTCAGCACAAGCCCAACATTGTGGTGCACCCTTATCTTCGAACCCAACTCCTCATGTTACTCCATTAGGGCCACCAACAAACACTCCAACAACCATACAGCCCAATGAACCTAGCCATGGAAGGTGACAACCTAATCCTTGCATACCATCTTCTAGTCACAAACATCATAGTGGGTCAACTCTTTACCCAAGAACCACATCTTACAATTTGCCCCACTATGCTTACTATGATCAGGTGTGTGAACCCCAATGGGGTAAATATGACCAAGTCCAAATATTTTCAACATGCAAGGATCCTCATCTTCCATTATTAATCCTTGCCATACTCAACCATTTAATTATGGAGGATATCCCCCATTTTAATAACAAGTAGGATTAATAAATATTTTTCATTTTCTTTAATTTTTCAAGTTTTTGTTTTCTAGTTTTTCATTTTTCAACTTCTTGTTTTATCTTTTTGTCTTTTTGGTATTTTTTTCTTTTTACAAGTAATCTCGTATACTAATGAAATGCCCATGTGGATCGTTGGTTGAAGTGTGTTCTATGTTATCAAGTCTCGGATGATCAATTATTTGGACAATGAGCCCATTACACCCACTCATCCACTCTACAAATAAGAGGTTTTGTTCTAGGGTACAGTGATATTCTTGACATTTTTAAAACTTAAAATTAATTTTGTGTTCATTGTACCCAAAATGAAGAAGGGTGGACTAAGAGGGAATGATTAGGGTGTGACATCAAGGGGACTTGCGGATTCTCTTTGGTGACATCTATGGGTGTTATCATGCAACATGGTCGTACCAAGATCCTTGTAGATCTAACAAAAAATGGGAGTAAGAGTAATCAAAAGGGCACTCAAAAATCTAATTGTGTTCTATGGGGTCCCATTGGAAAGACATGCACCCATGCCTAAAGGTTGGCAGCTTCTCTTGATTCAGTATTCAAAAAAAAAGAGAAAAGAAAGAAAAATGAAAAGAAAAGTACCACAAAACAAAAATCACTCCTCCCTTGAATAAAATGCCAAGTGATTGTACGCCTTGTTGTTATGGTACTCTCATAGTTGCTCATCATGGGATGAAACAATGCGATGTCACTGATTAGAGGAATGGACTTGCTCCTGATCTTGGAACGATGGGTTAATGACATCTTAATCATGCTTTACACGCAAGATTCATTGTGCCTTGGGTCAGTTACCTCATGTCCCAATCTCTACAATCCCTTTCTATAGTTTGTCTCACCTCACTATTCATGTAATTGTAGATCGTTTCATGTGTAACATAGAATTCTTACCTCATTCTAGTGATAATTACATGTGTGTGTTTTTTGAAGTCAATGCGGATTACATTTAACCCTTCTAGTGCCCACGGACACTTTATGTGTGGTTACATAAGGGCATTATAGGTTGGAACCTGCTTTGGGGAGGATCCACTTGTGTAATCTTTTGTAATCCTCACTTATGATAGCTCTCACACACCATTTCTTACCCTCAACATAATTTTCATAACAATATTTCCCTATTATTATTATCCCTCCAAATCAACATTCCTATGTACCATCACATAGCATTTTTCTCTACCACCCAAGGTCCTTATTGATAAAACCCATAGATCATAATTATCCGTGCCTTCAAAACCATCTAATTACCTTAGAACCCCTTAACAATAGCCCAATGTCCTAAGTTACAATGTTGATTTCAAGAAAATCCATAAAACTTTGGTGTTTTCTTATGGTGCCCATTGTCACTAGGGCCGTGATATTGCATACGCGATGTATTGTACGCGATATCGCTTCCCCGAAACCTATAAATAGGTGACACCCCCCCCCTCCCCCCACAACACTTAGCATCATTTTTCTTCATTCACTTGGGGGAGTTTTCGAATTTTTTCTCTATGACTTGTGATTGTGTGACCCTTACTTCCATATCCATATCTCACTCACTGGTACTCTGATTTTAATTCCATCTGAACCTGCTTGAACCCAGAGTGTTCAGCTTAGTCGTGGGGTAGGGACACATCTATCGAATAGCGCCTAACGTTTTTGGAATCTATCATCACCCAAAGGACATTATTAAGGGTAATTAGTTGTAAATTAAGAATAAAATGTGCCAAAAAATCATTTAATCCTTTAGGTACACCGGGAGATTAAAATTGGAAACCACCTAAGTAAAATGAACTCATTATTACAATCTTTTAGACAATATCACATGGAGATAAAATACATCAATTAATTAAGGCAAGTAGTAAGGTATAACTTAACTTCAAAAACAACCTTGCTAATGCTTGACCCTGTGTGATTGCAGATGGCCCCGAAACATGGACAAAAGGAAGGTCCTACTCAAGGTGGAAGCAAACGACCTAAGAAAGGTGGAAGACAATATCATACTAGGCAACATGCAAAATAGGAGAAACAATCATTCAGTATTCATCAAGAGGACCCTCCTACCGTATAGTCTAGGCAAGCAGAAGGAGGAGCTGCTATAGTGCCTGAACAGGGACAACATCTCACGTTGCCCCAAGATTGTGTTCAGGCCATCTACGAAAAGTCCACATTTGCTAAGGTGATTGTGGAGTTAAACTTTGAATAATTTGTAGATTTTGCTCCTGAGGTTGTTAGGGATCACCTCAAAGGGTCTCTCTTATGGCCTACCCTCTCTAAAAGTGATGCCTGGTACCTAGGGGAGACGTACCAATTCTAGCACAATAGGGAAAAAGGCACCACTATCAATATTTGTGGTGTGACAGTTGATTTCTTCATGCAGACCATTTCAAAAGTATTAAACCTTCTGAATACAGGGCCCAAGGTTACTCAATTATCCACCCGTTTAGACCCCGATGTGCAACGGGATTAGTTGGAAAGGGCATATGGTAGAGATAAAACATTTGGTGAGTTGACAATGGAAGAGAGGATCTACTTCAAAATTGAAACTTATCATCTCTTTCCTATGAAGGGTTTAAAAAGAATATCAACGTATGCAGCAAGAGAATGTGTAGTGCTAATGGGAAAGGTTAATGCTAACCTATCTCATCTATACTTAATAGAGATCCTGAGGTAGTTCGAGGAACGGAAGATAGGGAAGATGGCGTTGCCCTTCCATTATCTTATCAGAAAGCTTTGCCAACATGCTGGTATCAGTGGGTACACCAATGATGTCCTCTGAAAAGCCCAAAATGCTTCATATGTTGAACTGTTAAAGCCACCAGCCGCAAGAAAAATCACTGGTGAGACGCTGGGACTAGAAGAAGAAGAAGAAAAAATGGTTGGACCAACTACAACTCAACTTGCAAGACCCAACCAACCTCCAAGTACCGAACCTAGCCAACGACAGGAAGTAGGGCCTAGCACGGGCCAGGATCAGCTACCACCACCACAAGACTACAAACCTTCGATGAGCCATCTCAGGGCCATCACTGATACAGTCAGTTGGGGGAGTCATGACGATGCAAATCTCTTCCGCATCATTGATGATGTCATTTAGCCCACTATTTCTTTGGGTTGCACAAGGGGTGAAGTGTTTATTCACATAGGAGGAGGGGAAAGTGTTTGGTCACAACAGATCCCAGGAAATGCAGCATCTTTCCAAGTGCAATTAAAACCTGGTGAAGGGGCCACTGTGATGGTCATGCAACACTAGGATGCTGCAAGAGCCATAAACGTGGTCGTAGACTACATCAACGAATCATTCAATGTACCTGTTGTGCCACCGGTAGATCTCACAGGAGCACAAGATGCTCAAACTTTGGCTCGAACCTCAATGAATCCTGGAAAACATGAGGATGCACTTGATCGATTACTACAAATAGGAAAAGTAATGACAACATTTTTTGACATCCCTCAAGATGTTACTACAATTCACTCAGACCTCATTTCCATGAAGGGAAAGCTGGTCTTAACAAAAGTAAGGGCCAAGAATGCTGAAGTAGAAGTGCAAAAATTACAAGAGTAGCTCGTGGCCCTACAAGTAGCACAGCGGGACCCTTTGCAATTTTTTCCCACATACCAGCTAGATAATTTCAGAACTGAGCAACTAATCAAGCTAATCACAGAGAATAAAAAGGTGGCTAAAGAAAAAGAGAAGGTTTTTTGGGATGCCTCTGCAGCATAGGTGCAAACTCATGTGCATCTCAAGGCACTCAATGCCTTACAGGAGAAAAATAAATAGCTTGTTGCTGACAACTTTCGATTGACCTCTGTAGAAAAGCAAAAGAAAATTCTTGAAGAACATTTCCATCAGTTGCGAGAACAATTCATCCAGGTTAACCAGGACATAAGTCATTTAGCTAGGAAGAATCGAACCCTCTCAAAGGAGGAGGTATGCACAATCCACCAAAAGATAGCTGTTGAAATAAGTGTGTGGCAAAATGAGGCTAAACAACATGAAAAGCTGAAGGAGCACTTTTGAAATCATGTGGGGATATACAAACAGATCCTTAAGAAGGAGATCCATTTGGCCAAGGCCCACATCAATGCTATCAGTGCTCAACACACTAACTAGTGGGCCATATTGGACACATATGCCTTTGCCCACTAAGCGAAAGTTAAGAACCAGGACCTGCAGATCCAAGATCTCACAGAATACATGGAGTTGGCAAACCTGCGGTATGCCAACCTTGCCATGTTAATAGTAGGGTTCCCAAGGACAGAGCTCGAGAAGCACGTAGCTACCATCTATGTTAAATATGAAGTAGAATTTGCAAAATGCAAGAAGTTATTGGAAAAATTGGAGATCGCAAATTCTGAACTTTAGGTGGTGAAGGCAAGCTACCAAGGCCAAAAACGTATCGCAATGGATTTTGCTCAACGGCTCATAGATTTCCAAGAATACAAAGATAAAGCCAAAGCCTACAAGAAGGAATGACAGGTATTCATGGCTTGGTATGTCAAGGCCAATCAAATGTTTCCACAACTACCCTGTTCATGGGAAGTCTCGACTCCGTCAAACATCAGAACATTAGCATGGATAGCATAGGATCCCTGGACCAAAGAGGAGAAACTCCAAGCCATACTTCAACACCATCAAGTCTCAAAACCTAGAGCACAAGACAAAGGGAAAGCACCAATGGAGGAGCCACCACCACCAGGAACTACATGAATTCCACAAATTTTGTAGTTATAGCACATTCTTTGTGTTGTGTCTTTTTTTGTTTTCATTCCACACTACAGCATAATCCCATTTTCACCATCCAATAATCCCATACCTATCCACTGTGTAATCACTGTAACTCGAGGATGAGTTTTTATTCAGTCATGGGGGTATGATGAGTTGTCATTTGGGCAATCGCGATATCGCGTATGCGATATCGCATCCGTGATATCGTAGCCCAACCATGATATCGCATAAATGATATCACAACCTGTCTTCTCATCTATAAATAAGAGGTAGACAGATCAGTTAGGCATAAGTTAGTTTAGAGTAAGTTTTATTTTAGTTTTCATTTTTCCTCTCAACCCTTTTCCTCTCAATGTATGCCCACAGTTTGGTGAATGTAATTGTACGACATCCTTTATTCGAGTGTGATGTACTTGGACACGCACATGACCGACAATAAAGATTGAGATTACTTCATCATTGTAGCATTCACTTAGTTTAATAATTTAATTAATTGTTATTTACTGGTTTCCTAGTTAATCTCTCTCTCACCCTTAAACTCATGTTAAAATCTGAAATGAGTACAACTTGATTACGAGCATTTAAGTGTGACTACTTGGTAACCTAGTAGTGTACCTAGGATCTACGCTTGGTAATCCAGTGGTAGTCATGCACAAAGTCCAAGATGTATACGGATAATCAAGGAACGGATGCTCATCGCACTTAGGCTAGTTTAGATTATCTCACCCTCTCTCTCCTAGATTAGTGAATATTACTTTCCATTGCCTTCAAGAGTAGCATTAGATTAGAAACCACATCATACACCTCACTCTGGACTAAACCATACGTGACAAAGCTAATACAAGTCCAGGGGGAAGACATTGAACTATGACCTAAGGCTAACTATCTAGATGTCACAACTAGTCCGTCTATGGAGTTCAACTGCATCATGCATGTAACGCTCGTATTCGTATGGTTGAGTGTAGGGGTACCTCGTCACTCATCAAAAATAAATAAGAACAAGCATTTGAACTTTGAATATTTGATAGAGAGTTTTGGATTGAAGGATTAGTTTGAAAATAATTCAAGAGAATTGGGGTTTGGGAACCTAAACCAAGAGTGCTGAATTGGGATTGTAACGAGTTCATGAGAGTGATTTGTTCAAGTTCAACTGCTTTGGACATGGCTCCTTGCAATTCAATGATATTGGGATCAAATTTGATTACATATGAAAAGAAAGGATCAATGGTTAAGAGGAAAAAGTTTAACATTCCTTCTTGTTGTCATCACATCTTTCTAGGAACATATGACAATTTTTGGAGGAACCTTAAATTGTAATTTCGAATTGTTTCTCCACTAAGCTTTTGAAGGCTAGTAAAGTTACTAGAAGCTATAGTGAGGCTAGTAAGCTTGTCACATTGAGAGAGAAAATGTGATTTAAAGTCATTCCAGGTTGAGATTAATGAATTAGAAAGGGCTAGGTACCATTGAGTTTTGTGCCTTGAAAGGTAGTGACAAAAGACCTACATGTCATATCATGTTGAACTATGTCATGGATGCCTAGTAATGTCTTGAAATTCTAAAGATGTTGATGAGCACCATTGAAAGAGAGATCCAAAAAAATGGAAGTATGTTGAAGAGGTTTTAAAATTGGGTTGAAGTTTTGAAAGTTAAAAGGATTGTTAGCCAAAGGTTGGGTAGTAGGGTTTGCCATGTTTGAAGAATGTGAAGTCTTAGATCTAGATCTTGTAGGGATATGACTTGGAAAATGACTAGCTAAGATGTTTTGTCTTATTCTTTTTCCTAGTTTGAGCTTAAGAATTTCACTATGTCTAACCATAAATTAAGTTAAAAACAAAGATAAATTTTTTAAAACTTTTTTTATTTTTTTAATTAAAGTAGGAAAGAGAAAAAAAGAAAGAAAATTAAAACTAACAACAAGATAATAGAGGAATGGAAGTTGGTTGAGGGAAACTGTAATGGTTGTCCTTCTTCTACTGCCAAAGAGGGGGTGTTGATGCAAAAATTTTGGCCATGCAACAAACTAATGCACAATACTCCTAAAGTACATGATTTGGCAAGGCTATTGCCTAGGGAACCTTACTTATGGGCATGGCTAGCCTAGGAATGGTCTCAAGTGGAAGAGGAACACGATTGATAATTTCAATAAAATCACTAAATTTGAAAATATTAAATTATTTTTAAACAGAACTCTTAAAGATGAAATAATTTACAAAGATCATAACATTTAAAAAATAACATGAAGTAGAGAAAAGAGAGAACTTATCATATTCATTAATGGCTACTAGTAGCCATGGAAATAGTAAATAACAACTATAACAAGTAGCATCAATACCTTGTAGACAACAACACCATCCAATAATGACTAATGGTAGCAAAAGAAACAAGCATCCAACAAAGACCAATTGTAGCTAACAATACTAACACCAAGTACTAAGTTGCATGTAGCAACAACAACACTAATATTGAAAGGGAGAAGGGGTATAGGATGAGGAGATGGTGGGATGAAACAAGAGAAAGAAAGAAAGAAGGGAAGAGGAAACAATATATGAAAAGGAAAGGAGAGAAGCCAAGAGACTTTGGTTTCTCCTCTCTTGATTATATCCTCTTAATTTATCTAATTTTTAAAGTTATTATTTTAGTACACATATCCTCATATATTAAGTTAGTACACATCTCCTCATAGATTAAGGAAAGGAGAGAAGCCAAGAGACTTTGGCTTCTCCTAATACTATTCTAGCCTAAGTGCACTTAATTACAGAATTTTTATCTTAGTTACTACCAACCTATCAATTTAACTAGTTAGTAAAATTTTGTCATGTTCTAGTATTTAAATTTTCCCACTCAGGAAACAAAAAATTCATTTTTTTTATTGTTTGATAGTTTTGGAATTTCCCATCAATTAATAGACTTTTAAAAATTTCTATTAACTAATGAAAAATTTTTGAATGTCAAGATCACTAGAGGAGGTAGTATCCATTGGTATTGATGATGGCCAAGGTCACCAAAGGAGATAATATCTGATGATGCTTATAGTCGCCATGATCACCAAAGGAGGCAGTATCTACTAGTGCTGATAGTATCCATAATCACCAAAGAAAATACTATCTACTAGTGTTAATGGTGGATAGGTAGGTGAAGATGGTAGGAGTAGGTGAAGTGCAATATAGTGAGTGTTGAGTAGCAAGTGGTACATAATAGCACATAGAGGGTAGCTTTGATAGGAAAGAGATGATGCAGTCAAAAGGGTAGTGTAGTAGTAGGAGGACAATGGCACATAGGAGGGTGGAATGTTGAAGGGTAGTGATATAGATGAGGGCCTGAGCAAAGAAAGGTCTAACATGGTTGTTTTTCAAGTTGAACATAGCATGGTTGGTTGCAATGTTGCAAGGCATGCAGCCTTGCTACATAACTATGTAGTTGGCTAGCACTGTAGCTTGGTTTGCTACAATGCAGACAAGTCGATCCTTATGACCCCATCACATAATGGTGCAACTAGCTAATGCCACAACTTTTATTATTATTATTATTCTATATTTTAATAGCCTAGTAAGTTGTTTAGGTGGCTAGTTAGAGAGGGATTAAGACTTAAGTTTGGTGAGTCATAGGTCCTAGGTTCAACCCATAGTCCCAATTTTCAACCTTATACTATTCACTGTGTACCCTAAATTATAACCCTAATCTTAAGTTATGATGTTTTGAACAATACTTTTAATTTTCACAACCTTGGCTTATATCCTATATTCCTTGAGGAAGACAAAGTTGTGAGAGCTAGAGTTGAAGGTTCCAAGAAAGGTTAGGAAACTCTCACATAAGTTCAAAATATAGAAGTAACTAATGAGGTATAGAATTTTGCTATATATATGGTATTCATGTGCTAGTAAACTCTAGGCAATGGACTGAATCAGAAAAAAGGTGTTAAATAAGCTAGTATATGGAGGGATAATGCAAGGGAATAGAGTTCCAATGTTCATCATCATTTTTTATGGTTATTTTGTGTGTGTGTGCGTGCATGGATGCATGAGTGTGTGTATTTAATATCTCATTATAATCAAAAATAGTGCATTGGGCAAGGATCAAGTGGATATGGATCAAGTGATACACAAAAGAGAAAGGAACTAAAGGTAAATTTGAACTACTTATCATGTTTTAAATACTTTCCATTTTTTTAATATTCTTCCTACATTTTGTGTTACAAATATCCTTGAGCTATTAATACCTCATTCAAGACTTGGGAAAGGAATCCCTACATAGGCCTAGATCTAAGCAAACTACAACTCCACCTCTAAAGTTTTGACAAGTACATTCTCCATGGGTGACTCCATTGAAGAATTCAACTTTATCTAGGAGCCCACAAATTGTATTGGTGGTCCCTTATTTTGGATCCATTTTCATCAATAGAATTCCTTCAATTACCATCAAGGGCTCATCCTACACTCTAGGATAAATAATGGTTGTTTTTGCGAAAGGAGTTATTCTTCTTTGCAATTTTAGTGATCAAATCACTAAGAATACTCTACACTCTATTCATGAGGAATTGTATCTCCTAAGGGAGTCCAAGTCCTAAGAATTCAAGAGTGACTATGAATTAATGTAGTTTGGTGGTTCCTCAGCATTTTGTGTAGTTTCTAAAGATGCTCCAAATGTTATCAAGAATCTGGAATAGATTCTAGGGAAACTAAACGTACCACTTGCTTGGCTTAGCACTTACTCAATCATGAATGTATCCTCCAAATTAAAAATGATCATCTTCATGTAAGTAATGAATTTATTTATTATATTTTTTTCTCATTTCTTTTTCTTACTACCCTTATCTTGTGCATGTAGAGAAAGAAGAAAGAATGCCAAGAGGATGTGGTGAAATGGACAACTTAAGTCAACTTATTAGAGTCAAACTTTGAAAAGGTTGATAAAGCAAAGGCTACTACAAATAATATCACCAAGTACATTCAAAGACTCTATAATAGCTTCGCTAGATGTTGGAATGTAGTTGAAAAGGATGATGCCACCAAGGAAGAGTGGGTGGCTTAAGCAAAAGCTACCAAGGATCTCCTTTAGTCTTTTGAGTTGGATGTTTAATCCAACATATGTCATCCATGTTTACTCTTTCCCATGTTCCATCTTCTTTATTAATGTACTCCATTTCTTTTTCTTATATTAATAAAATAACATATATTATTTTTTTAATCGACTTTCAACTTCAAAACCATGATTTTCTCTAATACCAAATGTAACATCTCATTTCAAATGTTAATGATTGTGATCATCCATCACATAGAATCATCATTAAACATTGAAATAATTTAAATAATATATTAAAACATAAAAGTAATGGAAAGAGAATGTAACCTAAAAAGAAAATAAATAGTGGACTTTATTAATGAAGTTTATCTAAGTACATTGTTAATGGCCCTAGGTTATCTTTTTGTGATACTTAGAAACCTTCGAGGCAATCTAGCACTGCCACCGTGGTTAGGCCATAAGATCAAAGGGGTGATCAGTCCCTTCTTGTCTTACTTGGCATGATGACTAAGTCCTAGCCTTAAATATCCCAAGTTAAATGCATCATCAAAAGGTATCATGAAGAGTTACAATCTCTCATAACGAGGCA
>MNCI01012181.1:4250-34832 GCA_015680685.1 Gnetum montanum
CTGATTTAGGGAGAAGACGAATAATCCCTTGGTTTAAGATTGGTCCCAAAAAGCCAGTAAGCGTAGCCTCTTTGATAACATGGAAGAGGTTAGAACCTACCAGATCCCAATGCTTTTGGAAAAATTCGATTGGAAAACCATCATAACCCGGGGCTTTCCCAGGGCTTAGGTTAAAGCGAGCCTGTCGAAGCTCAACTGGAGTAATATTGGCTTTTAAAATTGTCAGCATAGAAGAATTAACCAGTTTAGGATAATTTAGAGTGGCTGCCGCAAAGGATGTGGGATCCATAGGAGTAGTGGTAAATAAGGCCTCAAAGTGTTCTTTAAGATAAGAGAGAAGACTGTTTTGGTCAGTGATAATGGAACCATTTATGGAGAGTTTATCTAAAGAGGGTGAAGGGGAGGATCGGTTAAGGTACTTAAAGAATTCTTTACAGTGATCATCTTGAATGTTTAGCCAAGTGAGTCGACTTTTAATCAAGGCACCTTGTGCCTTATATACTTCCCAATGTTGAAAGGCAATACGAGCTTTGGCAAGCTCCCCTTGAAGGTGACTATTAAAGGGATCATCAGTTAGTTTGGTCGTAAGGTGCTCAATGTTAGAGCATATGTTGGTGTACTCTTGCCGAGAGCGAGAGGCAACTTCCTTACTATAATGACGGGTGAAATTCCTAACTCTACTAGTAGTTCGAAGCCACTAGTGGATCCAACCCTTTGAACCTAAGGGTCTTGGTTCAGCATTCCAAAGGCTAGAAAGAAGTTGTTGGGCGGAAGGAGAAGAGAAACATTGACTATGTAGCCTAAAGAGATGATAATTCCATCGTTGGTGGTCATTATGCGTTTGCATAGATAAAGTAATAGGGAAATGATCAGATAAGGTTGCGTGTTGGTGGACTTTAGTAGTAGAAAGGGTCTGCCAAAAAGAAAGGGTGGAAAAGTAATACCTATCTAACCGACTATAAATGCGAGCCTGCCCCTTACGAAGATTGTTCTAGGAGAAGCTGTTTAGAGAGCCACTAGCAGTGTCTGCGATGCCGTCCGAAAGAAAGAAACATTTCTTAAAATTTGACTAGGCTTAAAATTCGTGATGTGGAAGTTGAGAGAAAACACCCCCAAGCTTATCATGAGAGAATTCCATCATGTTAAAATCACCACCAAAAATCCAAGGAATAGAAGGGAGGCTATGAGTGAGTTTATGCCACAATCGAGCTCGTTCGGTAGAGTCATTGGGGGCATAAATAGAACAAACTCCAAAGGGACCATGTGAGGAAGAGAAAATAGCCCAGGCCACTTGGTGACCTAAATTGAACCCATGCTGAAGAAGTTTGTCTTTCCAATAAGCTGGATAAAGAATGACTGTGCCACCTTTGCCACACTCATGCGAAGTAGCAAGAACAGAAGAATGGGGAAGAAACCAATGGGCTGAAAAAGATAATTGTTCGGCTAAGATCTTGATTTCTTGGGGGAGGAGGAAATCCAAAGTGAGATTTAGGCTAGAGATAAAGTTGCTAGCTCTTTTGCGACGAAGCCTATCAGTTAGGCCTCGGACATTCCAAGATAGGAAGTTCATGGAGAAGCTCTAGATGTTATAAGTGATAGGGCAGTAGAAGAATCAGGGTTAGGAATGTCAGTTGTCATAGTAGTGGAAAGAATTGCAAAGGAGTTGCTTGTATTAACAGTTAAAGCTGGGTTAGTTTTGGGCAAAGGAGAGGAAGGAGGAGTAGTGGTTTTAGAAGCTTTGGCCCTTTTCCTTCCTCCTACCATGACAAACTCATCCCGTAAAAGTGAGTCTTGAACTGATTGTGAGTGGATGATTGGTGCTTTAGACCTGGCCTTAAAGAGAGAATGGGATTGAGAGACTCTTGCCTTGAAGGGAGCAGACGAGGAAGAAAGGTGTGAAGCATTATTAGAAGTAGAATCGAACTTAATGGGAGCAACTAGTGGGTTAGGTTGAGGAGTGACTACAGGACTAGATTTGGAAGGATTGGTTTGAGATTTTTTCTTAGCTAAAAAGGGACAGGTGGAAATGTGGTGCTCTGCACGCTGGCAGTAGCTACAGGAGTTAGGAAGATAAAAATAGTCTACCTTTTGTTTAAAAGTTTTGCTTCCAGCTCCTAAGGATAAAGTGGTTTTCTTTTGGGAAATGTCTAGTTCGATACAGTAATGACGATAGTGAGCCCCGTTAACCTCAATTCCATGGTCAGAGATGACTCGACCTAAGGTGCTAACTATGTCTTGTTCGATAGGTGAAAAGATTAAAGGAAGATGAGGTAGCTCTACATAATAAGGGATAATATTAAAGGTTGGGTTGCTGACATTGAAATCAAATTTCCAGGCCCGGGCAATAAGTGTAGTAGCATTACGAGCAGGAAAAATTCGAAGAGAGAGAGCTTTCTCGATTTGAGAAGCCTCAAAAAGTTCAACAAGGACAAAATTACAAGCATAGTATCGAGCGTGTAAGACTTGAATTCCGTGGGCTTGTAAAATAGTTTTAATATGCAGATTGATGCTTAAGGAGCGAGGTAGATAACCTACTATCTAAAAAAAATAAAATGTGCAAAAAAGTCTTGAGAAATAGAGTCAAAAATATATTCAGGTAACAGAAAATCCAAAGATTCTGAGTTAGGAGAACTTCCCTGAGGAGAAGAAGGAGCAGTCACTGAAGATTCGTCCATATCCTTGCGTGAAAGGAGCTCCTCATCCATTGGAACTGGCTCAACGCCGGTAGGAACATAGTGGTAGCCCTGGTACAACCCACAGCAATAGCAACGCAATGGAAACCCTACTGGATGCTGCAACTGCTGCCCCACAACCACTAGAGCGCGGCATAGCAACCCAGGCACATAGGCACCAAAGCGCGGCACTCATGGCAGAAGGTCAAGTGCTCCAAGATCCTCTTTTCCGAGTTTCCTCGGTGCTGGTTTCAGATCTAATTCTAGATCTGGGTTAATTCCCAGATCTGCAAAAGGACGGCCACAACAGTAGCACGCGATCCACAGCTCAGGCCGCGTTTAGGGAGACCTCTGGAGCTTCATATCTCGTGGCCAGCAGGGCACCCACGTGAACGCCGCTCACCCTGCCACACCCACCGCAACTCAACCCGCAGTGCCTTAGTGGAGGGACGGGGATTTGCAGCTCGCCGCGTGGTCAAAGAACAAGGGTTTGTAAATTGTCGCATTGTGCAGGAAAGAGGGTTTGTAGACTGTCGCGTTGTGCCTCTCTATCTTTGACAGCGTGGATATGGTTCTGTATGAAACCTGGCGTGACGACGGAGGATCCAACGACGCCAGAAACAAAATAGAAAATCAAGGTCTTTCGCTACGGTACAGTCCCAACTGTGATACCATACATTAAAAGCTACAGAAATAATTATAAGGAAAAAGCTTAGGATTGCAATTTAGGCAAGCCTCGTTTGTAATCTTCAAATTCTTATTTATAATTCCAATTTAATTTACTTATAAATCTTTATTTTTGAACTTATGATTAGAAGTTAGGATACAGGTTTATAATTTTACTTATGAGTGACAGGCATAAGTATGGAATTTAATTAGATTCAATTCTAATTGTTTATTGTCTTGATGATTTCTTTGACTTTTTAATTGTTCCTCCACAGGATACGACTCGCGTGTCAGTCACAGACGAGGTGACAATTTCTACAATGAAATAAAAAGGGAAAATAAATTTTAAAGGTATGTAGCACCAAATTTTGCTTGGCTCGTTACTTAGCCAAAGCATTAAAAAGTCTTTTGTGTGTGCCGCAAATGAGAGTCCAGAGATTAGGTGCAAAAAGAGGATTTTAGCATTAAGTTTGCAACCATGTATAGGACTATACCAAATTCCATGAATGATCTCTATTTCAAATCATTATAGATAGATTAACATGTATCTCTTGCTATAGGTGAGTGGTGAAAGAGAACTCATGTAGCTACTCCAATATCATTAGGACAAGGTTAAGATGATGATGTATATATATTCATTGAAATTAGACTTAAACTAAGGTTAATGATTCATTGTTATGTAGGTTAATAGTTCATAATTCAATATGAAAATTCTACTATTATAATAATTACAATTACTTATAATGTTTATAATAATAGTAAAATGAATGTAAAAAGTTGTTATGAGAAAAATGTAGGCCTAAATTTTGATGTATGAAGAAAGTATCCATATTATGAAAATGGTGGTTCATTTTTTTTAAATCAAAAGCATTCCTTCCATCAAAGTATAGTTTAAATGGTAAGCCAATTACTTTATGCTTAATAGGTTACAAGTTTGAATAGTAGTTACTTGAATGATACTCATTTTAAAAACTAGGTTCTTTTTTGTAAAGTTATAACTATCTTAGGCTCTATTTCTATAAACACATTTAGAAAGCTTAAAGTTTTGTTAATGATTTTTGAAACTTTAATAATTTTATAATTCCTAATTCAGTACTTGATAAGTTATCTTCATGGTAGCTTCCTATTAATAATGAATCATGAACTATTAAGTGTTCACATATTTGTAGTACATGATGCAAGCTTGACATTACCTATTTTTTATTTCCTCTCATTTCTTATTGATGGACTACTTGGTCTAGAGTGTGAGATTCTATATTACATTAGTGCCTCTTAAAAGTTTTTTTTTAAAAATAACCTTTTGCACTATTTAGATGGAACTTTAACTATTTAGAATTCTAATAATAGCCTTTTTGATTTTTTTGAGTGGTGATAAATCATGGTTTTGTAGGTTATGATATCGGGCATAGGATATTGGAGCTGCGATATCGGAGCCCATGATATGATGTTAGGTATTCGATATTGCTGACATGTGCAAGGCCTATAAATACACTTAGGTGTACCGTTCAAAGGAGGTATTCATCTCATAGTAGCTAAACTCTATGACTTTGTTTACTTGATTTTAGTACTTAGGATTTAGCAGTGTATGCCTGTGGTGTGATGTCTTGTAATTGAAATAAAGATTGAGATTACTCTACATCATTGTAGCATCAGTTAGTCTTTATTGTTTTCACTTAGCTTTATGTTTATTGTTTTCATTAGTTAATGATTTACTTTCAATGCATTTTATAATTATTGTTGTTAAGCATAATGAGTACGATTGATCTAGAGTAGTTAAATGTAGCTACTTGGCAATCCATTGGTACTATCACTTAGTACACCAAGTAGTATGGTACTTGGTAATTTCAATAGTAGTTACATGAAGTCCAAGGTGTGAATGGAAGGTCAAGATTAGATTCTCATTGCATAGGCTAGATTAGATTTGTATATTCACACTTAGATTTAGAAACTACTACATTTACTTCATGTTAGCTAGGAGTCCAATGACCAATACAACATCATCTATCATATACCTCATTGTGAGTTAAACCGTATGCATTGTCTTTACTAGCTCACGTGGGAAGATAATGATCATGAAATCTAACTAATTACTCACATAAACACATTGCCTTGTCTACAAAATGTGATCGAGATCATGCATGAACACTCGTATCTTGTATGGTTGGGTGTTGGATACTACACCACTAATCATTGGCACTGCTGTTAAGGAAAAGTCAATGTTATGAAAAGTCAAATCCAAAAAAAGTAAGTAAAGCATAATTTTAACTCAAACCATCTAAAAATTATAATATGACTTCACATAATGATCAACCATCACCTATCAAGGAGACAAGTAGCAACAATGATAGAATTATTGATGAAGAAAAATGGGAAATGCCAGTGTAGACACGACTCACTTATGCTTACACTGATCAGTACCATCTAGACTTTACTTTCATCTTCCATTAGGACAAGCAAATGAGATGGAAAGGCATGTAAGGCAACATAGTCCTACCTCCAGAACATGTAGCATTAAACATGTTATAAATTGCTCTAAGGGGAATGCATTTCAACTAGATCTAAGAAACGTATCATGTGACTCAACACATGACTAGACCCTATGAACCCACCAAGAAGCAGAGGAGAAGAGATGCTACCATGGACATCAAACATATACATAGTAAAGGGAAGTAGAATAACACTTCTATTATCATAGAAGAACTTAATGCTAATCAATTCATTTTAGAACAGCTCCACTAGGATCATGAGGAGCCTTCAAAGACACCTATCATTGGATACAACTTCATTCTACTCTAGTAGAGACACATAAGAGGGAGGTTATTGACTCAAGATACAAGGGGGACTGTAGGCCAAGGGATCTTGCTAAACCTTACAAAGAGACATATAAGAGCCATGAAAGGAGAATTAGTTGGCACCATTCTCTTTCCACCTCATTTGCCTCATCACAATCGTTAGAGGACTTTAATAGGAGAAGGCACAAGTACTAAGACTCTGATAGGGATGAAAGGAAAACTTATGATCATCATGATAGATATTCAAGGTACTCTAGTTCACGAGATGAAGAGCATGAAAGAAGAAGAATAAGATATAGAAGAGTGGATCAAGAGAGGCATGAGCATAGAAGGGGTGATGAGCCATGATTTGCCTAACTTCGATATTAGGGCCCCAATATCAGATACCCAATATCAGGCCCTTAAATGCATTATCGGATATTTGATATCAAGGGGTATGGGCTAGCCTATAAATATAGTGCTTGGGTGCATGGTTTGGATAATAGTTTTGCATCAGTTTTTCATAGTCTTGTTAATAGAGTAGCTAAACTCTTGCAGTTTTATTTTGTAATCTTACAGAATAGTCAGTGAATGCCCACAGAGTGGATCTGAGTCAGTTGTATTGAGTATTATTCAAGTGGAAATGTACTTGGACATATTCCATGAATGAAAATAAGATAAAGATTGATTCTTATTCATTGCAGCACTTTAACTTAGATTAGATTTACTTTCCATGCAATTTACTTTTCATGTACTTAGTTAATATTTACATTTTCATGCATGTTAATTAACTAGGCACATAAGTACAATTGCTTCAAGCATGCATATGACTCTTGGTAATCCTAGTAATGCTTAACATTTAGTAACCTAGTAGTGTTATATGTGTTCAAGATGTGCACGGAAAGATGTGTTCAAGATGTGCACGGAAAGTGGGATTGGATACTTATGTTAGGGTAGTTGATTATTAATAAGCAATTAGATTAGTTGAATTGATTATAAATTAAGTTGCAACCTATTGTTGATCATAGAACAATAAAATATAAAATAATAAAAATCATATGCCTCACTCTAGACTAAACCATGCATGACAAAGCAACCACTAGTCCAAGTGGGAAGATAGTGAACTGCGATCAAGACATAGCGATCTAGATGCCACAACTAGTCCCATCCATGGAAATTGACTAGATCATGTGTGAACACTTGTGATTTGCATGGTTGGGTCTAGGGATACCTCATTACTCATCATTGAAATTGTTGCTAGGGATTGAAGATATCCGACATTGCATCTTGGCTCTAATATCGAATATTCGACATTACATCTTGGCTTAGACATCGGATATCTGACATCAAGGCCTAACAAATGATGACTCATCATATCCTCACGACAGAAGGAGAATGTGTCCTTAAGTTAAAAAAAAATGAGGAACAAGTTCCTTACAAAATAATGGGAATGTATGGGATTATTAACTGATATGCAAACTATTGACTAAATGCTGCATTACAAAATTTTATTCAAGTGGATGCATACAAAATGATAAAGTGACATAAAGATTGGATAGACATTGAAAATTACAAAATTTGCAAAGGTCTTCAAGAATCCGTTGAAAATGATTCTTCTTGTTGTCGCTAGCAGTGGTAGACTTTTAACCTTAATTATTATGTTGATGCTTCTCTGGTTATGCAGAACATTCTTAAAGGATGGACTAAAATTTCTTCTCATCGCCCCATGGATCTAGCAAACATGCGAAGCTTGAGTTGCTATCTTGTATGTGCTATGATGTGTCCATGGTCATATCCTTTGTTGTCCCTCTCTTGGCTTTGTTTTCATGCCTGGAAAAAGGCCTTCTTCCTTAGGCATTTCTTTTAGCATCACTTGTAGTCACCAAAGGATCAACGTTAGTTTTTGGTAAATTTTCCTTAATAATTAACCCTTTTTAGATCCCTTAGTTTTCTTTTAAGCACAAGGTGATTATAACATACTATGCCCAAGGCTACGAGGTAACTAAAATCATCAAGCTATTCACATTATTTTGATCAATTACTATTAGTTACCGTGATGTTCAAAAATAGGATGTTGGAAAAATTTCAAAAATTTTAAAGTAGGCATCCCTAGCCCCCATGACTAATAAGCGTAACTCCAGAAGCATATAGGTTTTTGAATAATTGAAACCAAAGGTCTAATTCAGAAGATGGCCAAGAAATATTAATGGATATGGAAATAGAAAAGTAGGAAAAATTAATGAAATAGATGAGAAGTAGTCCCAAAATCATGCATAAATTCAGAGAAACTATCATTGATGTTTTAGAAGGTGTGAAGGTTAGTTCAAAGCCATGATCAACAAAAGTTATGCAAGTGGGTCCTCCCCAAAGCATGCTCTTGCTATAATGCCCTTGCATAACCACTTCTGTAGATGTCCATGGGCACTCAAGAAGTTAAATGTAGATCATCCTTTATCCCAAACAACACACAACTGCCATGGTTAGGATGTTGCACTATACTACACAAAACCAAAAGGCTCATAATCTCATGTAGTAATGAAGTGAATAATGGAATGAGAAGAAATTGTAGAGATCAAGATGTAAGTTACTTGACCATATCCACAACAGGTTCTTGTGATAAGTGTGATTAAAATGATCAACATACTTGTCCATCCAAGTTTAGGCCAAGTTCATACCATGAATAATGACTTGACATTGATCTGTTCCATCCTACCAACCACCATGAGTCCACAACCACCTCAAAGAACAATCATCACTCCAAAAAGAGAAGAAAAGAGAAGAAGGAAGGAAGGGCGTTAGTTAGAGGGGTGCCTTTAGGCATGGGTAACATGTCTTTCCAGCCCCATAACCAGTGCTTGTAGCCCATTATTGTGTTTAAGGGGTGTGCTTTGAATTCCCATTATTTTTTATTGTTTTTGTTTGTTTATTTATTTATTGAATGGAAATCACACCATGCAAAGACAAAGCTTCCTTTTTATTGGTTGATGGGGGAGCGATGATACATTCTAAGAGGAGTCATAAATCACATGAAGGAAATTAAGAAGAGAACCCAACAAGTCCCCTTGATGTCACACCCTTACCATTCCCACTTGGTCATTCCCTCTTTCTTTAAGGTACAATGATCATTAATTAATTTTAGTTTCATCAAAGCAGAACCAAATTGTTTCCAAGAAAAAGACCTTTTATTTAGAGAATTGGAGGGATGGATGAGGTGGTCTCACTGCTTTAGATAATTACTTACCCAATGATCTTGATAGCATAGCACAAAAAACCCAATACATAGCGTTGACTTCTGCATCATGACTTGGAAATTTTATTAATAAAAACATAAAATACATTCATAAAACATAAAGAGAATGACTGAAGGAAAGAGAAAAATATAAAGAAAAGAAAAATATTAAGAAATGGAAAACAAATGAAGAATTAGAAAATTCTAGAACCGATAAGCAAATCAGTTACTTCCATGCATCTTTAGAAAAATTTTATATTCTCATTTTCAAGCCACTGGGTGTTGTCTAGTTTAGTGGCTACTGTGTAGATTAAATTTTGCTCACACACTTGCTCCTAAACTTTATGGTGGGCTCTTATAGGGTTTGTGTTAATATTTCAAATTTCTAGCCCACAACTACATCCTTTATCATTATTCATGATGCATGGATTCTTCTGTCCCTCCAAAATGATAGGCTTATCATTTATGTCTTGTGTTGGAGTGGTGATGGTTATTGGCTTTTGCATATGATTAGGAGACATCATTTTTGTGAGGAAGGTTGTTGCATTAGATTGGCCTTGTGCTGGTTCAGGTGATGTAGTAGGTCCATTAGTGTTTTGCTCTTGCTTACAGCCTTTCCTTCAGAAGGGATGTTTCCAAGACTTTGGTTGATATCTAATAGTGTTATCATTTACGTGTGTGTTCGCAACACAAGTGGCATTCTTCCATTGATGTTGTGATGTTGAAGCTTCCTGTGTTGTTGGAGGTGACATATGGTGGAGGTGAATATGGGAATATTGAGGATATGAGGTAGGGTGAGAGGTGTGAGGTGGTGATCTCATATAAGATGTTGCAGGATAATGATATTTGGTAGAGTGGTAGTAGTGATTTGAAGTAGAGGAAGTAAAACTAGTTGGTGAAATAGGGTGTTGAACATAATATTCGTGTGGGTTCGATTGGTAGGAAGGATAGGTTTGGTTTGGTGGTGGCCTCCCCCACAAATATGGTTGTTGCCACTACGGTTGATGCCAGTGTTGAGGCTGGTAATAAGTACCCCTAGGATAGTATGGTTGGTTTCGGGGTTGTCTAAAATTATTGCACAGAAGAAGAAATCTCGTAGGCATGTACTTTTGTACAAAATTTAGATTTAATGCCCGTACCCAACTCTTATGTAGATGCAACAAGATTAGGCAATGGCCCTTTGGATGGTCATATATGCAAATGTCACATCCATTATCTTCATTTGTGGTTGAGTTTATAGCCTCACTTTCTTTAGCCATTTTTCCTATTTGCCAATAAGTGTTCCTAGTTGTTTCTTGGTTATTTTTCCTCCTTTTGTTGTGATCACTTGATTTTCTTTGTATCACCCTCTCCTCTATGGTTTCTACGCAAGTTTTAACTTTCTCATTCATCCCTTCCAACATCTTACCTAGCTTTGCTTCAAGCTCATTGATAAATTTTTGTATTGACAAGGTTGGTTGTAAAATCATCTCATTGAGAGTTGCCTCTTTTTCCTCATCATAGATATGGACCCTTTTCTTTTGAAGAGTTGGGTCCTAGTATTTTTCCTCTACATTCTCTTGTTTACATAGCTCTCCTTCTTCTTTTGCCACACACTTAATTAGCTCTTAGGTTTGATGGGTTCATGGCTCTTATAATTGACCTAGAGCATACATCCCAAGGATCTCCCTTGTTTCATTACAAAGCCCATCTATGATGTGGAAAAGTTGCCTTTCCTCAGTGAAACCATGGCCTAGGCATCTATGTAGTAGCAAATAGTATCTTTCCAAGGCCACTTTCAAGGGTTCATGATTTTCTTGCTTCCACTCTTGGATTTCTATTCTTAGGTTGGCCACACTTGCATAGGTTTGATATTTTTCATTGAAAAGTTTCAGCATTGTGGACCACTGGTGAATGGAACTTGGTTCCAATGATCTATACCAACTTTTAGCTTTGTTGATTAGTATCTTAGAAAAGAGCTTAAGGTTTTGCCATCCACTTTCAATGTTGTATAAGGCATAGGCATCATGGAAGACTTGAAGATGATGTTGTGGATCAAAATCATAGCCTCCCATGAACTTAGGCATATTATTAATATCAAGCCTAGGTAGGTGACTTTCCATGCGATGCCTATGAGGTATCTTAATTGCCTCTATGATTTGCATTAGGCTCTTAGTGGCCAATAAGGGTTCATCATCATCAGACATGTTGTGATCAAAATTTCTATTTCTATTTGTTTGATTATGATGATCTTGTCTATGCTCATTGTGATATCTTTGATTTTGCCCTTGGGTTCAATTTCTATCTATACCTACATTCATCTTCATTAGAACTAGATGTTAAAGAGGAAGAGGAAGATGAGGAATTGGGAGAATCACCATGGCTTCTATAATTCTCCCCATGGTCCCTTGATTTATCTTGTCTAGGTTTAGAGGAGGTCTTAGGCCTTAAGGCCCTTCATGATCTAGGACTTACTCCATCTCCTCTAGGATTTTTTGTACCAATTGAATCTAGTCTTTGAGTGTAACAAGGGTCTAAATGAGCATAGGAAACCCCTGCTTGAGGTTGTTCACTCCAATTTTCTTCAATGTAGATCTTATCATTTCTCCTATGAGTGCTTTCATCATATGATGCATTATTGGTCCTATGTGAAGAAGACATGGTTTTTTTGATAATGTGTGTGATTTAAAATATTAATTTTTTCTAAGAGATAGATTGTTAACACCTTTACAGTGATCATATATAATATAACTAATCTAGATAACTAGCACCATCCTAGGCAACAGTGCTAATGATGAGTGGCAAGGTACCCTATGCCCAACCCCTATGCCCAACCATACAAATTACAAGTGTTTATGCACAATCTGGTTGAATTCCATGGATGGGACTAGTTGTGGCATCTAGATCGCTATGCCTTGATTGTAGTTCATTGTCTTCCCACTTAGACTAGCGGTAGCTTTGTCATGTATGGTTTAGTCTAGAGTGAGGCATATGATTTTTATTATTTTATATTTTATTGTTCTATGATTAACAATAGGTTGAAACTCAAATTATAATCAATTCAACTAATCTAATTTGTGATTAATAATTAACTACCCTAACATAAGTATCTAATCCCACTTCCCGTGTGCATCTTAAACACATATAACACTACTGGGTTACCAAATGTTTAGCATTGCTGGGATTACCAAGAGTCATACACATGCTTAAAGCGATTGTACTTATGTGCTTAATTAATTAACATGCATGAAAATGTAAATATTAACTAAGTACATGAAAAGTAAATTACATGGAAAGTAAATCTAATCTAAGTCAAAGTGTTGCAATGAATAAGAATCAATCTTGATCTTATTACCATTCATGGAATATGTCCAAGTACATTGCCACTCCAATAAGACTCCATACAACTGACTTAGATCCACTTTGTGGGCACTCGCTGATTATTTTGTAAGATTATGGAATAAAACTATAAGAGTTCAACTACTCTATTGAAAAAACTATGAAAAACTGATGCAAAAACTATTGAAACTAATAATGAAATTACGAGCCAAAAAGCTATATTTATAGGTTGGTGTATATCCTGCAACATCAGATATTTGACATTGGATCTTGGCTCCGACATCGAATACCCAACGTCAAGGCCTAACAAATGATGACTTATCAAGGGGTAAACACTACAATAGAGTATATGAACCTGACCATGATGATGAACCCCTTATGGAAACCTAAAGTATGATAAATATTCAAGAATCTATCTTCATACTAACTAAGCACGTGAGAGATAGCTGAATCAAACAACTAGACATGAACAATATGCCACGATTTGAAGTTGGTTACAATATTAATCCTTAGTATTACCTTCAAGCATTCCATGATGCTTGTGCCCTTTAAAACATAGAGAGTGATTGGTAGAAATTGAAACTATTTCCTAGAACACTTGTGAAGGAAGCATAAAGTTGGTACAGGTCATTGGAACTTGAATTCATCAGATAAAGTACCATGCTTGAAATCTTTAATGATAAATATCAGACTTGTTCATAAGTGTCAAATCTAAGAAAACAAATCTAGAATTAGAAACAAGGGACTAATGAGACCCTTGATGTAGCAACGGGAAAATATTATTCATTATTACACAAATGCCTAGGCCATAAATTTTCATCAAAGAAACAACTTAAACACATCATAGATGGGCTGAGAAGCAAAAAAAAAGAGATCCTTGGAGTTTATGCTCAGGGAAGAATATCAAAACTAACCATTTATTGGATTCAAAGACTCATTGACCAAGTGGCCAAAGATGAAGGAGAACTCAAAAAGAGGGAATTAGTTGAAGAATACAATAAAGATCCATCAATTCAGAAGAGAGATGCACGGGTGTGTGATACCTAAGAGGAAGAAACCTTGGACCAAGTCATTAGAAAAGAGATGCTACTAATCCAAAATTTTTTTGTTGATGTAACTACATATGTAGCAAAAATGTGGGATTTAGTTGATGAAAGGTGTACAAAACATCAAAGATTATGGAGGAAAGAGCAAAGAAAGCCTTTGCAAGAGGCAAAGATAAACGAAAGAAGAGAAAACTTGGACACAAAGGCAAAGTTGCTTCAGTAGTTGAGGTCTTAGATATCAGCTCTATAGATGATGTAGATTGTACTGTGTGTTGGTAAAAATATCCTAAGGGATGTTGTTCAGTTGTGAGACATTTGCAAGAAATAGGGGCATACACACTTAACCCCAAACTTGTTCAGAAAAAAATGCCTAAACGGTTAATTATCCTTAAGGTAACTATAGACAACAACCTCAACTAATGTTCTATCCTAGTGAAGCATTTCCACAGTTGTAGGAGAAATACCATCAATAATGGCAATAGCCTCAAGTGTGGGCCATGCCATTGCCTCACCAACAGTACCCATATCGGTAACCTAACTCTTATGGATACTATGTTCAATGACCTGTATCTCTAGCAAATGCTACTATTTAAACTACATAGTATTATCCTCCAGAAAACCATCGATTGACACCACCAAGGACTAATGCAAACTTGTACGTGCATCCATAAGTAGTTGATTTTCCAAATCTCAATCTAGATCCTCTGCCACATTTACCACCATGTACAATGTAAGGAGAGTTGTTGTTACAACCATAGTAGAGGAAAGTTGCAAAGGTAGTAAGTATGGAAGATCTCACTTGTAATGCTAAGGGCTGAATAAAGAAATGTCCTTTCTTTAGGACTATTTCAGAGAAGGTTGGTAGAATTGGAGCTTCCTTGAGAACATCTTCTCCTTAAATAGATCTTCTCACTATTGACAAGCTTCCATTATCATCAAGCCCAAACATACAAGTTGTCATGCTTACTGAAATCATGATAGAATGGATCAAGGAAAGACCACTCCTTAAGAAGAGAATTGATCCAAGAATTCCTTTGATTTATCTATGAATAGCTAGGAATTTACCATGCAAAGCTCTATTAGACTTAGGTTTTTGGGCGAAGTTGATTTCCTACAAAACATATAAAGCATGGAACCTACTACCATTGAAAGAATGGAATATTATGTTGGATTTTGCAGATCAGTCTATCACCACTCTTTTGGGGCAAATGTACTTACCACCATTAATGGGTGGTCATATCTAGTAGACTTTTTGATTATCGATGTGAAAGATGTTAATAAGGAATTTCCAATAATTGTGGGGAGGACATGGCTTAGCATAATCGACACTAAGCTAAGTATGAAAGATTTGTCAGTTGAGATTTCGAAGGAAGATGCACATGGAGCCATACACACAGTGAATTCCATGCATAACTATTGAAAGTAAAGGGTGCAATAGTGGACTGATACTTCAGAACGTCAACACAACTACCATTCCAATCCACAATAATAACAATAAACAACTAGTGTGTGCAACAAAAGAGGAGAGGTCACCAAACCAAAATATATCTTGTGGTTACTAATTGAGAACCAACAAATGTCTAATACATACATAGAAACATCTAAAACACTAACTAAGAAGATGACTCTAACTAAGAGCCAAAAAATGAAACAGTTAACTCATAATCATGCATAAAAAGGGAAAGAGACAAGGATTTAGATGATCATAGCTCCACTACTATCAAAATTACATAGGGTAATGATAGAAAAGTTACATCAATAAGATGGTAGGTGAACCACCTATAGTGTATGATCTAGGAGATTTAGGGGGCATTTTCCAAATAGTCATCCATGAGAATAGTCACGGGGGAGATAATTTACTCTAACCTCAGAATTAATAAGTGATATATTTTTTTTTACAATTCTTTCCATATTTTTACATTCTTTGACATTTCCTTATTCTTTTATACTTTTCCATTTCTTCAAGTTTTCATATTCTTTCACTTTTCATTCTTTATACTTTTCATAATTTTTACTCTCTTTGAAATTTCTTTTATACTTTGTTTTCAAAACCTTTGTAAATAATTTTGATTACAAATAAGACACATTCAAATAAGGGCAAGATGTAACCCAATAAAGTGAAGATTTCTCTATGTTATCAAGTCATAAGAAATTGATTATTTGCACAGTGAGCTCACATCATCCATCCATCCATTCCATTAATAAGATGTTCTTGCCATGGCAATAATGATATTCTTTTCCATCATATAACTAAGAATAAAATTGTGATCATTATGCCTAGACAAAAAAGTGAAGAACCAAGAGGGAATAAAAAGGATGTGACATCAAGAGGATTTGTGGATTCTTTTTGGATTACTATTGTGAAGTTCTATCATGTTATTAAGGTTGTATTATATCCTTGTAGATCTAATGAAAAATGGAAGTAAGAGTAAAATAAGTGCTACCTTTAAAAGGTTGACATAGAATAAAACAAATGGAAGGAGTAGAGAATAAATTCCTAGGGGTCCCATTAGAGAGACATGTTATCCATGCCTAAAGGTAGGAAACTTCTCAGGAATATAAAAATAAAAATAAAGTGCCATGAATAAAACTCCTTCCTTAGACAATACGCCAAGTGACAATACTCCTTATAACATTGATAGTTTCACAATGATAACTCCAAGAGATGAAACAATGTGATGTCACTGAATGTTGTATGGACTTGGTCTAAATATTAGATAGAAAGGCTAATGATTATCTTAACCACTAATAAAACACAAGAATTCATTATGCCTATGGTAGGATACCTCACTTCCCAATTTTTGCAATCCCTTTTAAGCCCATTTCATCTCATTGTTTGAATGATCATAACTTTTGATTTTGTGTAACATAAAGTTATTCTTCCAATTTGGTGGTACTAACATGTGTGTTTTGCTAAACTAGTATTTGTTACATTGAGCTCCTTAAGTGCCTAAGGACACTTTTAGGCATGGTTATATAATGGCACTAAGGGCTGGAGCTTGCTTTGGGGGGGGGGGGGGGGATTGACTTGTATATTTGTTGTATCTTATACTTGCCAAGTAATTCCACATCGTCTTGAACCTTCTAAACAACAATAAACACTTTCCATATCATTTTAAAATATCCATTCGACAAATATGAATTCATTACCCTTCTTACCCAATTTATGAATTTTTCTCGCCCAAGATTCCTTCTCTATGAGCTTCAAATGACAAAATTTTCACAAAAGTGTGCATACTTTCATCATCCAAACCCTCTGAGCCACCTTAAAGCCTTCCAAACATCCAAAAGAAATAATTTTTCCAATTAAACCCTTTTGAAAGATGAATTTTCTAGGGCTTCGATATCAGGTCATTGATATCGAATCTACCTCGATATTGAGTCCCTTAAAATCTATATATATATATATATCAGTGGGACTTAGAAAATTCTTCATTTTTTGTCATGTGATGCAAGGGAGATTTTTTTAATTTTCTTATGTGGAAAAGAGCTTTGACCTCTTAGCTTTCCCAAGCCATAACTTGATCACTATCACTCTAATTTTCATGTTTTTTGAACCCATTGATCACGGAGTGTTCAACTTAGTCATTGGGTGGGGTGGAGGGGGGTGTGGTGGGGTACTAGTGAGGAAAATCTGAGCCAATTTTTTAGAAAATCCTAATGCCTAGAAGGTATTTTTAAGGGTAAGTATGAAGAGGAAGTTGAAATTTTTAGAATAAATTAATACTACTAATGCCAAAACACTTACATAATGTTCCTAAGGAACCATAATCATTGATATAAGAAAGCCATACATAAGGACAAAATGAATAATTATGAAGAATAATAAGAATCCTAACACCTATGGGGTACTTTTTGAAAATTCTTCTAACTCTACAATCATGATAAACTAAGAAATTAATGAAACAAAGGGTATGAGTAAGGTATAAAGCTGTCAAGAATGCATGGAAATACCTTAGTAATTTTGAAATGTTAATGATTGTAGATGGCCCCAAAAAGAGGAGGAGCACAAGGAGGATCCTCACAAGGAGCAAGCAAATGATCAAGAGGCCAAGGAAGAGGCCGAAATGGGGGACAAGGCCTAGGACACGAGGAGCAGGAAGCCTAATCCTTTAGCATTCATTAAGAAACTCATGTTATTGGACAACTGGCCCAAGGAGAGGTAGTAGCATCACAAGAGTAAGGATAGCACCTCACGTTGTCATAGGACTGCCTCCAAGCCATTCAAGAAAGATCCAGCTTGACCATGGTCATTGTGGAAATGAACATTAGGTTGTTCATGGTGTTTGTTCTTGAAGCAATTAGGACATAACTCTAGGCATCACCACTATGGTTAATTCTATTAGAAAGTCATGAATGGATTCTTGGAGAAACATACCAGTTTTGACATAATAAGGAAGAGGGTACTACAGTCAATATTGGAGGAGTTTTAGTCTCATTCCCAATCAAAGAAATTGTAGAAGCTCTGGATATACCAAATGAAGGGGCAAGGTTAGCATATCTATCCATCCAATTTGATCCTAAAACTAGAAAGTTATTGTTGAAATAGGTTTATGGCAAAGAAGACAAAGGCTACAATTAACTAACTTTGGAGGATAAGATATACTTTAAAATTGGCACTTATCATCTATACCCAACAAAAGGACTCAATCAATTATCAACTTATGTAGCTAGAGGAAGTGAAATTCTAATGGGCAAGTACATTGTCAACCTTACACAACTCTATTTCATGGAGATTTAGCAATGATTTGAAGAAAGGAAGGTAGGCAAGGCAACACTACCATTTCCTTACCTTATTAGGAAACAATGCAAGTGAGTCGAAATCCTAGGATACATTAATGATGTTCCCAAGAGAGTCTAGAATGCTTCATACGTCGATTTACTCAAACTAGCACTACCCAGGAAAGGTCAGGATGATGAATAAGAACCAAAAAAAGAACAAGATCAATAGTAAAAGCAATAATAGCCACATGTTCGACTATCACTACCATCATAAGATGATCAACCATCAATGAGCCATCTATACTAGATCGCAAAAATAATCAACTAGGAAATGAGAGAAGAGGCCAATTTGTACAAAGTCATTGATAGTGCCATAAGATCCATAGTTTTAGCTAATTCCTCAAGTGGACAGATTTCATTGCAGTCAAGAGGAGAGGTGTGATTACAACCAATCTCTGGGAATGCTACATCATTCCAAGTAGTACTAGAGATAGGAGAGGAGTCATAGTGGTAGTGATGTAGCACCAAGATGTAGTCAGAGTAGCAGAGGTGATCACCGATCACATCAAAGAGTCATTTAATGTACATGTTGCATCGTCAACAAAACTTACTAGAACCATAGATGCGCATATGCTAGCCAGAACCTTAATGACTCTTGCAAATCATGAGGATGCACTTGATCAATTGTTGTAGATAGGGCAAGTAATGACAATGCTCTTCGACATTTTGACTGATGTCATTGTAGCATAGTTAAAATTGATTGCCACTAAAAGGAAATTGGTCATGGAAGAAATAAGGGTAGAGCATGCAGAAATAGAGATTTTGAAACTACAAGAAGAGCTCACAACCTTAAGAGCTGAAATGAGTGGTCCCACACAATTTGTTGCACAAGACTAGATTAAGTAATTCAAAATAGAGCAGATCAACAAATTGATCAAGCAAAATAAAAAATTAGTAGATGAGAAGGAGAAAGTGGTATGGAATGCCTCTGTAGCTAAAGCATAGATGTATGCACATGTGAAGGCAGTTATTGTTGCACAGGAGGAAAATAAATAACTTGCTATTGGAAATATGAGATTGACCATTGTGGAAAAGTAGGAAAAAATTCTCAAAGAAAGTATCCATTAGTTAAGAAAGTAATTGATAAAGATCAGTTAGGATATGAGCCACCTTACAAGAGAAAATAGAACCCTCTCTATGAAAGAGGTACATACTATTAGATAGAAATCAAAAATTGAAATCAACGCATGACAAAATGATGCAAAGAAGCATGAGAGGCTCAAAGAGAACTTCTAAGACCAAGTGGGCATGTATAAGTAGATAAATGAGAAAGAGATCTAGATGGAAAAGGCCAAAATTAGTTCTATTGTAGTAGGAATTCCTAATTTCCAATCCATCTTGGATAGCATGGCCCACACCTATTAAGCATAAGTAAAAAATATAGACTTGCAAATAGAGGACTTGAAAGAATACATTGCATTAGCAAACCTTCATTATGCTAATTTGGCCATGTTAATAGTAGGCAAGCCTAGAAACGAGCTACAACAATGAGTAGTAGCCACCTATGCCTTGTATGAGAAAGAGTTTGTAGATCGAAAAGATGCTTTGCAAAAACTCCAAGTAGCAAACTCAGAACTAGAAGTAGTGAAGGCTAGCTATCACGGGTAGAAAGATGTAGCAACAAACCTAGCCAAAAAACTATCAAACTATCATGAATTAAGAGAAAAGGCTAGATCATTTAAGAAAGAAGGTAATTCATAGCTTGATATGCCAAAGAAAACCAAATGTTTCCACAGCTGCCATGCCCATGAGACATGCCAACTCCATCAAATATTATTTCATCAACATCAGCAATGCATGATTCTAGAATGGAAGAAGAAAAACTTCATGTGCTTCTAAACTGGTATAAATTTCAGAAGCTTGATGATAAGGGAAAGCAACCAATGGAAGAGTCACCACCACCTAGAACAACTTAAGATTGTATCAAGCTTTGTTATATTTTGTTCTTATGTCATATCATGAAATGTGTCATTTTTGTAAACTCCACTATGACATTTATGAGTCACGTATATAGCAAATAGTGTCATGTTAATCTACCTCCCAAGTTTGTAAGGAACTATATCCTCATTTTTTTAAACTAAAGGATGAGGTTTCAACCAGTTTTGAGGTTATGATAAATCCTAGTTTTGTAGGCTATAATATCGAGTAGTCAATATCAAAGCCACTATATCGAATCCTCAATATTAGAGGCCATGATATCACGTCGGATAACCGATATCGTTGGCATGTGTAAGGTCTATAAATACAACACTTAGGTGCATCGTTCGGAGGAGGTGTTCATCCCATAGTAGCTAAATTCTATTAGTTTGTTTACTCTATTTTAGTACTTAGCACTTAGCAGTGTGTGCCCATAATGTGATGTCTTGTAATTGAATGGAGTCTTTGTTTGAGTGTGATGTACTTGGATACATTCTATGCCTGGAAATAAAGATCGATATTACTCTACATCATTGTAGCATCACTTAGTCTTTATTGTTTTCACTTAGCTTAATGTTTACTATTTTCATTAGTTAATGATTTCCTTTTAATGCATTTTATAATTATTTTTGTTAAGTAGAATGAGTACGACAAATCTCAAGCACTTAAGTGTAGCTACTTGGTAATCTAGTAGTACTATCACTTGGTACACCCAGTAGTGTGGTACTTGGGTAATATCAGTAATAGTTACATGAAGTCCAAGATGTGAATGGAAGGTTAAGATTGGATGCTCACCACATAGGCTAGATTAGATTTGTTTACTAGCACCTAGATTTAGAAACTACTACATTTACTTCATTTTAGCTAGGAGTCTAGTGGACAATACAATATCATCTATCATATACCTCATTGTGAGTTAAAACATATACATTGTCTTTACTAGCTCATGTGGGAAGACAACAACCATGAACTCTAACTAGTTACTTGCATAATCACATTACCTTGCCTATAGAATTCAACCAGGATTGTGCATAAACACTTGTATCTCGTATGGTTGGATGTTGGATACTCCACTGCTCATCAAGTTGGAACTTAGGTTAATTATATTAATAAATGGGAAGAAAAATCTTAGAAAAAATAGATTACAAAAGGATTCAACCAAAAAAAATAAAGGGGAAACATGCATGTTAAAAAATGTACTTGGGATAGGGTAAACACATAGCTATTACATGAGAAACAAGGCTTGAGAGAAACAAAAATAAAATAAATCCTAAGATTGATAAACATATACAAAACATTAGCCTAATAAAGGAATGAATGAAAAACATAACAAAAAAATAGCCAAACAAAATGGTAAAAGAGATCATAAAGCCATAATCATAGCCTTCCCATTGTGCAGCTAATCATATGGTTGTACATACAGGAAATTTTAGGTCTTGAGCAGTGTGGGAGTTGAGCTTAGACTTTATATCAGTATGAAAAATTGACTTTGATTTTTTGATGGAACATAATGACCTATCATAAACACATTTAGGTGATGTTCTTTATCATATGTAATATCTTCATTAGTTTTCTTTTAGTGTGCATCTATTTCTCACACTCAGCATGGACCACAACTATCTTGTCCATCTTGATACAATGAGCTACTCTCCTATGGTTCAAAATTGGGTTATAGAGTGTTGTTGATCTCTACATGTTATTTCTTGGATTATCCATGAGTACTTTTCTTGAGTAAAGATTTCATGTAGTTGTAGATAGTGCTTATTTATTGTGTAACACCATAGCCTTCATAACCTAATTTTTGATGAGCAATAATTTACCAACCCTATCCTATATCTTCCCCATTTAGTTGGGTGCCAACATTTGTACCATTGTCTCTTTATTTACCAATTGAGCACTAGTTCCTTCATATGTTATAGGTCCTATGGAATTAGTAGGATTAGCCTATTGGATAATCTCTAGAGCTATTTGTGATTTCCAAAAGGGGACTACTCTTTATGGGAAATCCTTTGAATTTTAATGAGAAAGCCAACCATAGATTAATTTGTAGTCTTGATTGTACCTTAACACTTTTCGTTCTCCTATTAGCAAAGGTTTTTACTGGGTTTGATTAGGTAGTTTTTTGAAATATGCTCCTTTTATGAAGAGAGCCTATACACATTGGGATAGTTATTGTAAAACATCATCTTTGCCTTATCTCAATAAAATGAGGTCAACTAAGGTAGTCATAAAAAACATGAGTTAGAGAAAGCATTCATGTGATCCTTCTAAAATAACCTTTTAGATCATATCAATGTGCTCTAGCATACATAAAACTACATAACTATACCAAGAAGCCCTTTCACTATTTATGATTAATCATTAGAAGCTCCCCAAATAAACTTTCAATTTCTTCCATGAACCCTTCTAATTGAAACTTAATGTGTAGCCAAATAGTGAATTGATACATGGTCTAGATTCTTTCATTGGACTATTTTATGATTTAGTAAATGTTCTAGAATCCATTTCTTCACTTGGATAATAATATTTGCTACTTGTCATGCCAAGGTAGATTTAATTTTGCTCATGTTAGACTTGCACTTGAAAATAAACAACATTATGTTACCTTGGATAGGGCTTATATGAATGGGAATACCAATTAATGCATGGGCTACCAATGCTTGCATATCCTTCAATAGTGGTGCCCTTGCATTAAAGGAGTTGATGAGGGACCACTTAAATTTTTTCCACTAAACAAGTAACGTTTTTTTTTGGAAATGAAGGTCTTTAGTTTAGAGTGATGGTAAGGTGCTCATTTCTCCAGTCAAAGGCCTAGGTTCGAGCTTAGTTAAAGCCACTAAAAGAGGTTAGTCTTTTGCTCATTTAACAACTCTTCTAGGACCTTGCTTAGTATGATGAGCACTGTGGATTTGGGTGATGATCTTTTGATAATTTTAAGATCCTTGGTTTATCTATATAGTTGAAAGACCAAAAGTCATTATTCTATAAATCTAGCTAATCTAGCTCAAACCATACCTTCCTCATTACCATCTCCATTGCTATCATAGAAACTGTAGGACTATTACTTAAAAACCTTTACTCAAGAGAGCAACTACTTGGATTTGTGTTTGCTATAATTAGCTTACTTCTTAGTTACATTATTTTTTATTTTGATGGATGAATAGGCATTCAATTTTTTCATTATGGTCCAAGCTTGCCTATGCTATTATTAGTTATAATATTGGTATTTAGCCAAGATTTAATTATCTATAGAATGTCAACTAATTTGTGCAAATAACGTTTTTTGGGGTAGAGTGGGGGGAAGNCTTAGCATTGCCTACTAGAATAAAACTAATAACTTGGAGCTTTAAAATGAAGAGTCATAACACTAGACTAATATCTTATTGTCGATATGTGCAATTGTGGGGGGCTATTGGAACTCAAAAAAAGTGAAACATAGGTACACCCCAAGATATATAGTTCAATTAGAACTTTATATAACTCAACATTGCTCATTGGAATCAAACCCATGATGTGGGGCTTTCAAATCAAATATCTTATCACTAAGCTAATGCCTCATTGTTAATATGTGCAATTATGAAAATATTGGATTCATAATATATGAAATCATTTTCATTGGTGTATTGTTAGGAAAGAGGTTATTGCTTCAAATGATATTTAAGAAATTATTATATTTCTCTATAATTAATCGAATATACTGATAGTCAAATTAGTTCAAGTTTTGATATCACCTTCCTTCTTCTCCATTCACCTATCCATCTCTACCTCCAACCTCCAAGAAAAGTAATTACATATATTAACAATAAGGTATTAGCCTAGTTTATGATATTTGATCCATATAGCTTTGCCTATTTTTATTCATTGCTTTCATTTAGGTGTTGTTTTTGGAAAATTGTGCTTTCACATCCTTGCAAGAACACATCTATGAATTAAAGCAAAGTATCTAACTCACAATTGTAAATGGTCTTTGAATTGATATAACCCTTGATATATCAACAATAATGAAACAAAGGGACATGAACCTACAATTAAATACAAACTTAGCCTATTGTCGATGAACTTGGAATGACAGGGGAATGATGAAAAATGATAAGTCTAAGTAATAGAGTAGGTAATATCTAATGCATGCAAATAAAAACTGAGTATAGAAATGAACTACAAGTGATGTGAAGTAAAATATAAGTATGGGAACTATGCTTAGAATGACTTAGAATAAAATGAAAATAATAAATAATGAGATTGATATGAGGGAAAGGGTTTTGGTATTCCCTTCCCAATAATTAATATGCTTTATTAATGAAATATGAAGATTTCCTTCTATGAAAGGTTGAAATTATCAGGGAATAGGCAAGAGGTTATTGCTTTAAATGATATTTAAGAAATTATTATATTTCTCTATAATTAATCAAATATACTTATAGTCAAATTATTTTGGGTTTTGATATCACCTTTCTTCTCCTCCCTTCACCTATCCCTCTCTACCCCCAACCTTCAAAAAAAGTAATTACATATATTAACAATGAGGTATTTGTGTAGTTTATGATATTTGATCCATCAAGCTTTGCCTATTTTTATTCTCTACTTTCATTTAGGTGTTGTTTTTGCAAAATTGTTCTTTCACATCCTTGCAAGAACACATCCATGAATTAAATGATAAGTATCTAACTCATGATTGTACTTTGAATTGATATAACCCTTGATATATCAACAATAATGAAACAAAGGAACATTAACCTACAATTAAATACAAGCTTAGCCTACTATCCATGAACTAGGAATGACAGGGAAATGATGAAAAATGATAAGTCTAAGTAATAGAATAGGTAATATCTAATGCATGCAAATAAAAGCTGAGTATAGAAATGAACTACAAGTGATTTTGATGAGGAGCTCACATGGGATTCCATAATCCAAGCTCTCTCAATGTCACAACAACAACAAATTTGAACAAGAAAAGAAAATGAAAGCTTTATTCTTTCTTAAATGGAGAAATTATAGTTGAAAGGAAGCACAAATTCTGAAGGACAGACAAGAGATTCAATCCAACTCTCACTTGCTCAATCAAGGAAAACACACATTCACATAGATGATGATCAAGGCACCATGTCAAGACTCTATCTCTCTCTACTCTTCTCTTAACTTCTTACACTCTCTTTTTTTTTTACTCTCAAGACTATCTTTAAAATCTCTTCATCAAATTGAAGGCCCAAGAGGTCTATTTATACCTTTCCCCCTATCTCTCTATCTTCCCTCCAATTGATCATTCAAGTGAATGTTTGTTAAAATTCGAAGGAGATGTTTTTGAGAAACAAGAGACATCTTTCCTGAGTATAGAGGTTATCAGAGAAGGTGTCTTTGAGGCACAAAAGATGTCTAATATGTAGTGTAGACGTCTACCTCTTAGTGAAGACGTCTATCCTACTAGGGTCAAAGTTAAATATGCTTGTTTTGAGGCTTACAACCTCCAGACACCTCCAAACAAGTCCCCATAGCCCTTGGAACACCCTAAAGCCATCAAAATGACCCCAAAAGACTTCCAAACATGCCAAAACTCTAGAGAAAGATCCCATCAATGGAGAGATGTTATTTTGGCCTATTTGATGTCCACATTAGCACCCCCCTCCTTTAAAAGACTCTTTATTCCCACACAAGATGCCTTTACACTTGGGATAACTCTTGCCCCCTCACATAGGCCACAATTCACACATAAACCAAAACACAACACACATGGATTGGTTAAAAACTCACATCATTTTGTTTCTACCATTCAAAAATTATTTCACAAACACATAGACACATAACACAATGTTTTCCTGACACACATAAACTTACACACATACTAGCATAATTTTGTGCTTACATCATAGTGGAAAAATTCGTGAAAGAAGAGTGGATATGGTCTTTGCCCTCAAAGGCTTCACCATGCTTCCATTTTGAGAGTACTAAATCCCATGTGTTTCTTCCATGACTTGCAACAAAAGAGAAGTAAGAAAATTCAAAAGGATTAGGTCTTCTCAAACCAAATTCCTTTCTTCTCTTCTTTTTCTTCTTCTTAACCTTCTTATTCTTGGTGTTTGGAAGACTACCACTTAGCTTCCTTTCATCATCATCATCACAATGCAGATTGTCTTCATGTTGCTCATCGATTTCATAACCAAGACAATCAAGGTCATCAACACCTTTGACAAATTCATTTTTGTCATAATGAATAGAAAACATCTCTAATTTCTAGAAAATCATATCATTATCAATGTCTTCACCAACATTAATAATGACCTTTCTACTATGATTAACACCATAGGCATCATTATCCCATACAGAATCAAATTCATTACCATCACTAACTTTGCTCTTACTAACAATGGCATCAAAAATCACATTGCTCTCATCACTTACAACATGATTCAAAATTTCATCAAAATCATCACAAATGAACAAACCACTACCAAGTTGAAGTGAAAAACTAGCATCCATCACACTAGCTTCAACATGAGAGACATTACTACCATCAACAAGGTAAAGCTCACACTTACTTTGCTCTTCATGGCTTCTCCCATCCAATTTTGGTTCAACTTAATCTTCAACATATGGTTGTTCAATCTCATCAAAGCTTGAAGGTTGAAGATCCCAAATAGGAGTTCCCAATTCCAATGCCTTCTCCTCTTCAAAAGGAATCATCAATAAGCTCTTCATCCCATTTTAGAGGTACCATCTCAAAAGATAAACTCTCCTCCATGGATTTAACATCATTTTCATCAAAAACATTATTAAAGCAATCATTCTTCCACATGCCTTGGCTAGAAGGCTTTCCTATCTTCCATGAGATAACCTCAACTTGGCTTAGAATCTTCCTTTGCTTACCACAAGGTATAGAACAATTGCAAAAAGTATGAGAATCATACCTTCTAGTGATGCTCTTGACCCTTCTTGAAGAAGTCCCTTGATCCTTATCACTCCTTTGGCTTGGATCCTTCACCTCCCATGACTCATGGGGTATGAACTCTCCTTAATTAGTAGCATGCACCATCTTGAACTTTAAAGATCTCTTGGTCCCTTTGATGAAGTTCTTGGTTTCCTTCCTTGAAACCTTACAGTATTGAGAATATCTTTACTCAATAAGAGATACTTGAGAACTCATTTTCTCATTGATCTCTACTTTAGCAGATCTCTCTTCTTCCTCATTTTCTTGATTAACATTTATGTTTCCCATAAATATGTAAGAATTAATTTCCGTGCATCTTCAATCATAAGAGGTTTACCTTTATTGGAGGATTCTTCCTTTTCTAAGATTTGGAGTTCCTTTCTCTTGGAAACCTTTGTCTTATTACACTTCCATTATTTGTGTCCCTTTTCACCACAATTGAAGCATTAAAGGTGGGATGCATAGCCATTTGCTTGACCCTTTCCATTCTTAAGGAGTCTTTCTTGGAATCTTGGCCCTCCTTGATCTTCTCTTACTTCTCATTAGTGTCTTCCTTGGCATTTCCATTCTTATTGGATTCTTTCTCACTTTCAAAAGCTTTGGAGTTATTGCCCTTAGAATATTTAGGATCTCTAGTGTGGCCTTGAAGTTTCTTTTTAGCCTTAAGAGCTAATTCAAGAGCCTCATCCATTGTTTGGGGCTCATAGAAGGTTAGCTCTTATTGATACTCCCTTTTAAGTCCTCCTTGAAAGTTAGATGCTTGTTCATAATCATCCCAATGAACTTTTGCAAGCTAGAAAGACTTACAAAAATCCATGTAGTAGTCCTTCACACTCTTATCACCTTGTCTTAGGTACTTCAATTTTTGAATGTCCTCTTGTCTATGATGAGTCTTCTCAAATTTTTTCTTGAGAATGAACTACATTAAAGACCAATCCTTGATAGGAGTACCATTATTCACCTTGTAAGAATGACTTTCCTTCTTTCACCATACAAGTGCTATGCCTTCCAATTTGGTTTTAGCAAAAGACACCTTTTGATGATTTTCCACATCTTCAAGGTCAAAGTACTTGTTAATCATTTTAGCCAAGAGAGAGAAGCTTTATTTCCTTCCATGCCACTAAAGTATTTGACTTCAACATGAGGAATCCTTGAAGCATGTCTAAAAGCTTTTGCAAGAGTGACTTCAATTCCTTCACCTTGCTTCTTTTGAGGCTTAGAAGGAAGTTCCTTTTCCCCTTTCCTAGGAAAATTGAAGCCTTGAGACTTATTTTCAGTACTAGGAGCATGAAGGAAAAACATCATCTTAAGCTTCTCCTTCTCCAAAGTATTCATCTTCAAAAGGAATATCATCTTCAAGGGCTGGTATTGAAGAGTGTCTTGGTGAAGAATTTCATGACTTGTACCCTTGCTTAAATGCTTTTAATGAAGAAGTAGTTCTTTGTTCTCTTCAAGATTTTAAACTTTCTTAATGATGAGCTTAAGAGCATTTCTCATATCATCCATGCCTCTTGACAAAGTTTGAACTATCTTCTTATTTGAAGGCATGATGGAAATTGATCTAAAAGGTAATTTTCACAAAATTCTACTAGGAAAGATGAAATTCTCAAGATTTCTCAAGGAATGAGACAAGAAATTCTCAGATCTTAAGAGAAATGAGCATAAGATCTTCAAACCCTAGCTATTATAAGCTAATGGATGTCCAATTTCACAATTATCTTCCAATTCTTGAAAGATATGACAGACTTAGGGATCAAAGGAAAATTTTAAAACCCTAGGATGAGTAGAACAAGTAGCAAGAGATAATTCATCCAAGCTTGAGAATTTGGAGCGATTCATTCCAGTTGAGATGAGAATTATCTACTTTAATACAACTATCTTCAATTCCAAGCTACTCTGATACTAATTTGATGAGGAGCTTTCATGGATTCCATAATCCAAGCTCTCTCAATGTTACAACAATAGCAAATTTAAACAAGAAAAGAAAATGAAGGCTTTATTCTTGCTCAAATAGAGAAATTACAATTGAAAGGAAGCACAAATTCCCAAGGATAGATAAGATATTCATTTCAACTCTCACTCATTCAATCAAAGAAAACACACACTCACATGGATGATGATCAAGGCGCCATGCCAAGACTCTATCTCTCTCTACTCTTCTCCCAACTCCCTACACACTCTTTTTCTTTCTCTCAAGACTTTCTTCATCAAATTAAAGGCCCAGAGATCTATTTATATCTTTTTCCTTCCTATCTCTTCATCTCCCCTCCAATTGATCATTCAAGTTAATGTCTATTAAAATTAAAAAGAGACATCTTTGAGAAACAAAAGATGTCTTTCCTAAGTGTAGAGGTTAATAGAGAAGAAATATTTGAGGTGCAGAAGACATCTAATATGTAGTGTAGACGTCTAACTATCAGTGAAGACATCTATCCTGCCAAGGTCAAAGTTAAAGATGCTTGTTTTGAGGCCTAGAACCTCTAGACACCTCCAAACAAGTCCCTATAGCCCCTAAAACACCCTAAAGTCATCAAAATGACCTCAAAAGACTCCCAAACATGCCAAAACTCCAGAGAAAGGTCCCATTAATGGATAGATGTTACTTTGGCCTATTTGATGTCCACATCAGATGTGAAGTAAAATATAAGTATGGAAACTATGCTTAGAATGGGTTAGAATAAAATGAAAATAATAAATAATGAGATTGATAGGAGGGAAAGGGTTTTGGTATTTTCTTCCTAATTATTAATATACTTTATTGATGAAATACGAAACTTTCCTTATGATGAGAGTGGTTACTCTAGCGGTTTATTTTAATTATTAGAGAGGTTACTCCAATGGTTGCTTTAGTAGTTATTCTAATTATTAGAGTAGTTGCTTCCAAGCCTATAAATACAGTGCCCAGGCGCACAATTGGGAGGAGTCTTGTAGTAGTCAAGTAGTGAAACTCTTGTAGTCTGTTTGAAGGTTAGAGTATTTTCCAAGTGCCCACAGCAGGAGGTTGAAGTGTGGATAGATATTTATTCGAGCATTGTGTACCTGAGCACACCTTGTGTACGGCAATAAAGACAAGCTCTTTGATTCATCCTTGCAGCACTTGAGATTTGTTTTCTTACACATTTCTTTTATTTTATTTTCTTATGCATTTATTTTATTTTATGCACTTTACATTTATGTTATTAGCACAACAATTCATTTTGATTAATTAAGCAAATTGTTAAATTACACTTAGTACGATCACTTCGAGCATGTGTGTAAC
>MNCI01012181.1:42538-70768 GCA_015680685.1 Gnetum montanum
GCTTCATTTTCTTTCTTTCTCTTTCTCTACAAGTGCCAAATAAAGGCTTGGATGTCATTTATGTACGAGTGTTTACCATAATGGTTATGAACACTAATGTTGTAATATGCTTATTGATCTGTTCATTGGGCATGTTGAGTTTGTCATCCCATTCCATCGCCAGTTGTCAATTAGTTAATAATCCCATACCTTCCCAATATTTTGTAAGGAACTCGAGGATGAGTTTTCATTTAGTTGTGGGGGTATGATGAGAGCAGTTATTCTAGTGGTTTATTCTAATTATTAGAGAGGTTACTCTAGCGGTTTCTTTAGCAGTTATTCTAATTATTAGAGCGGTTATTCTAATTATTAGAGTAGTTGCTCCCAAGCCTATAAATACAGTGCCCAGGTGCACAATTGGGAGGAGTCTTGTAGCAGTCAAGTAGCAAAACTCTTGTAGTCTATTCAAAGGTTAGAGTATTTTCCAAGTGCGCACAACAGGAGGTCGAAGTGTGGATGGATCTTTATTCGAGCATTGTGTACCTGAGCACACCTTGTGTACGGCAATAAAGACAAGCTCTTTGATTCATCCTTGCAACACTTGAGATTTGTTTTCTTACACATTTCTTTTATTTTATTTTCTTATGCATTTATTTTATTTTATGCACTTTACATTTCTGTTATTAGCACAGTAATTCATTTTGATCAATTAAGCAAATTTTTAAATTACACTCAGTACGATCGCTTCAAGCATGTGTGTAATGCTTGGTAACCCAGTAACGATTAGCGTTTGGTAATCCCAACAATGTTGCATTAGTTCAGGATGTGTACGACAAGTGAGAACGAATACTGGTGTTAGGATTAGTTAAAGCCTAGTTAATCAATAGTTAAGTTAAATTAGTCACTTAGTTATCTCTCTCTCCTCCCTTATTAGCAGCAGGACATATGATGAGTCATGGTTTGTCAAGTCCTATTATCAGACCCCTGTTATATGATGAGTCTTGTTATCAGACCCCTGATATTGGGCTTGTTATCTGATGAGTCTCGATATCGGACCCTTGATATTGGATACCCGATATCATGACCTGATGCGATATCTTATACACAATATCGCAGCCTATCTCCTTGCCTATAAATAAGAGGCGGCTTCCTTGGTTTCCACATTAGTTCTTAGTTCCTTACCCAACTCTTGTAGTTTTTTACTCCTTAGAGTTAGAATTATTTCTCGGTGCAGGCCCGCAGTGTGATGATTGTAATTGTACAACATCCTTTATTCAAGTGTGACATACTTGGACACACACATGATCGAAAATAAAGATCGAGATTACTTCATCATTGCAGCATTCACTTAGTTTAATTATTTAATTGTTATTGTTATTTATTGCTTTCGTAGTTAATATCTCTTCACCCTAAACTCCTTAAACGTGAAATGAGTACTACTTAATCACAAGCATTTAAGTGTGGCTACTTGGTAACCCAGTAGTGTACCTAGGATCTGTGCTTGGTAATCCTAGTGGTAGTCATGCATGAGGTCCAAGATGTGTACGGATGATTAAGGGATGGATGCTCATCGCACTTAGGCTAGTTTAAATTCTCTCCCCCTATTTCCTCTTAGCATAACTCTCTCTCCCTTTTCCCTCCTAGATTAGCTAAGATTATTTTCCATCACCTCCAGGAGTAGCATTAGTTTAGGAACATATCATACACCTCACTCTGGACTAAACCATATGTGACAAAGCAAATAATAGTCCAGGTGGGAAAACAATGAATTGCGATCAACGAGTAACTATCTAGATACCACGACTAGCCCGTTTGTGGAGTTCGACTGGATCATGTGTGAAATGCTTGTATTTGTATAGTTGAGTGTAGGGGTACCTCGCCACTCATCAACATAAAAACATAAAAGCTATAAAAATCATATGCATCAAGCTTACTTAACCATACAATAGTGATATATAGGTAAGCTTGGGACGACAACGATCAACCAACCCGTCCTTGTTTCACAAAGGCGCATAGGCACTTAGTCCTTGGAATTCGACGGAATCGTGCGTGAAATGCTCGAATTCGTATAGTTGAGTGTAGGGGTATCTCGCTGCTCATCACCTTCTACGGAGGGCTAAAACTATCAAGGAATCATAAAATACATATGAAAGATAGAATTTAAAACTTAAGCTCAATTTATGAGCAACATGAGGGTTTTGATGATGAAATTTAACCTTTTGTAGGTGTAGGCATGGATGGAGAAGCTATAGACATTAGATAGAATAAATTTGAGGTTAAAATAGATTCATTTTAATGAAGTATCTACCAAGTGATATTAGAGATGAAAAAAAATAACTTTGGTGTAAATGACATTGGAGCTGAAAAAAGCTAACTCTAGTGCAAGTGATAGCAGAGTTGCAAAAAATTAATACTAGTGCAAATGATGCAATGCAATGTGATGTAGTGATGTAAATGACATGACATGGTGCAATGCAATGACATAGATGATGTGACACTTATGTCACATGTCTACATATGCTAAAGGTAGCTAAGGAGCATGTAGGCGACCTAGGTGATGCTAAGTGCATGTGCTTTGATCTCTCAAAATTCAAAAAAAATTCTTTGAATCTCCAAGAATCTAGCTTTGAATTAATGTTTTGTGCTAGTATTTATAGACCTAGGGTTTCTAAATTTGATACCAAAGTTAAGAGCACTTGACTAGAGTTTATTTTTTAGAAATTGGAAGTTGAAATGCAGATTGATGATGTTGATGAAAATTTAACTAAGATAGATGACGTGACATGAAGACACAATGCTAGTGTCATATCACCTATGTGAAACTTAGAAAATTTTTTCATTTTATGTCTCATAAAGCTAATGTAGATTTAACTAAGGTAAGTGATGTGACACTTATGTTGCATCAGCTAAGCTAAGTGACACCTACAAATTTTTTTTTTCTCATGTGTTTTGTAGTTGATTTAGATTTGCGTAAGGTAGGTGACATTGACATGGTGATGCAATGCTTGTGACAGAATAAAATATTAATTTCTTAAGTACATGAAAGTAAAGTGCATGAAGAGTAAAGTGCTGAAAAGTAAATTAAATGCTAATTCAAGTGTTGCAATAAAAGGAATTAATCTTGATTTTATTGCCATCCATGCATAAGTATTTAGGTGCATCTTGCACTTGAATAAAATTCCATACAATCAATTTGATCCACATTGTGGGCACTCATAGGGAAATTTAACTAAGTCCTACAAAGAGAAATTGCAAGAGTTTCAAACTATGATGCCCAACACTAATGGCATGCATATATTTATCAACAATGATGCTTAAGAGTTCGGTTTGGCATGAGAGAGGTCCCTATATTCAATTCCTAAATATTCCAATTATTTCCGGGTTTGTAAGATAAGAAACTTGTATGATTTTTTTTTGGTGTGTGCTTGCAAAAAGAATTAGCAAATATGCATGGAGCCTTTGAGACAAAAAAACTTGTATGATTTGTTTTTGCTATCCTATTGGTACTTGGTGAATTTGTAAAGTACCTTTTTATGACTTAATAAACTTTCAATTTCAATTTCATAATTTTAGTATTTTTCAACACAGGGAATTTAATTGTTTACCTATATTTTAGATGAAAAATTGAAGGGAACAAGCGGCACAAATTTAAACATGACAGTCATGTGATGCATGAAGGAACTCACAACCTGTAACCCACAAAATAAGGAAGCAACCCAGGGATTCAACTCACAACCCACTTTCACCAAAAGGAAGGTTAGTATCATACCTTAACCACCCTGCTACACCGTAGTAACCGCTAAGGTATTTTAAAAAGCTTTGATATACGGTGCTACAGAGAGATTCCAAAAGAGTTTCATATATAAATTTTGGGCGGATGCTGCAATTTTCGCGTAGCTCATCTGCTGGATCAGCCAATTCCGTGTCTTAAAAGCAGCGAAATTTTGAGGTAGAGCTGCAGACAAATTCGGTTGCAAATCTTTGAAGTCCGATCCAGTAGCAACTGTGCTGCTGCACTTGCACGTGTAAGGTGCCGATAACGATCGAGGCGGTAAATAAACGCGATTGCACCTCAAAGCAACAGACCTTTTCATTCGAAAAAAACTACATCCAGTTGAGTATTGGCCTGAGGTAAAGGATTTTTGTTGCTCTTATTCATACGTATTCTCTGTCAATGGCGGAAGGACGTTGATTGATGGAACGCGCGCTGCAGCACGCCTTACCTTGGGCTGCTGTGCTGCACTTATGCCTTGTAGGTTGTGAAGAAGAAGAAATGCTTTCATTTTGTAGTTTGTTACTTTATATTTAGTTATGTCTGCTTTTCCTTTGTGCCGTTTGCTATAAATAGAAACGTTTGCGAGCTGCTTTTCCGCGTGGGAAGCTGCGGTCGGCTTTCTTGCGATTTTGTTTCAATTGCGCAAATTGCGAATTCGCGATAATCCTTTGATGCGCTCGCTCTTCAATGCAAATGCACGGTGGCAGCGGCACCGACAGATTGGAGACGGATGCAGCGTTTCAGGATCACGATTCAGTAGAATATGCGTGGTTTCAGGATCATGATTCAGGAGAATATGCGTGTTCTGCGGCAGCAGCCGCAAATGCTCCGAATACTAAAACACCGCGATAAAGCTTAGCAAAGAACTCGTAAAGTGTTGACAATTGAAGTGTAAAATACTCGTCGCTATTGCTGTGTCTCTGGCTAAGTGTATATTCTATTTCTTGTTCGTTGTTTTGTGTATATTCTATTTCTTGTTCGCTGTTTTGTGTATATTCTATTTCTTGCTTGTCGTTTCGCTTTTCCAAGCAATTTCTCGGCGTTCAGCCATTTTTTTATTCCATTGTTAGCCGCATTGTCGCCGCGTTGCGTATTGCCGTAAGAGTTTAGATTCTGGCGTTTGATTTTTGTCGGAAGCGTCTGCTTCAAGTTTCTCAGCGAAACTTGGCCGCGAAGAAAAAGGATGAAGGCATTTTTTTTCATTCCGTTTCTATAGACATGCAAAGGGTGCGCTTCTTTATCATCGTTCGGTTTTGATTTCCGCTCCGGTTTGTTACTGCGTACTTAGGGTTTCAGATGCTGCATTTGCAGGTTGCGAGGAAGACAGATCTCGGCGGTGAGGCGTCTTCAATGCTGGAGGTCATGTTCTAAGGTATATTTTAACCTTTTCAGAAATGTTTTAGGTTTCGCATTTATTTGTTAGCGTATTGCGTCGTAATTTTCTTATCATTGCGTGTGCGTTGCGCTCGGCTTCTGCGTCACGCGTTCGGTGGTTTAAGTTCCACGCATTGCTCCGAGATTTTGACGTTTCGCGATTAGCTTGTTCGCTGTCGATCTGTCATTCGTAGGCGTTTGGATTACGGCATACATTGAATCCGCTCAATCTTTTACGTCGAATACACTACTTTTAATTGAAAAGTTTACAGCATAGGAACAATGGAATATGCTGGAAAACGGAACTTTCATCATTCCTTTTCGCATAATTTTTGCGACTTTTCCATGTTGCCAGGTTAACTGCACCGTAATATGGTTGCTTGTCGCCGAGCAGCGAAATATTTCAACAGCATCAATGGTTTGTCTGTAATGCGAAGTAGTGAAGTGCGTTGAGACAAATGCATGTTTGTTTGTTTGAACGTATTTGGCACTCTAGTTGTTTGTACCCTTGAGGCCGTTTCGTGATTTTAGAGTTATATTACTTAAAGCTCACCTTAAAGGCTTAAACCAACCTTAAATTTGCGGGTTACAGTTAATTCTTCAAGGGCTCGTTTTCCAATTGCGGTTTTTAAATTCCTTTCCATATTTCTGAAATTTTTGCGGCCAAAATGGACGCAAAATATTGCGGCTTGTATAAATATTCTACAAGCATGAAGAGAATGATGTCTCCGTCAAAACTTATGATTTTTCTTGGAATTGCGTTTTGGCAATGTGTATGTATGAGGTAACTACAAGAACATCCCAAGGCATAGCAAGAACAATGTATATGTATGTTCTTTTGAGGTGTCACTGTGGTGTTGTTGCATTGCTGAGAAATGTTCGGAAATGTGCAGGATTATTCCCAAAACGCTCATGCAGTGAGAGAGGTAAGAAAATCAAGAACATCGTTAGGCTGTGATTTTGTCGGTTCCACGTGATTGGGTGAAGTCACGAATGAAATATCTGAAATTTCTGCAGATCACAGGGGAAACGGTGGGACCTTCAGGCACAAAGAAAGGCTGAAATGGGACGCAAATCAGATGCCTTCATTGCATTACCAGGTTCGCTTTTGTTTTCAACAGTGTAACATCCACGTTCTGCTAACACTGAACGCCTTGACGTTTTAACATAAGTTAAAACTTGTGTCCATGACCATGGAGGCGTGAACGTGCCCGGCCCTGAAAATGTTACCCATAGGCAGTACTGATGATGTGACTGTGGCAGGAGGATATGGCACTTTGGAAGAACGCTTAGAGGTTATCACGTGGATGGAGCTGGGGATCCATGATAAACCGGTAAGCTGCTTCTTTGCAGTGGTGCAGACCGTAAACACTCACCCACTGAATTGACACAATTTCATATCAGATGATACAAATTCTGTCTTTGGGCTGCAGGTAGGGTTGCTCAACGTGGAGAGGTACTACGATTGCCTGCTGAAATTTATAAGTCAAGCAGTAGATGATGGTTTCATGGCCAGTGAGGCCCGATATATCATTGTATCAGCGCCTACCGCTAAAGAACTGGTGCAGAAGCTTGAGGTGAAGAAAAAACAAGAACCAATTCAATCAAACTAAACCAAATCTAAAGAACCAAAACGGAGAGAAAATTTGTAAATTATGAGGTGGGCGCTCAGGTTTCGGTTTCCAATAAACTATGCTGGTGCCTTTTGCAGGAATACGTTCTCAGTAACAAGAGTGACATGGGAGATGGATCGGATCTCAGAAAGACTAGCATCATGATCCCCCAGAAATTCTAGCTCGACTAATGATGGTGACGTTTCTTCAGTATTGACTGTTAAGAGCAGCCGTCAGCAGCTTCTCTCTATTTTATCTTATCTTGAGTAAGCTTTGAAGACATTACGTCACATTTTCCTTGTAATTTAAAAATTAAATAGTAATATAATGTTCTTTCTCTTTCTGTGGTGTACTCCGTAAATATTGCATTTAGGACAGCCAACACAATCAGCTTATAATAATAGATATATGCTCTAAGGATTAAAGCTTCCACTTTTTCTTGTTGGATTGATCTGGTAATCTTGGCGCTGCATGTTCAGTTACGGATGTTGTTTCCTTTTCAGATATCCGTCCTTTCACGCAGTTTGCCCAGTTGAGTTGGCAACTTGCAGGTGATCTTGACACTTCAATAATGTAGAATCTTGACACTACAATAATGTAGAATGGAAGCCTTTTAGTATGAAAATTCTTTATACCTACCGGGTTTCAAGCTTTATGGTGATATACTGATACATGCCCATATCATGTATACTGCAAGGATGCAGGCTGTTGGTTTTATGCCGCTTTCAAACAGGAATGCCTGAAACGACCATGGAATCTTTCTTAGTGTCCAACTTGGTTTTCTGGAATTCATTTACAACTTTGTTTCCCACACATAAAGTAACCAATGAGACCCAGATTCAAACTTAGCAGCCAATGAGACCCAAGTTAGAGACTTTGAAAGGTTAGGATTTTCCTTATCCACTGATCCAAAGATTAATCATAATTTACAGTGAAAGCCAATTTCTAACTTAAGCACCGTCACTTTAAGAGGTTAGGCTTTTCCTTCTCCACTGATCTAAAGTTTAACCATCATTTACAGTGATGGTGAGGTGCTTGTTTTTAAAGACCCAAGTTCAAACTTGAGGAAAGTTACTGTAAAAAGTTAAGTTTTTCCTTATCCCTAACTTTTTTACTGATGATAGTATTGAGGCTCCAAATGATGATCCTTTTTGAAGCAACAAAAAAAGTTGAAAGCCTGACTGCAGAACCAATAGAATGAGCATGGAGACTCTAAATGATGATCTTTTTTAAAGTGACCGAAGAATCCTTTCAAAAGGAACCCAAGGCTGAAGGAACCCTGTTTGACAGCTGAGTATTGAGACCCAGATGCTCAAAAAGTAACCAAGATGCTCAAAAAGTAACTAAGCTTAAAAAGTAACTCAAGGCTGAAAGATGAATTTGGTTGCTCAGCAATTCTCCAAAATTTTGATAAACTGGACGTCAATGTCATTAGCTCTGAGCTATCACGGGATATTTTTTGATAAACTGGACAAGGGCAATGCAATGTGTAAATTGTCAAAGGCTGGTCTTTGAATCCGGATTGTAATGTGAAGAGACACGTGCTGAAATTTAAAGTTGCTTTCCAATGTGAGTCTTGCGTTATCGCTTCCAACTGCAAACTAGTTTTGTCGTCAATAAAACTTGATGCAAAGCTATTTTGGTTGATGGTGTATTGTGAAATAGTGTGTCCTTTCCAACTTTGATACTTTATCATTTTTCCCTTTCAAAAAAGAGTGCACATTTGGTACCTATTTGAGTGTGCATCTAATTGCCAGTCGCACTTAAAAACCTACTACTTTATATTAGTATAAATAAATTTATTTGAACGTTCGTTTTCTTCCTTCCAATGGTTGACGGTGCATCTTTGCCAACAATGAAACCAATGAAGGATTTTCATTGATTAAGACTCCTTTCAAGGTAACCACTTTAATAATTTTGGGGCATCTACGCCTCATTGCATTCAAAAAAGGAGCTAACTTTGATTTAAAATGTGATTTCTATTTTATTTCAAAGGTTCATTAATACTTTGGAGATCCATCGTTTGTAGTTAGTGAAAGGATCATCGTTTGGAGTGATGGTAAAGTACTTGTTTCTCAAGTCAGAAAATGTTGGTTAAAGCCTCAATAGAGCCACTCAAAGAGGTTAGGCTTTTGATCATCCATTTGTGAGATGAACATTGAGGCTTTGGTTGATCATCTTCTTAAGCATGTATCTAATGAGAGGTGGCTAAAGTGGATAGCTCATTGCCTTGTTAAGAAAGAGGTTGCTAGTCTTGGGTCATTCCTATAGTCAAATAATTTCAAGTTTTGACACCCCTTGCCCTAGCAAACAAATATTGGAAACAAATAGAAGAAATTAAGAAACTTGTCCTATACATAAATCAAAGTGAAAAGACAAACAATATGATATTATAGTTCTAGAAGAAAAGACAATGTGGTTAGAAGTTAAAAGCTATTTATTAGTTTTCACACCAAAAAGTGAGGATGGAAACCCATGATAAAGGATGGTTTCAAGATGGTGTTCTATGGCTTAAAAACACAATATTCAAGAGCATATTTTTTATTTTGATCTTTTGAAAACTTTGTCAAAAATGTGAAGGAAAAAATAATTCTATTTGAATATGTAATTGGAATTCTTAATTCATGGCTAATTATTGATTAGTTGCCATTACTTACTATTTGTGAATTATAATTAGTAAAGTATGAATGAGATTTCATCATTAGATGGCTCAAAAATCCTCATGAAGAATGCAAAGAAATACAATTAGTATATTAAAAATAAGTACTCCATTGTTGTTTTGTATTTAAGCACATTAGATTTTAGTAGTATATTACATTGCAAATATGGTTGATTTGTTCCAAATGTCATCGAAAATACTTAGAAATATTTATAATGATATTTTAAAAACTTATAGCATGTAAATTTCTATTGTACAAAAGATTCAGTTTTAATTTTATAATTTGATTTGTGTCCATATTCCAAAATTTTTATCATTTCATCTTTGCTGTAATAAAATATTTTCAACAATTTATGAAATGGAACATTTTAGTTTATATTTTATGTATTTATTTTATCATACTAGTTTACTAAACTTATCATAAGTACTTTAAATAAACCTTATTAGGTACTTAAGCAAGTTTCATGTTTAAAGTTTGCTTTCTACACAAGATAGTTGTATGTGTTATATATAGCTTAGGTAAGAATTTCTAATTGCTACTTGTAAAATAATAGTTTCTATATAAATACATATATATTTTGTTTTTTTTTAAACAAAGAAAAATTATGCTTCCATGGATATAGCATAATGGGCAAAACTCTCATGTCTCAATTATAAGGTTGTGGGTTCAATTCTTGCCTCTTTATAGGTGTGGCAAGGTGGTGGATCACTAGGATGGATACTAGAGTATTATACAAATCATGAATTAATGACTATGATTTTAAGTTCAAAGTTTATGCTTATTAAAATCATAAGCAAGTAGGGTGGTTATGACTTACATGAAGCATAAAAATAAAGCTCTTTTACCTCACCTCCAATTGATTTCCTTTTACCAGATGATATTTTTGAAGCCGTTTCTAAAGATTTCGCAACTCGTTTTATTTTTTTTTCAAATTGTGGGGTTCTTACCAAGGTCCCCAAGCATAAACATTCAAGTCCAAAACCTCTTTCAGGTTTCATTCAAGTCCAAAACCTCTTTCAGGTTTCTCATGCCCATGTTGGATACTATGCTCGAAATTTTATTTTGGTCGAACTATCCATGCCTCTCAAGTTGAAAAGGCTCTCTCTTTAAAAATTTTTCCAACAACTTTAATAGCACGTGCTTGGAAATCTTCCACTTATTTTCTCTGTGGAGAGGGACATTGTGAACACCTTGGGTCCTATTATTTCAGAGCATTGTACGGTGATTAATGGAACTCAAATTCATCGTTATTGTATTAAACTGGACCTTGTTCTTCGGAAAACTTCATTAACCCTTGTTGTTGAGGAAAAACTCTTCACCCAAAAAGTAGACTATTTTTACCTTCCAAACTCGTGTAGCTATTGTCATAGGGCCGAGCATCATATATCGAAGTGCCCCATCCTAGCCAGGAAAAAACAACCTGTAGCATCTCAGAAAATCCATTCCTCAGTTACACCATTACGCCCACCCTCAGTATCCTTTAAAGTTGACTCTCCTTCTCCAATAGCTCCACAATCCTCCTCTCAGTCCTGTCCCTCCAAGCCACAAAAACAACAATCAGGTACTCACACCTCCACCCATGTCATCCCCTATAAGGCAATCACTGACTCAATCTTGGTGGATGAGTTTGTGGTGGGCAGTGGAAGGAAACGAGTCAAGCTTTGTTCAGTTCTACTCCTCCCTCAATCTCGTCTCCACTAAACACTTCCATGGCCCCTATCTCCACCAACAACTCCTTTGCCCTCCTATAGGAATAATGGAAGTTGATACTTTGACTTCCGAACCTTCTGTTAACCTCTCACCCAAATTGCCCCTAGTTTCTCCATGAACCTCCTTTCATGAAACGTTCGAGGCCTTATTAGTAGGCTTCGACGGAAGTGAGCAGACAACTTTATTTCTAGTCTTAATATAGTCTTTGATTTCGTTCTCCTTCAAGAAATTAACGTTTTAGCCGACCTTTTATCCCTTTCCACCCATTGGTTTCTTCCTCACTCTTCAATCCTAGCAACGTCCCATGCAAGCAGGAAAAGAGGCACAACCATTCTTCTTTCGCCCTACTGGAAAACTAAAATCCTTCAAAGTGGTTCCGATTCTGGGCATAGAGTTTCCTAGGCCACCTTCTCTACCTCGCATGACCCATTTGGTATTTGCTCAATTTATGCCCCAAACGACTCCGTAGAACGAGCTCTCCTTTGGCAAGAACTTGCAAATTTTCTTCCCCCAGTGCCTTCGATCTACGGAGGAGATTTTAATATGGTTGAATTCCCTCAAGATAAGCTCGGAGGGGTGTTTTTTCAACTGCCCAATCTTGAGTATCAAAGTTGGTTTGCCTTCAAGAAAAAGTTTTACCTTTCTAATCGGGCGGACACCTCCGCGGGCATTCCCCTCCACAGACTTACCTATAGCAATCTCTGTCTTGCGTAGGCTCACATCTATAGTAGGTTAGATAGGTTCTATTTCTCCACCCTTTCCTTCTGGCAAGCCTTCTCCACTACTACGGTTCATCACCATGCCACCTTATCAGACCATCTTCCTATCTCCATCTCCATCCAGATTCATGGTAGCCCTCACCGAAGAAAATTCCATCTTTTTCGACTACACAACAATTGTTTTTCTTCTCCCGNATACTCTAGTTCATGAGGAGCTAGCTAGAGCAAGATTAGCCTTTCAACATTGGGATGTGTACCGAGCACAAAGTGCCCTAACTAAAAGTCGGCTCACTTGGTTAAATATTCAAGATGAACACTATAAAGAATTTTTCAAGTATCTCAATTCTGCTTCCCATTCGCACTCTATAGAGAAAATCTCTAGCAATGGTACCACAATTACTAACCACAATAGTATCCTCTCTTTTCTCAAGAATCACTATGAAACCCTTTTTGCAGCAACCCCAATGGACATCTCTTCGTTCAAGGCTGCCACCTCCAATTATCCTCGCCTTATCAACTCTACTGTTGTACAAAGTCTTGACACTGATATCACTCTGGTGGAGCTTCAGGTGGCCTGTTTTAAGTTAAGTCGGGGTAAGGCTCCTGGTTATGATGGTTTCCCCATCGAATTTTTTCAAAATCATTGGGATTTGGTGGGAAATGATCTTTTGTAGGTCATTAACGAGGTTATCTTAACTGGTTCCCTCGGGCCCAATCTAAATCAAGGGATAATTCATCTCCTCCCCAAGTCTGGGGATCTTGCTGATATTGCCAATTGGCATCCCATAACTCTCCTCAATGTAGTGTATAAAATTTGGGCTAAGTGCCTTGCCTTACGATTGAAAAAAATTCTTGGCCAGATCATATCTCCCCAACAAACAGGATTTGTTCTTGGTAGATATATTTTAGACAATGTGGTTGCAGCATGGGAAGGTCTCAAGTGGGCCGAGGATGATGGACAAGATATTCTCCTAGTGAAACTTGATTATGCCAAGGCTTGTGACAACATAAAATGGGATTTTATCTTGCAGACCATGACCGAACTAGGTTTTGGACCTAAGTTCCTACATATGGTGAAATGCTTATTCTTAGATGCTACTGCAAGAATAGCCACAACCTTTGACATTACCTCTCCCTTTCCAATACATAGGTTAGTGCGACAAGGCTGTCCCCTTGCTCCCTATCTCTTTATCATCGCTGCAGACTTTCTTTGTCATCAGATTAACATAGACATTCAAATGAAAGTTCTCACTAGGGTTTGCCTATCTTCCTCTCAACAACATCTCCTCAATATGCACTTTTTCGATGACTCTTTCTTTCTAGTTCAAAACACAGCCGCCAATTTGCACCGCTTCTTATCAAGGGTGGAGCAATATTGTACACTCTTAGGTTCCACTATAAATTGGAATAAATCCTCTGTTTATAGCTTTTCGGGCAATTACAACCATGTCACCAGCTATAATTGGAAGCAGCTCTAGGATAAAGACATCATTAAGATTCTGGGGATCCCTTTCCATTTTAGAGGTTCAACCTCTATTCTCTGGGAGTAGGTTATTTATTGGATTCAAAAGAAACTTGATAAATGGAAGACTAAACCCCTCACACTTGTGGGTAAATACCTTGTTTGTAAGTCCATATGTGTGTCCACCCATGTGTATTACTCTTCGTGTTGGGCCCCCTCCAAAGCTGCCTACCAGAAGCTTGAATGGTTATTTCGTGACTTTATGTGGTCCTCCAAAGATTCTCAGAAGGGATTTCATCGAGTCGCTTAGAATATTGTTACTCTTCCCAAGAATAAAGGTGGCTTAGGTCTTTTGAATTCCTATAAGCAGGGAATTACCCTGGTTGCTAAGTTGTTGGTTCAGCATTTAGATTCCTTAGACATCATTGGGACCCTCCTAATATTAAGGCTTCATCAAGCATGTCCTAAAAACAAGCCCTTCTGGAAAGGCATCAATTTTGTTAATTGGATCTTTTCCCCCCTCACTATCATTCTTCCAGGTTTTCATGTTTTCAAAAGCATTTGGAGGGCCTAGCAAATTCTGCACAGTTACATTGACTGGAATAACATTAAGATCCATCCTCCTATCCTCTCTAGATTGTGTCTATGGTGGTTACCTTTGTCGCCTGGTCCCCTTGCCATCACAAAGGCTAAGGTGGATACCTCGTGGTTTCAGAAAGGTGTCATCTCCTTAAATTGTCTTAGGTTGGCTAGTTGTTGGATTTCGGGGGTCGAGTTTAGCAATTTGTATGGGGCGTCGGATGCAATGAACCATTGCCTAGTCCAAATCTACTCCTTTCTCCACGGTCATTGGCACATTGATGTTATGGTGCAAAGCCCTTTTCAAGGCTTTCAATGGCTTAATGGGATTAAACTCTTACCCTACTGGCCATCTATCCCCTTTCATATTATGCACGACCCATTCAAGGTCACTCAACGCTGCAATAAGCATTGGCACAAACACGAGTTAGTATCATTTTGGATCCCTCTCTTCCAAAATATTTGGAACCTTTCGACCCTCCCCAAAATTAAGCAGTTCCTTTGGTGTCTCCTCCACCATGGTCTACCTATTGGTAAACGGTTAGAATATCCAGGAATTCCCAATCCCAATTGCCCTCTCTGTGGTGGACAAGATGACTTTGTCCATGTGTTTTGGCATTGTCCCTTTGCTCAACATGTGTGGAAGTGGGCTTCCATAGTTTTTCCTTCATACAAGCTATCTCAAGAGGATGTCATATTTGGCTTTTTAAACATTACTTCTACTAATCTCAAGTTTCTTTGGAAAGTTATTAGGCCTACTATTTTATATTATATTTGGAAGCGAAGATGCAGTGTTATATTTCAAAGGACTGATTATTCTAATAAATGTTTGCTCACCAGGTTGGAGAAGTTGCAGATCTTTCGCCTCATTCATTTCCAACTCACATCTCAAGCATCCAGGTTCAATCTGGATAGATATCAGTTGGTTCATCTCTTGCAGCTCTGGGAAAGACTTGTGCATTCCAGTAACACTTAGCATCAGTAATCTCTGCAGGAAGCTTTCCATTTCTGTTGTGAGTAGTCACCATTGGAACTCTCTCTATCCTTAATTGAGAGTTTTTTTCCCTTATCTAATTCTATGTCCTTCTATCTTGTAACGAGTCAGCATGTGTGGACGTTTGGTGGTGCCCCAATTTGGGTTTCCTCCCTTAATACTTGTTTATTTATAAGGCTAGTCTCGAGTTTCATGCATAGTGCTCTCAGCTTCCCCCTTACCCTTAACCCTATGACTTGTTCAGGTTACTGTAATTGATAAACTGTTAATATCAATAGAACTTCTTTTCGGGGTCCGACACCCCCCTATAAACAAGAAAATTGATCCTTAAATAACATCAGCAATCCAAAACATTATCATAGTATGGCCTTGTGGTGTTGACACCAAAAATGAAATGTATTGAAAACAAAGAATTAGAGTACAACAATGGAGAAGCACTAAAGAGAGGTGAAACTCTAGTGGAACATAAAAGAAATACATCAATGGTTTTGAGGATGTATTTTCAAGTTTTCATCCTTACTACTAATCTTTAAAAACCTTCCATTTAGGGAAAGAAAAGAACAAGACATTACCCTCTTTCAAGAAAGCCATCTCAAGTTTTCACTTCCTATTTAAGGATTCTTATAAACAATGACTCTCTCTTCCTATTAAAGGCATCCCCAAAATCATTAGCCTTTTTCTTTTGACTCTGTTTTCCTCGATCTAACGGATGTTTTGTATAGGGGCCAAGCCTTGGTTCACAAAATTGGTAGGATATTAAAAGAGTAGAGAAATATTTTTATTAGATGATATGAAGATTAAAGGCATAAACACGCTTGCTCAAAGTGTTGTGATCCATGAAAGATGATAAGCATATAAGATAAGGAATATAAGATAAGGCTTGGTCTAGAGTTTGTTTTGCTATAAATAGAGCATTTGGAATGTGGCATACTTTTCTAAAGCTCTATATTATTTCATTAGCTATATTCAAACTTTAGCCAAAAGAAAAAAAAATGAGCCCAAATTTTTAAAAATAAATTTTAAAGACATAAAAGAACATAACAAGGATGGTATTTCTAGGGGATACAATGGCTAAGGATATGGAACGTCTCGTTGGACGTAGTACAAAGTAATACTAAGCAAACACTCAATTTAGTTGAGAAGCAAGTACTATGAAAGTTATGGTTAAATGTGGAAGGTTAAAATAAACTTAAAGCATTTTATAGATGATAAACTAGAGTTAGAAATTTCTTACCTTATTGTTAAAATCCCAGTTAGATTTCATAGCTTAATTAGTAGGCTTTATTTGAGTTCACATCAACTCAAGATAGAAAGTGGGAGATATATTAAACTCCCTAGAGAAAGTACATATGTACTTTATGTAGAGGATGCAAAGCATATTTCTCTTAATTTTCTATTGATTGAACATCTACGAAAAATATATACAATTGTAACAAAAGTTTTGTAGGATTTATTTTTTTTGCATTCAATGATGTTTAGCTACGTTGTTGAATCTATATTTATATTCTATAAAATTAATGTACTATCTATACAATGGCTCTTTTTTGGTTAATGAACATAATAAAATATCTAGTTTTAGTATTAGTTTCAAATTCATTAATTCATCCAAGAGCTCAAAATCATTATAGATAGTTGTAATTATTAGAGGTTATAAGAATTAATAAAGGTCACAAACTAGGACAAATACCTTTTGATAAATATAAGTTAAAAGTTAATTTATTTGAAGAACATAAGTGTCCACAAATCAAGAGACCATCCTCCAAGGCAAATGTACCATTGTCATGATCTGCATGTTAACCATAACTATCAATAGCCCATGAAGAGGCATTAAATAACAACCAAATATTGTATCATTGATAACTTTCAACTTCATTATTTGTTTATTTATTTTTTAAATGTAAGATGTTTTGAATCCTATTAGATTCATCATAAGTTGTAATTGCTTTTTTAATGATTGAAGAGAAAATAAATAACATTACTTTTAACTACTAGTTGAGATGTATTGGGTAACAACAAATAGTTTAATGTTCAAAAATAGATATGGTTAAATAGTTTTAATTTCAATAGCCATTAGATTTGGTAATGGTGAAGGATGAGCCTAGTGACTTTTAACTAATTAAGGTTTAACGCATTATTTGTTATACTAGTAGTTGAATCTTAATAAGCCATTATGAGTGGTAATCAAGATATTAATATGAAGGTATAAGAATGTTCTTAAATTGTAACTCATAACATTTATAATGAACATTGATCTTAAAACTGAGTATTTTCAAAGGGACAAAAACTATTAATATTAAAATAACAATATATGAAAGCCATTTTTTAAAATATTAAAGTAATAAGCTAATACTTGTTTAACATAAAACTATTAAGTTTATCATATATAAGAACTTTCAACTTTGAATTGATCTATTAACTTAATTTGTTTGAGAAAAACCAGTAAAGCATATATTAATAAATTATGTTCAATACATTTAAGACTAGGTTATGAATTTGATTTCTTCCTTTGCTTATGGTATGGTTGTAGTGGTGGGACCCTCATCTTTAGTGGATCACATCTACCATACTATAGAGGTAGGGATTATGCTACCATCCCCAAGTTTTCTTGCATTAACACACATACACACAAGTAGCATCACCAAACAAACATTGTACCAATGAATGCACCAAAATTGCAATTGTGTGTGCTCTAGTAGACAAAACATGAAGGCTAAGGGATCTTGTTGCCTACTAAAGTAAAAGGTACCATAAGGCATTTAGGGCTATAGAGGCTCAAGGGACAAACAAGCGTAGATTCAAGACATGAACTAGAAACAAAAAATATACATAGCCTCACAAGGATTAAAACATTAATATATGGCCCAAAGGTCTATAGGAAACACAATACACTCATAACCAAAACATTAAAAAAACGTATTAGAACTTAGAGCCATAGTGTTCTTCTTGCTAAGAGGGTTGTGAGAGGGTTGGTAGATGAGCGAAAGCCTAATGTCTTTCAGCTCCTTGACTTGAACCCACTTAATTTTTGACTTATGAAATAAGCACCTTACCTTTACAATTATAAGTTTTTCAAAATAACTATAAAAGAATTCGACAACCTTGCCCATAAGAGAATGAAGATTTTGATGATTGCAATGACTTATAATCACTTTTGTCGGTAGTAGTGATTCCTGTGTTATAGATTTCAACAGAATGCAAATTAGTGAAGGTAAGCACTGGAATTTTTTCTTTCAAAGACCTTAAAATTGACATCTTGCATGAGGAACCTGTTGCTATGTTTTTTCCCAAAGCCCTTAAAACATAGGTAATACATAAACATGTGAAGATTAGTTGCTAATACACTTAGTTGATTATAATTTTGTTACGGAAAGCCTTCTTGGAGGGAATTAATTTATTTTCTTACTATTTGTATCTTTACTTAAAATTGAACTAGCTATCAACAAGGGCTGAATTGTGAATGGGTAAATACTATTATTAAAAAAAGTACAAGGTTCTAATACCCTTGGATTTTTTACTAAGCATTGAATTAGTTTGGGGGTGTTGGAACTTGAAATAAGTGAAACATAGGTACACGTAAGATATATAATTTTATTAGAACTTTATATAAGTGAGCATTGCCCACTAGAATTGAACTCATTGGGACAACGTTAAGATGATAATAAATGAATAAATTAACATTGACATGTTAACCTCGTGGTAAAAATCATTTTGAAAGCTCTTAGTCATGGATTCAATTATGGTGTTGAAGTATATATCTTATGATATACTTATATTACAATTATTTTTGAGGGTCCAATACCCCCTAATAAATGAAGGAATTGCCATTGGTATTACTACTAAGAATTGTACCCCTTGTAACAATGATAAAGTGATGATGATGAATAAATTTTCATTAGTATCACAACTAAGAATTGAACTACTTGGAAGGGTAGGATGATGCCCTTCAAAATTGAAATCCTTGAAAGACTACTACGATGAACTCCTTGAAACACTAAGATGATGAAGAAGATTACCCTTTAAAATTGAATTGCTTTGAAGGCTTCTATGATGAACTCTTTTGCACAAACGATTAAGAATTAAACTTGTAACCTCATAACTAAAAGTACTCTAATAAACCCAAAACCAACTCAACAATGGTGATGACAAGTTCAATTTATTTTTGTTAATGTTTGACTACTTACTAAGGGTTGTATTAGAGCTAATTGGTTTTTGTTCTTTAAAGAAAAACATTTGGGTTTGGCACTGGCACCCAATCTCCACCATAATGCAATGCTGATCCGTTTTGTCCATGAACAGTTGAACAGCACAGTTCAGTTCTTCAATGGGAGAGAACCAGAAATGGCACAGAGAGAATAAAGCCCGGATAGAGAAGCAACCACCTGTCCTAACTCCTAGTGCAACAAACAAAAACTTCGAAAGCACAGAGCAACAGTTTTTTGAAAACCCAATTGCCATCAAGCAGATTCCGTATCACTGGATCCAGTATCAGTCGAAATCCCATGACAAAAGACCTAAAACAACCTCACCCAAAAACCAAAACCCAAATCAAATCCTATTCTTAAATAAATGCTGTCGTGGGCTCCTGGGCTACTACTCCTAGTAGTAGTGCACAATGTGTAATATTGTTATCTGTTGCTGCTGCTGCGGCTTCTGCAACTCAACTGGTACAAACAGCAGGTCAGCTTCGAATAATCACGGGCTCGATTGCCAAGGGAATGTATCCAGCACGGATATCGCCGTGACTGTGATTTATCATCAAAGGTCAGGTCAGGTCGTTTTTGCTCGGCAGTCAGTCACTAGACTCCTACTCACAGGCTGCTGCTACTACTATTACTGTTGTAGCAATCCAATGATTATTTTAATTGCTCATTCACAATTTCATACTGTTTTTCTGAACCGTATTGGATGGTTTTTGTCTTTTTTTTTCCCAGATAAAATTCACACGAGCAGAGAACTGCAGAAATGGTTATTGTACTTAAGCAAACTACTCCGGTACTAGTAACCCAATAGCCCAATAATCCTCTGCTGCTGCTGCCCCATGTCTCTGCAAATTCTGAACTGGGTTTGCTTGACTCGGTAACCCATTATTGCCCAGGGGCCTGGAATTTGGAAACTTTTCTGGGCATTTCACCTGTATGCTGGTGATATATATCCCTACATTTTCATGGACTGGAGGGCTAAAATACAAGCATGAAATGATGAATATTTTCTTTTTCTTAAAGCATCCAAGGATCTTCAGTCAGAGCCTTAATGCTTATTTTGTTAACCGGGTCTTCGAATGAGACATGATGATCTCAAAATTATATGAAATGGGCAAAATTTTTCTATAAAATGTACATGCACATTTTTCAAAGATGAGAAACAGCACTTACCATCCGTATGCATGATAAGTTCCAAAATTGTATAAAACTGGATTATATAAAGGTACAGCAAAGCAGAATTTTTCCATAAAATGTATATATAAATTTTTCAAAAATCAGACGAATGGGATGGTACTGGTAGGGTTAAACGGCAAGGCCAATACCCGTTTCAATGCACAGTTTTTCTGAGTCACTTTTTGGGTTCTCACGAGGCAGCCATGAATGGCAAGCCATGATGATAAAATAGATTGGTTTTGGGCAGCGCCTCCAATCCGTACCCATGGAAAAACCAGCCCAGTAAATGCCTTGGAATATGTGACGCACCGTCTCCAGTTTTGTTTTTGCCTCTGATTGTTTTTCTTAGAGCACTGTGCCGGCGCTCTGCAGATTACCAGCCCATTCGGCCATTAGGGCATAAAAAGGGTTTGTCTGATTTCCCCTTCTGATGATCTGAATTCTGATGTGATTCATTTCGTTTCGCTATCTCAGAGCCAAACAACAAACACACACACACATGATGATGCGACAGTCCATTCAATCTCAGCTTTCTGCTTTCTCCCTCTTTTTTCTCTCACTTTCAGCCGTACCCCGGCTGCGTGGAAGATTCCCCAGTTAGAGCAAACGAAGTTGCTTGCTAGCTCTGATACGGCCTAATAATCCAGCCCGGCTACTACGTTTAGGCAAGTTAGCTTCTGGGTTGTGCAATTTGTGCTGGCTTGCTGCAGTGTACTGCACCCCCAGTGCATTCCTTTTTTGGGAATTCCTTGGCCTTTTATGTGCAGAGTTGCAGGAGGAGCACCAATTGAACATGGAAGCAGCACTTTGAGCAGAGGTTGGAGTTATTGTATGTGGCTATTTAAAATACCCATCACAGGAATTTGCAGCAGGTAATCATGGCTGAGATGGAGGAGGAAGCTCAGGTTGTGGGTATGCAGAATGGTAAAGCCAAGTCCAAGTTCAGAAGTGTTTGTGTTTTCTGCGGAAGCAGTCCTGGCAAGAGAATCAGCTATCAGCAGGCTGCAGTGGAGCTTGGCATGGAACTGGTAATGTATATATAATCTTTTATAACTTTGCTTATGTTTCAGGTAGAGGTTGGCATGTAACTGGTAATGTATATAATATTTTGTAACTTTGCTTATATTTCAGTTGTGTTGGGTCAGTTGTTTCTTGCAAATATGTTGATATTTTGTATGCAATTCACACACCCGTATTGCTGCTGTACATGTTGCATTGCCGGAGTTCTGGTTTCCTTGACACGGTATGATATTGCTGTAGTTCCGTTGTAATATTCTGGATTTTGGTTTAGGGCACCATGGTTTAAAGCGTATCAGCTAGATGACATGATTTCACAAGAATCTCGGTACAGTGCTCGAAGCTTAAGAATCTCTTTGCAATATAAATAATGCTTATTAATCGATTCCTTTGCTTTTGTCTGGTTGGCTGAAGACATATATGCATGTGAATTTTAATGACATGTTTTTACTTTTTGGCATGTTGTTTCACATTCTTGCTTTTTGACAGCAAACACTGTGATCAGTGATACTGTTGGTTTTGTTTTGTATGCAAGGCAAAGTTCACTTGTTAACATCCATTATTGTTTTTTTCATCAGTGTGTGATGTGAAGTTCAACTGACTGCTCAGTAATATGTTTGTCTTTTTATTTTATTTTTATTTGATGCAGGTTTCTCGGAATATAAACCTGGTTTATGGAGGAGGAAGCGTGGGGCTCATGGGTTTGGTCTCACAGTCTGTTCATAATGGCGGAGGGCACGTTTTAGGGTAATCGAATAATGATATTCCCGATGTTACCAAGTTATTCTACGATGTTTTTGTGCCATCAGAATTGCAGTCATGCTTCTGAATTATTATAACTAACAGTCTCAAGTACATTTATTGATGGTAGGATCATTCCCAAGACACTGATGCGCAGAGAGGTAATAATAATATCTCCAACCCAAAGGATGTTGTTAAATCTTTCTAAAAATTTAAAAAGTAATGTTGTGTGTGTTTTCTTCCCCTTGTGCTTGTTTGGTTGAATCTACTGTTCAAAAACATGATGATAAATCCTCCTCAAAATTGAAAACATGGTGATAATGTTTTCTTTTTTGCTTGCTTGTTTGCGTTGAATCCACTATTGGGATTCTATTGGTTGGATCTTGTGCAAAAATGGGAGCAGATCACCGGAGAGACAGTAGGGGAGGTGAGAGCAGTGGGAAACATGCACCAGAGAAAGGCAGAGATGGCACGCCAATCAGACGCCTTTATTGCATTGCCAGGTATCTGTCCATGCAGCCTTCCCTGCAAACAGATTTTGTCTCTGCAAAATGCCAAAACCCAAATCCACACTGAATCTGCACATGAACCGGGGATCATCCTCTCCGACCAAAAAAATAAAATGAGAGAGATCTCGCTATCCCAACTACATGTTTCACAGTACAGCTGCCTGAATTATTTTTTGCAGGAGGATATGGGACTCTGGAAGAGCTGCTGGAGGTGATAACGTGGGCTCAGCTAGGCATCCACAACAAACCTGTAATTCTTCTCTCTTTGTTTCTTTCCACTCCTCTCTCTATCCATATCCATAAAACCCCGGTCTGTCTGTTCTCAATTATTGAATTTACAGACACAGAAATCAATCTGGGTGATGCTCTGAATCCTGAAACACTACTCTCATCCTGCCTGCATTTATGTTTCTTGGGTTTTTGTGGGGACTACAAATCTTGCATCTAGCTGCAGCAGTAAGCATCTCTAAATAAAATGCCAATATAAAATGCAGGTGGGTCTGTTGAACGTGGATGGCTACTACAACTGTCTGCTATCCTTCGTAGACCAGGCAGTGGAGGATGGATTCATCAACCCCACCGCAAGAGACATCATTATTTCTGCTCCTACAGCCAAAGACCTGGTCAGAAAACTCGAGGTAGTATCAGAATCATTCTTATGTTTTCATAATGCGAGAAACCTCTTTAGATTTCATTTTACATTTTCATGATTCGGGAACATCGTTTGGAATAATGTTAAGATATTTGTTTCTTAAGTTTCAAACCCCGGTTAGTGTCTGGAACAGCCGTTTAAAAGAGATTAAGCTTTCTTTCATTTATTGAATGTTACCCTTTCTCTCATTTACTGATCCTTCCAAATAAGTATTGAACTTATAATTCGAGATTATCAATTAGAATAATGTTAAGATATTTATTTCTTTAAGTTTTAAAACCAAGGAGGAGCGTAGCTGGAACAGCTACTCCAAAGAGATTAACTGACAAAAGATGTTAGCCTTTCTCTCATCTGCTAACCCTTCCAAATGAGTATTGAACCTGCATGTAATTTCTTTACGTTTATTGAACATGCATGTTATTTCTTTATGTTTTTTTAATGATTCATTGTAGGCCAATTAAGCCATGTTTATCATGATGATTAGGCCTTTTTCACGATTCAAGTCTAGCAAGCTCAACAGTGGCTTTAATGTTCATGCACGAAACATTCTGAAATAGGGCCATACCTGTTTACTGTTTTGCAGGATTATGTCCCGAGGCAGGATGGGGTCACATCAAAGCTGAGATGGGACACAGCCGAAGAACAGCAACAGCAACAACTGCAACTCCAAACTCTGCAAACCCTAAAACAGCCATCCTCGTCTCCATGCTTGAGAGAACTTTCCTCCAAGAACTCTGAAGAATCAAAGGACAGCAAACACTTTCCCTGCTAAACCCAAAAAAAAGAAAAAGAAAAAAAAGGAAAAGAAAAAACAGTATGATAGAAAGAAATCAAAAAAGAAATGCCTTCTCTCTGTTTTTTTTATTTTTATTTTTCTCATCTAGCTGTGTGATCTACAGAGATGTGTAGTAGAACTGTAGTTCTTTGCTTGTCAATGTTATGTGGATCCGTGCTGGAACCAAATGATGCTGGACCCATGTAAAGACTGGATTTAACAGAATTACAAAGACGGTACAGTTTGAATTCAAAAAGCCTGCAACGGCATGTGTGTCTTTGCTTTCCCAAAAAAATGGCAGCAAGTGAAGTACCCACAAAAATTTTCGGCCCTGAACTGAAACCAACTGCAATGGCTTTTCGTGTACGCATCCTGAAACATACGAAAGTTGCAGTCGCCATTGCCAGTGCATGTGCTCTGAAATTTCTCTGATCTGCATCTTTGTGATGATTTTCTTTTGTTTCTTCCATGTCACACGCATGCAGTCTTCATATAGATACACACACTTATGATTGCTCTTGTCAATCCCGACTTTCAGGTTTCTGCCCTTGGCTTTTGGTGTTATTCATGATTTTTCTTTTTTTTCTTTTTTTGGTTGGGTTGCAGATCAGAGCTTGCTGCAGTTGCAGGAGAGATTTTCTTTGTGATTTTGTAAAGGGGGAAATAAGTAGACTCTGAAAAAGAGACGAATCTTTGAATCGCCGGAGATCCGGTTCCTGCCAGGTGCCAACCAGCAAAGCTGAGCCTGTGAACCCAAAACGCCAGGTTTTCAACTTTCTGCTGGGCAACCTGACCAGTGATGAGCATCAGTTTCAACAAAATTCTATTGAACAAAAACTTTTGACTAGGCCAAAATACCTGAAATTCCTTTTCTGGGTTTCACATAAACTTTGAATTAAACTGTCTTTTAAAGCAATAATCACATTAACAGAGAGCAGGCGAATCTCACCTTTGTGCAACCGCAATGTGTGTGGGGAAGAATCATTAAAATAATATTTAAGCAGTTAATTTATATTTTAAAATGTTTTTTTAGGATTCGTATTTTTTAGTTTTCTAGATTACTTTATTTTATTAGGATAAGGTTAAAGATGATAATCAAAAAGAGAAGGTTAGGGTGAACACAAAGAGGTAGCTTACATTAGCCTTCAAATATAGGCATTAGCGCTACCCAGCCAAAATAATATTCTAGATGAGTTTCAACTTTTTATTAATCCTAGGTTCAATTAATTGAGGTATCTTTAAATTTTTTAAAATAGACTATATTTATTAAAAAATAAATAATTAGGAGGATTCTATTTAAGAGCAAAATAAAACGGTAAGATTTTCAATATGATGAAGGCCCAGTGGACTATTTGCATACTGATTTATAACTACAATTATCACTTTTAAAAAATAGTTATTACAACTCTTGAAAGCCTTTAAGGCATTTTGAATTACAAGTAGTATTGATAAATAGCTCATTAGGTAAGAATAATATTGGTAAAAATTCTCAATATAAGGTTTACATTTAGGTTGATGAAATATATATACAATCATTTTCCATTGGGTCTAGTTTTTCTATAAATATTGGTGTTTTGCAAAAACTTTCTATTGCTACCTTAAATCCTTTGGTTATTGAAAGTAATGTAAATGTTGTTAGGATTGCAATGAACATTCCTACTAACAATTAATTTTTATCTATTAATTTTTCAAAATGTCAATTATAAGGTTGTAAACTTGAGTACACATCCTTAATATTAGAAAAGGTTATCATTTTAGTTGTTGGTATAAAAGTTATCTCATTTTCTCCTTCTAGTCTCTTAAATTAAGGATTGTCACTCTTTGCATGTGCATAGGTTATCACTATTGTATTCTTTATATAATCTTATCAACATTAGTTGTCCATCTTAGAATTTTTCATCTCAATTCCACAAACTAGATGACATAGTTAACTAGACTAGGGCTTGCCACTCTTCTTAGTTTTGTTACTAAACATGCTTTCTATTTATCCAAACTTCCATCCTTTAATAACTTCTTAAACCTATGATATATGATCATAATTCAATGATCTTGTACTTTGGAATAGCTGTTACCATTGTTGTATGTTATACTTTTTTCTCTTGAAGTAATTTATATTCATGACCTCTTTTAGATTTGATTTTTTAAGAGTTTCCTTTTCATTCTTTGAAATTCTAAGACTTGGTAATGTGAAGCACCTTAGGTTTGTTTATTTTATTAATTTATAACTAGGGATGGATGGCTCAAGTGATCAGTTTTGTGTTTAGGGAAGGTAGCCCACTACTTTATCCATGGTAATGCTAGTTTCACTAATGAACTACATGGGCGATGGGGTTTTGAAACTTGAAATAATTGGAACATAGATACACCCTAATATATATAGTCTAATTAGAACTTTATAACTTAGCATTGCCCACCAAAATCAAACCCATGACTTAGAGCATCCAAATCAAGAGTGTATTGCTAAGCTAACACCTCATTGTTGCTCAAGTGGTTAGTTCATTGTCTTCTTAGGTAAGAGGTTGTAAGTTAAAGTCATACTTGAAATATCTTTAAGGTTCTAATACCGCTCCATTTATTATATTTATTGTTAATTATGGAAAAGTTAATATACCAACTTTTAAATGGACAATCAAGTAGAAATAAATGTTGTAATAAGAGTAATTATGATGTAATTATTGTAAGATATCTGATGAGTGGCGAGGTACCCCTACAGTCAACCATACAAATACGAGTGCTTCACGCACGATGCGGTCGAACTCCACAGACAGACTAGTTGTGGTATCTAGATAGTTATTCTTAGGTCGCAGTTCGCTGTCTTCCCACCTAGACTAGTATTAGCTTTGCATAAACGGCTCTCTTTACGATGCCTATAAGAGATTCGAACAACCTCTTGTATTTGCGTTAAGCTTGTAGTGGCCAGTAGGGGTTCATTGTCATCGAAGGTAATATTAAGCTTGTAGTGGCCAGTAGGGGTTCATTGCGTTAAGCTTATAATGGAAGGTAATATTAACTAAGCTAAGAGAGGAAGGGTGAGAGAATCTAAACTAGCCTACGTGCGATGAGCATCTATTCCTTAATCATCCATATATATCTTGGTCCTTGTGCACGACTACCACTGGGATTACCAAGCACAGATCCTAGGTACGCTACTAGGTTACCAAGTAGTCACACTTAAATGCTCATGATCAAGTCGTACTCATTCCGCGTTTAACAGGAGTTTAGGATGAGAAGAGATTAACTAAGAAAGCAGTAAATAAAAATTAAATAAATAATTAATTAAACTAAGTGAATGATGCAATGATGAAGTAATCTCGATCTTTATTGTTGGTCATGTGCATGTCCAAGTACGTCACACTTGAATAAGGATGCCGTACAATTACAATCACCATACTATGGGCATACACTGGGAAATAATTCTAACTCTAAGAAGGAAAAACTACAAGAGTTTGGGTAAGTAACTAAGAACTAACTCCTAGAACAAGGAAAGCCACCTCTTATTTATAGAAATTGAGGTAGGCTACGATATCGCGGGGCGGATGCAATATCATGGCTGATGCGATATCGAGGGTCTGATAACTAGGCCTGACAGACCATATCTTGTATCAGGGCTCTGATAACTGGGCCTGACAAACCATGACTCATCATACCCCCACGATTGAATAACAACTCGTCCTCGAGTCAAAGAAAGTGAGGAACAAGTTCAATTGATTACACAGTAGATAGGTATGGGATTATTGACTGACTAGGAGTTTATTTATGCCGTAGTGGAGAATTAAACAAAATTTGGACACAGACACAAAAGATAAAACTTGTGGAACTCATGGGGTTCCTAGTGGTAGTGGCTCCTCCATGGGTGTATTTTCCTTGTCTTGCACTCCAGGTCTAGGGAGTTGATGGTGTTGAAGTATGGCTTGGAGTTTCTCCTCTTGTAAGGCCTTGAGTGCCTTGGCATGCACGTAAGTTTACGCTTGTGCCATAGAGGCATCCCAGTCAGCCTTCTCTTTTTCTTCTGCCACCCTTTTATTCTCTATCAACAGTTTATTAAGTTGCTCAATTCTGAAAGTGTCCAGTTGGTTCTGAGCAACCTTTGGTCCTGTATTCGGAAGGTTTAATACTTCTGAAATGGCTTGAATAGAGAAATCAATAGTCACACCACAATTGTTAACCGTGGTGCCTTCTTCTTTATTGTGCCAAAATTGGTATGTTTCCCCTAAGTACCAGGCATTGCTTTCAGAGAGGGTAGGCCATAATGGGGATCCTTTGAGGTGATTCCTAATGGCCTCTAGAGAAAATTCT
>MNCI01012181.1:81676-95870 GCA_015680685.1 Gnetum montanum
AGTCTTCCTTTCTGTTTGGAAGCAAGTCTTGCATTGATGATTACCAGTTTGCCATTTTCAAGAATCATATATTCCAGACCAGTGGGCAATGGTTTCAATTTTAGGGGCTCTTGTTTTAATTTTTTAGGAATTTCTAACTTCCCCAAGTTGATGTTTTCAAGGTTAAGGCTTGGAAGTTGGCAGGGGACTTGCTCTAATGTGTTTGTGCTTTCAATGTAAGCGCAAGTTATTCCCTCAGTCAATTCCATGCACATTAGTGAGTTGCTCTCTTGATTAGCTATCAGCCATTGGGTGTCTTCTTGTCATGTGGCTGTTGCATACATGAACTTTTGTATGTTAATGTTTTGTGCACATTGGTTGCATGCAAGAAATGCTAAACTTTGCACAACCCATGATCTTTGTACGCAATTGCACCATGTATCATTGTATGCGATGCATGGAACCTTCTTCTTCTTGATCTTTCCAAAAGTGTTCTCCTTAGATATTTCCAAGGAAAGATCATGGATTCCTAGGCATGCATCTATAGTACTTAGCCATGCCCTTCCCATTATTATTGGGAAGTCCCCTTTACTGTTATTCACTTGTATCACTAGGAAATCAGCTGGGTACGACCACCCACACATAGTGGTGATGATGTCCTCCACCAGTCCCAAGGGAATAGTGATGGACTGGTCATCCAGCTCTAGGCGAGTATTGCTCTTCTTTAATGTAGGCAAGTTCCGGGCTTTGTACATTTCTTGCGATATTAAGTTGACTCTAGAACCTGAATCCAGAAGAGCTTTGCATGGCTCATTCCCAGCGATTTGGAGATAGATTAGAGGGCTTCTAGGATCAGAGAATTTCCTGGGAAGGTGGCCAACCTTGATCCAGTCAGTAACGACATGTGTTAACATAATTGTATGTGTTGAGTTTGACATTTGGTTTAAAGGGAGCTTTGAAGCTCTATTTGATGGGGAGGCGTTCAGAGGTTCAACCACTTGTGGTTGTAAGGGCTTGGTTGGACTATTGGTTCTAAAGAAAGGTCTTTTCTTCATACAGTTGTTGGAACCAACAGTGGGTTGAGGATTTATAGCCATTATGGCATTGCATTGCTGCGATTGAATAGGGAGTTCCCCTTGCATTACTGGAGCAGGTGGTAATGGAGCTATTAGTGTGAGAGTTGCGGATGGATTTGAGGGATGGTATATTTGTGGGTTATCTTCCTTGAGAGAAGGAGTTCTATAATACTCATAGGATTGGTAGTGATGTTGTGGTGTAACATGACTAATAGAGTCATGTGGANGAGATGGCGTAGTTGATCTCGCTACGAATAACCATGGCCAGGGCAACGATGTAACATTGCATAATAGTGGCTCATCGCATCATCCAAGGGTTCATGATTTCTTTGCTTCCATCCTTGGGTTTACTTCCGTAGGTTAGACACTCGGGAGTACATTTGGTACTTATCATTGAACAGTTCTAACATTGTACTCCACCTCTGAATGGATTTCAGTTCTAAGGATCGGTACCAGCTTTCAGCTTCTTTCACTAGTGTCCTTGGGAACAACTTCAATTTTTGCCATTCATTTTCTATGTTTTGCAAGGCACATGCATCGTGGAATGCTTTTAAATGATTTTGAGAAGTAGCATTGTATCCCCTTTCAAATCGTGGGATGTTGTTCATGTCTAATCTCTTGATCCTACTATCCTTTTGGTGCCTTGTTGGAACTCTTACGGCCTCCGTTATATCTAGCATGCTTCTAGTTATGAGTAGGGGTTCTTTATGATCATCTTGGCCATAGCATCTATGGTGTCTATGCAGTTCCCTACTCTCCCTTCTTCTATGCCTTGATTCTATAGAGTGCCCTCGTCCTCGTTCTCGACTATCTCGTCGATGACTTTCACGTTGTTTCACCTTATCCCCATGATTGGTTTCCCTATAATTGTTTCCAGACATTGAAGGAGAGGGTGAAGATGACAATGAAGGTGAAGAAGAAGGAGAACCATTGTCATGATGGTGTTTTCTACCTTCTCTCCGGTGGTCTCAGCCTCGATCGTGATCATGATCAGAATGTCCACCCTTATCGTGTGTTCGTGTTCCTTAGTTGAACACTTCGTGTTCGTGGATATCAGAACTAGGGTTGTGAATAGTGGAGTGGAGGTTCTAATACACTACCTCCTGACCAATGTCAGGAGGGGGAACATTGTTTTGTGGGGAACCTGTTGAGGCAGGTTCACCATCCTCAATTTCGCTCAAAACATGTGGGGCATCATGGGGCCATTTACCCTTCAAAGATGTATAGTATCTCTCCTGTCACAAGTCCCTTTGACGTTACGCTTCTATGGGATGATATTCCCTTAAGTCATGATTGCATGAAACATATTTCATGTATAAAAGCAGCATGCCTATTCGTGTGAGAGCACAAAGGAGCATGTTGGAAACTGATCGGTCTGGAGGCAACACTATGTTACCCTTCAAGTCTCTCCAACACAGTTGTTTGTCTTGGTGGAGAATAAAGGTGAAATCAGGTACATACTCATCAAGATGAGTATATACCACATGAAACTGTTGAGGAACTGGTGGATCTTGGTTATGTGTGTTATGCCGTCAACTGCCTCTTGTCTTAGTCCTAGGTGGTGAAGTGCTCTTATGCGAAGAAGAAGAGATCTTGTTTTGTTCAGTGTGCAATGTACCGCTGTCTTGTCTTTCTTTGATTAACCCTAAGGGTTCGTTCTAACTTTCCAATTATATGAATGATATCCTATGTTCTACGCAGCGCACAAACAACTAAGTCCCCGGCAACGGCGCCAATGATGAGTGGCGAGGTACCCCTACACTCAACCATACAAATACGAGCGTTTCATGCATGATCTGGTTGAGCTCCAAGGACCAAGTTCTTACGTGCCTTAATGGAACACTTAGGGTCAATCAATCGTTGTCTTCCCAAACTTACTTGTATTGTCATGGTTGTATGGTTAAGTAAGCTTGAGGTGTATGATTTTTATAGCTTTTGTATTTTTTATGTCTTCTGCTGATAATGGAGAGGGAGAGAGAACTAAGTGGCTAACTTACATTAACTATTCATTAACTAAGTTCTAAATGTTCCTAACACCAGTATCTGTTCCCACTTGCCGTACACCTCCTGAACTAGTGCAACGTTGCTGGGATTACCAAACACTAATCGTTACTGGGTTACCAAGCGCTACATGCATGCTCGAAGTGGTTGTACTTAGTGTATTTAACTAAGGGGGTTAAAGGTTGAGAAAGATATTAATTAACTAGGAAATCATTAAAAAATAATTAATTACTAATTATCTTAATCTGTATGCTGCAAGGTTTATCATAAAGTTCATCTTTATTGCCATACACAAAATTGTGCGTAGGTACAAATTGCTTGAATAAAGATCGGTTCACTCTATTACTCTTACTGCAGGCACACAGAAATAATTCTAACTCTAGAATGACTGAACTTCAAGAATCTAGCTAAGGCTCTAATTCTAACCTGTGGAACCAAGGGTGCCACCTCTTATTTATAGAAGATGAGGCAGGATGCGATATCGTGGTTCATCACTCATAAAGCCTCTTAGCATAGTGAATTTTTAACAAATTAAAGATTAGGTAGGACTAAGTAACATCTCATTTAGTTAATTGGCAACGTAATAGAATTAGGCCTTGCAGGAGTCAAAAGGGGGGCCTCCGAGGTGGTGGGGGTTGTGGTGGTGGGGGGAGGAGGGTGGGTGGTGGCTAGGGGCATGTCTCAGGGGTAAGGGCAAGTGGGAAGGGATGGAGGATTGGGCATTAAAACCTAAAATAAATGAAACATAGGTACATACTAAGATCTATAGAGGTTTATAACTTAGTTCTACCTAGTAGAATTGAACCTATGGTTAGGAGTTACCAAGTTAAGACCCATACTATTAAGGTAACACCTTATTGTTAAGTAATAGAATTAAGGCCAACTATACATTGTTGTATTTGTATTTTGTATAGGTTTATCTTATAGGAACTCTAGTTTCTCAAAAATATATATTAAATTTTATGTTATGTACTTGTAGTTTCAAAATCGTTTAAACTTCTATAGGGTATTGACCTATATAAAGTGCATTAGTTAGTTTTGCAATTTTAGTGAGTGGATCTCATTTTATGATTACTAATAACTTGAATCTTAAAATAGCCTACAAAGAGGTACTTCCTCTTTTCATGTATGACATACTAGATGAATCAATCAGACACATTTGTAGTGAGTTACTTCTATTGCATTTTACACACACATTTCTTTCTTATTTCTTTCATGTTAGCTTTGATCAGTTTCACAGTGGACTCATGATGTATAGTTAAACATGATTAAGGGACATAATTGATGATGTTGTTGGGTTCATTTTTCTAAAAATGAAAAATTACTAAAAGTAAAATATTTTCTAAACTATAGCTAACAAATAGAATAAGTAAAAGTAAAATCCTAAGTAGTTTGAGTATTTGCTATGATAGCCTATCACCATACTCCTAGATTTATGCAAATAATAGTTGAGTAATCAAACTAGTTCACTATTAGATGTACCAAATCAACTAGCCACTATGCAACCAAGTTAATTGTAGATAGTGCTTGAGGTCTTGGTGTAGTCCTTCTACTTTACTAATAAGAATAATAAATATAATGTAAATAAAAGAATTGTATAAAATTAATTTTTAATTTACAAGTAACAACAAAATTCAAGAAATGTAAATCTATATTAAGTCAAAGTGCTACAATGTGAAGGAATCAATCTTGGTATTTATTATCATTTATGGATTCATCCAAGTATAACCACTTGAATGAAGACTATGGATAACTAACTTATATACACACTATGAATACTTTTGATTAAAGAAATAAAACTACAAGAGTTTTCCTACTTTTGATTAAATTAACCAATTTTTGTTATCTTAATACCTATATTTCTAGGCAAGGATAGATATTATTTTAGCACACATAAATAGAGCTACATTAATCCATTTTTGCTAATGTAGATGCACTAGTGCATTACACCAAGTATTCAAATATTTGATTTCATCAATTCTAAGGTAAGGGCTATGCTAATTTTTACTATTTTATTTATATTATCTATAAATTATAATAAAATATACTATTTTACCCGAATTGAACATTACTTAGATTATAATTCTTCCAAAATGTGTGATGTATATGAGATCAAAGATTATTGTACAATCATGTTATGTTACACCATGTACAAAACTCCTCTTAATAAGAAAAAAATAATGTTTAGTTGATGGTGGTATATTTACCTTTTTCTTTTCTTGTGTATTTACCTCTCATCCCACATTATGGTGGGTTACATAAGTGCTGCAAAATAAAGCAATGCAATTTTAATAAGAGGCTTGCCTAATGTGCTTCCACCATTACATAACTACCATTTCCTTTCTCATAATAAGAATAGTAATATTCATATATATATAATCATGTAATCCACCATTAAGCTATCTAATTTCTTAGCTACTATAGCCAACTACCTACCTTTCATGGCTAAACTTTAATTTTCATTGAGCCTCAAAGTATCTATATATGTTAGTTTTTTCAATTGGAGTAGTCAATTTTTTTCATTTTCTAAAAAAGGATAAATATATATATAACTACACCAACATCACATAATAAAAAATCTTTGGCCCACCTTAATGATTGATAAAGGTACTATGATGATGATGATGATGAAGAATGATATATAACTATGACATCATAACATAATGGGTAGCATTAAAATTAAGTCATTTAGCTGCATATGTATGAAAATATTGTTTAAATTGAATAGTTGAATTCTAAGAAAAAAGATTATGGGGAAGCATGCTTTTATCATGAATTGAATACATTACCTACAATAGAACATCAAATTATTGAACTATCATTTACAATTACATGCATCTAATTTAGCATGTTATTAATATAGTGATGAGTAGCGAGGTACCCTTACGCCCAACCATACAAATCACAAGCATTCACATGCGATTTGGTTGAATTTCATAGACCTCAAGTTCTTAAGTACACTGGTTTCAAGGAAGTGAAATCTAATTAGAACAATAATTTTCTTCTTAGTTCCACTTGTGAGGTACAAGTATATGGTTAAGTGCAACTGAGGTATGTGATTTTTATCATTTTATATTTTATAAGTTTAATCACCTAGAGCCAGAATGAAAGGTAGAGTAATTTAAGATCTAATTCATCTACTACCTAGCTAGCCTAACATGAGTACCCATTCACACTTTCTGGACACATCTTGAATGCATATAGCGCTGTTGGGTTGCCAAACGCTAAGTGTTGCTGGGTTACCAAGCACTACATGTATGCTCAAAGTGGTCATGCTCGTGTTCATTAACAATTGAAAATTAATTGCCTAATTAAAGTGTATTAAAGTAAAGTGCATGAATATTAAATGCATTAAAAGAAACATTAATCTATTCTCAATGCTTTAAGGATTATCAAAAGGGTTCATTTTTTATTTTTATCACATTGTTGTGCTCAAGTACATCAGTGCTTGAACAAAGATCTATACACACTCAGATTCTTACTGCGGGCACTCAAAAAATATTCTAACTTTAGAGAAAACAAACTACAAGAGATTCACTATGCTATGACAAAAACTAATTAGAAATTGTGTGCCCAAGCACTATATTTATAGGCCAGCATATGCTCGTGATATTGGATATTTTACATTGCGTCTTGGGATCCAATATCAAGGCTCCGATATCGGAGCAAATCAAAACACGATTCATCATACATCCATGACTAAATAAAAACTCATTCTCAAGTGAAGAAGAGGAGGAACAAGTTCCTTACAAAATATTGGGAATGTATGGGATTGTTGACTGACATGCAAATTAACTCAGATGGAATAGACAGACTCTAAGTGCCTAAGTGTACAAAACTATAATCATTTACAAAATTGGGTGTTCATGACAAGAGAAGTGAACACCCTAGACAAAAATGACATCTTAGGCAACTAAAGAGTAAGGAAAAAGATCCAATGATCATGAAGAGTCCTTATCACATGGTGCTGCTATGATTGCTTCCTTTGTGAAGATAGTCTTTCTTCCAATTTGTGTGTTTTATCCATGCTTCCTATTGCAATCACAACAAAATTGTGGATTAGTATGCAATGTGTAACATATAGCTTTGAAGTACCTTGTCTCATGAGTGGCTACACTTGGCTAGGTTTGATTGTGATGGATGAATTTAGATAATAGTGTTAGTAGGAAGGCTGAAAAATATGGTGGAATGAATAAGCAGTCCATTAGCAAATTTTGAAAAGACCAAGCATAATAAAATACTTGAGAAGTGTTAAAGAATTCACAACAAAGACAATAAAAGATCTCACTGAAGAACATTGTGAAGATGCGCATAATAGGATGTCATTGATGGGGCAACTAAAAGGACTTGATTGTGAGAATTTTTAAAGGTAAAGAACTTAACTAACAAAACCAAAAGATATGCAAGTGCGTCCCTCCCAAAGTAGGCATAGGCCTTTTATTGTCCTTGCATAACTTCAACCTGAGGAGTTCGTGGGCTCTATGGATGATTAATGGTTATAGAGAGTTAAAGAAAAAAACCTAGAAGAAACTACCTAAGAATTTTGACACATCAAATCAGGACATCGAACAAGAACATGAAACTGATAGTGAGGTGAGACATGGAAAGAATAGTTAGAAGAGAGAGAGAGAGTGGAATGGAGTTCCTAATTACGGTCACATGAAGTCCCTTATGAGTTTTATGGTTAAATGACTTGATAAGATCCATCTTTAGTCTAGACCAAAACCAGCCACATTTAGTTTATATCATCATTCAAAGATCAGTCTACCCTTCTGAGACACAAAAGTGCGTCCACAGAACAACCACCATTCCTTATTAGAGAAGAAAAGAGAAGTAGGAGTGAGGAAGGGCCTTAGTTAGAGGGGACTTTAGGCATGGGTAACATGTCTTTCTAATACCATAACCAATGCTTATAGCCCATTTATTTTGTCTAAGGGGTGTGCTTTGAATTTCCATTAGGTTTTTTTTATGATGGAAACTACACCATGTAAAGATTTATTCAACTTTCTGTTATTGGTCAACATGGAATGGTAAGAAATCCATGAAAACACACATGCATCCAAGTAAGCAGGAAGGCACAAAGAATACCAAATCCCCTTGAAGTCACACCTTATTCAAACCTTTGAATCCTTTCCAAATCTAGAAACTACTAAAGTCACAAATTTGTTAAAGTTTTATTAATGAGAAAGAGATTGCAGATTTCTAAAACAAGGAAAATCATAGAGTTTGTGAATGGGTAGATGTTGTGGACTTATTGCCTATTTCATGAAAAAGAAACCATGTCCTAGTTATCAGTAACAAAATTCAAAGTTAGAATCTAGACATCAACAATCAAATAACTAAATAGTACATACCACCGTTAAGCAACAAATTACCACTGTGCTTGAGACTTATTAACAAAAATTTGAAAAATCACATCAAAATAAAAGAAAGTATAGAAAAAGTGTAAAATATTCAAGAAATAGAAAATGTACTAACAATGGTGTAAAACAAAAATTAGAAAAGATTAATAATGTGAAAACAAAAAAGTGGAAAATAAAGAATGTGCAAAACAAAAAGTTGTAAAAGTAACAAGATGTAAAACAAAAAAGTGGAAAAACTGAGGAGGTGCTTATATAGTTAGCATGGATGGCCATCTTCCCCATGGCTAAGTTGAAAGGAGGAGATTCAAAATATTAAGTTTGGTTGTTCATCTGATGAGGCGTTTGTTGCATTATGTGGCTTATGCTCATGGAAAGTTTTAACTTATTGCATATTGACTAGTTGTTTTTTGTTTGGGATTTTAGGTTTGTAGATCATTATGGCCCTAGAAGGAAAAGTTTCATAAATTATATAAGGTCCTTCTTACAATGTTTGGAACTTAGTTTGTTAAGGTACGTGTGTGGGGTTATAGTAGAGAACCTTATCTTCTAGTTGGGATTTGACTATTCTAATTCTGAGATCATGATGCTTTTTGTTGAATCCCTTGTGCAACTTGTTAGATGATGGGGCTACCAATTGATTTTCATTTAGCAAGTTGAGAGTCATTAATCTTTCTTTTCGTGCTAGAATTAAGTTGAGGTCAAGGTCACAAGTTGTTGAAAGTGTATGAAGCTTAAATTAAATGGGAAGTGTTGGTAATTTTCCATACACTAACTCATAGGGAGAATAACCTATAGGAAGTTTCCATGTTGAGTAGTAGGCCTAGAGGGCATCGTTGAGTTTCGTGCTCTAGTCTTTCCTATATTTGCTAATAGTTCTTGTTAGAATCTTTGTGATTTCCCTACTTGTAACCTTAGTTTGTCCATTAGCTTGGGGATGGTACGGTGTTGTGAGTTTATGTTCAATGCCTAAGGGTTACATAAGTTTTTGAAAAGTAGTGCTTGTAAAGTGAGTTTCATTATCAGAAATTAATGCACATGGCATACCAAAACTGTTTACAACATTTTTTTTTGTACAAATTGAGTAGCAATAGAAGATTTATTGTCGATGGCAACTGCTACTTTTTCCCATTTTGTACAATAGTCAACAACAACTATGATGTACGCCTTTCCATTTAACATGGGCATGATGGGACCCATGAAATCGATGCCCTAGATGTCAAAGGGTTCTAGCGGTTGAATCCATTATTGAGGTCCTTCTATTCAAGCAGTCATTCCACCATCTCATTGGTAGCATTTTCAAGAGCAGACATATTGGTGAGCATCCCTAAAGATTATTGGCCAGAAGTACCCTACCATCAGGATCTTAATGGTTATGTGTCTTTTAGCATAGTTGCCTCTTCAAGAACCTTCATGGGCATCTTGGAGAATGTGCAGTTGATGAGCATTAGGGACACACCAATGAACCAGGCCATCAATGCACACCTTGTAGAGGTGTCCGTTGATATCTATGAAGCATTTTAACTAGTGAAAAAATTGTTGTTTCTTCTGGTGGTCCAACCCTTGTGGCATCTCTTAGGTGAGAAGATAGGTGAGAATGCCATCATACCATTTAGGCTCATTGGGCAATTATTTAGTTATAACCCTAAAAAAGAGGTGTTCATCAGGAAACAAATCAAATAATGGGCTTTCTTCCTCTTTTTTGTCCCATTGCAACCTAGACAAGTGATTAGCGACCACATTCTTAGTGCCCTTTCGATCTACCATCATCATATCAAATTCCTGTAAGATCACCAACTATCGTATGACATGGGGGCTCACCATTGGCTTGTTCATTAGGAAGTGCATGGTGCTATGGGCCATGTGCACAAACACCTTGTATCCAAGCACATAATGCTTGAACTTCTCTAGGGTAAACACCACTATCATCAATTCTTTTTCTATGGTGGTGTAGTTTAGTTGTGTACCCACAATGCTTTAGCTTGCACAATGGATATAATATGGTTGTTTCTTGTCATCCATCTACATAAGCACAACTTCCAAGGCATAATTTGATGCATCCATCATGTCATGAAATGGTTTGGACCAATTAGATGCTTTTAGAATTGGAATTTCTACAAGTTTCTCCTTCAGTTTTTGGAATGCTTTTTCACATTTAGTAGTCTAGAAAAATGATGCATCTTTCTTTGTTAGCTTGACTAACAATTTTGCGATCTTAGAGAAATTCTCTATGAATTGTTGGTAGTAGCTAGTATGTTCAAGGAATGACCAAACATCTTTGATAGTTTCTGGTTGGCAGGTAATTTCTTGGATGATCCTTATTTTTTTTGGGGCCTACGTCAATTCTTGCTTGTGATATTCTGTGCCCTAGTATAATGCTTTCTTGGACCATCAAATGACTCTTTTACCAATTGAGCTAAAGATTTTTTTCCACACATCTTTTTCGCATTTGCTCAAGGCAATCCAAGGCTTGCTCAAATACAACTCTGTAGGTGAAGAAGTCATTCATGAAGACATTCACACCACTACTGATCTACTATTAAAAAATGCTCAAGACTAGGCATTGAAATGTAGCAGGGGCATTGCATAGACCAAATGGCATCTTACAATATGCAAAAGTTCCTTAGGGACTCATGAAAGTTGTCTTGGCCTAGTCCTCTGGCATGATCTGCATTTGGTTATAGCCACTATAACCATCCAAAAAACTATAATAATAATGCCTAGATATTGTGTTTAACACTTGATCAATGAATTGCAATGGAAAATGATCCTTGAATGTTGCTATATTTAGTAGCCAAAAATCAATGTAGACCCACCACTTTCCATCTTTCTTTGGCACTATTACAAGTGGAATAACCCACTTGCTATCTGCAATAGGATAGATGAACCCTACCTTGAGGAGTTGTTTGATTTTTTTCTTGAAGATCTACTTTAGATTGATGTTTAATCACCTTTGTGGCTACCTCTTTGGCTTCATGGCCAAATCAGTGTAGATACAATGCTAGCATATCTTAGGATCAATCTTTGTAAGTTTAGGATATGATCAATCAAAGGCTGCTGACCATATTCCAACCACTTTTAATAGTATCTTTTTTTGTTCTGGAGTAAGATTTGCATTGATTATGAATAGCTTTCCATTTTTAAGAACACATATTCCATGTTAGCCAGTAGCATTTTTAGTTCAAGGGTCTCTTACTTGAACTTTTTAGGAATTTCTAACTCTTCCCAATAGGTATCATCCTTGGCATCATTAGAGAGTTGATGATGAACTTACTATAGTTCATCCATGCCTATGACATATGCACATGTTAAGTTCTTAGTCGGTTCCATGCAAAGTGTGCTATTTTTAGAATCAGCATCAACCATTGGCTGGCCTCTTTTTTTTTGTGGTTGCTACATACAAATGCCTTTGAATATAAACTTCTGGTGCAGATTGCTTGCATGTAGAGATGGATGCTCATTTAACTGACTAGAGTTTTTGCACATAATTGCACCTTGTATCATTATATGCAATTCATGGAACTCACTTCTTCTTGATCTTCCCGAATGCATTTTCTTTAGATATTTCTAGGGAAAGATCTCCAATGTCCATTATTACATCAACAGTGCTCAGCCATGCCCTTCCCATGATGATTGAGAAGTCCCCTTTGCAATTCTCCACCTTGATCACTAGAAAATTAGCAGGATAAGACCACCTAAAGATAGTTGTTACAATGTCTTCTACCAATTCTAATGAAATAGTGATGGACTAGTTTGCCAATTCTAATTTAATATTGCTCTTCTTGAGAGGATGTAGGTTCAATGTAGTATACATCTCATGAAAGATCAAGTTGACATTAGAACCAAAATCAAGAAGATCTTTGCATGATTCATTCTCAGCAATCTGCAAATAAATCAGAGGACTTCTAAGATCAGCTAATTTTCTGGGAAGGTTGCTGGCACAAATCCAATCAAATATGGCATGAGTAAACACAATAGTATGGATCTTGGATGGTATTTGGTTTGAAGGGGACTTAAAGGAATTTGGTACAGAGGGAAATGGAGAAACATGGTTGCCAATCATAGGTGTATTTGAGGGATTAGGTAGAATTTTGCATCAGAAGAAAGGTCTTTCCATTGATCAAGTATGCGAACCATTTGGTTAATAAACTGGTTGTAGATTTATAACCCTATTAGCATTGCATTACTGCAGTTGAGTTGGGAGTTCAACTTACATAGATGAAGTAGGTGGTAGTTGTGCAAAGGGGGGAGGAAGATGTGTAGGAACAAGAGGAGGATAAGGGTAAAAAGTGTTATCCCTTCTTACATGTGGAAAATGAGTTCGATAATAATCAGAAGAGTGGTAGTTAGATTGAAAAGTGGAAATGTGATTGGAAGATTCATGTGGAGATAAGCGTTTTTGAACATAATACCCATATGGATCAGGTTGTTTGTAAGGGTATTCCTGCCTTGGTGGTGCTAGAGCCCATGATTGTGGTTGCTACCACTATTGACATTGCTCATAGGTTTGCGGTATAGTTCCACTTAGATAATACTATTGTTGTTGGTGGAATTGCCTAGAATTACCTTGAGGATAAGACAATCTTCTAGGTTTTTGCCTTTATGATAATCATGGATTCAAAGCGTACACCCCAAACTCTTGTAAGTGCGACACTAGGAGATAACATCCTTTAGGATGTCCATAATGGAAAATTTCACATCCACCATCATCATCTGAGTCACTTCTTGCAACTTGCTCTATTATAGTAGTTTTTCCCTTATCTCTTTGATAGGTATGTTCAGCTTTCTTGCATCTCCTAGACTCACGATCACTACCTTGTTCTTTAGACTCTTCAGTAATTTTTAGGACAACTTGAAATTTACTATCCATGGAGTTCCATAACTAATCAACCTTGGCCATAATTTGAAATTGAAATTTTTGAAGTGGTAAGGTTTTCCTATTCACCACCTCATCAAGTGCTGATTCCTCCTCACTATCACAGAATCAAACGTTCCTCTTATGAATGGAATGACCACAATTATACTCTTTTGCACCTTCTCATTTTCTTAATTCACCTTCCTGTTTAGTTACCTACTCAATTAATCTTTGGATCTAATGGATGCTTAACTTTGATAGTCACCCTTGGGCATAAATTCCAAGGGTTGTCCTCATTTCAGATTGAAGCTCATCTACAATGTGGCGAAGTTGGTCTAGCTGAGAGTAACCATGGCTAGGACATATATGCACTAAGGAATAGTAACTACCAATGGCTACATCCAAGGATTCATGTGTTCCTTGTTTCGATCCTTGGATTTGCCTCCTCAAGTTGGACACTTTGGAGTAAGTTTGATATTTGTCATTGAATAATTCCAGCATTTTACTCTATCGTTTGATAGATTCTAATTCTAAGAACTAGTACAAGTTTTCTGCTTCTTTAATAAGTGTCCTTGGAAATAACTTAAGCTTTTGCCACTCATTTTCTATGTTCTATAAGGCACATGCATCTTGAAAAGCTAGGAGATGGTTTTGTGGATCTAAGTTGTATCCCCCTTTGAATCGAGGAATATTATTCATGTCTAGTCTTTTGACTCGACTATTGATGAGTGGCGAGGTACCCCTACACTCAACCATATGAATACGAGCGTGTACGCGTGATCCGGTTGAACTCCGTAGACTAAATGCCTTAACGCCACAAGAAACACTTGAGGTTAATCGTTCGTTGTCTTCCCAGGCTTGCTTGTATGTGTCACGGTGTATGGTTAAGCAAGTCTAAGGTATATGATTTTTTTGGTATTTTT
>MNCI01012181.1:103788-115957 GCA_015680685.1 Gnetum montanum
ATTCCTTGACTAGCCGTACACATCCGTAGATTCTCATAATCAAGTCGTACTTGTCCCACGCTCTAGGAGGAAAGGGTTGAGAGAATCTATTCATGATGAGTAGTTGATTCCTTGGCTAGCCGTACACGTTCGTCAACGCTTGTAACCAAGTCGTACTCATGCCGCATCACTAGGAAAGCAGTAAATAACATTAATTAAACCTATCCATGCACTTCAAGGTTTATCCGCAAAGCTCATCTTTATTGCCGTACACAACTTGCGTTCAGGTACAAAGCTGCTCGAATAAAGAATCGTTCGCTTGGGGGACTCCTACTGTGGGCACATGGAAAATATTCTATCTCTGGGGTGATCAATCCGCCAGAGCTTCATTACTTTACGCCTAGGATGAGAAATAAGGGGAGTGCCGCCTCTTATTTATAGATATGGTGGTGGACCGCGATATCACGTACGCGATATCGCAGGGAAAGACGCGATATCACGGCTTGTGCAATCTGCGTCTCATCAACTATCCTTTATGTGTCTTGTAGGGATTCTCACTACCTTTGCAATGTTTAGCATACTTTAGGTAGTAAGCAAAGGATCATAGAGGCCATGATTTTGGTGCCTACAATTCCATCTACTACCCCTTCATTCATGGTGTCACGTCTCTCTTGAACGTCCATGCCCTCAGTCTTGGCTTGCATAATGGTCCCTTCAATCATTTCGGTCTTGTTGGTCACCTTGGTCATGGTCATACCTTGTACGATTGTGGTTGGAGCTAGAAGAAGAAGAAGATGATGACGAAGATGAAGAGGAAGGAGGACTAGCACCATCACGATGCCTACTACCTCCTCTTTGATGATCACAACCATGATCACTATCTTGTTTCCTATCTGCATGCCTACCTTGACTTGCCTCTTTGGATCCTCCTTTGTCATTGGATTCATTCTCACCAGAACTAAGATTGTGAATTGTGGATAGTAGATTCTGGTTTTGACCTCCTTCATTGAAGTCAAAGAGAGGAATTTCACTAAATGGAAAACTCCAAGAGAAGGGTTCTTTACCATATTTTTAGTATAGTAAGAATGCAGAATCACTAAATCCTTTTTCCTTCATAGATTCGTAGTGTTGTTCTAGCAGGTGATCACTGAGATGTTGTGCATTAGTGGGATGATAATCTCTTGCATCATAATCTTACACAACATAATTAGCATGAAGTATTTGAAGACCTAATTATATCAACATTTGTTGGAGCATTGTAAAAATGGATCGATCTCACGACAATGTAATGTTTCCCTCCATGTCACACCATCATAGCTATTCTTCCTGGTGTAGGATGAAGGTAAAATTTGGAAAATACTCATTAGGATGAGCATATACCACTCTATATTGCTATGGCACTAGCTAATGCACTCCATCAAACTTAGGTGGAGAATCACTCCTGTGAGAAGAAGACATCTTATGTTAGAAATTAAAACATAGTATGCTTCTTTAAAATTGTTGTAGTAATTGTAACGTATGATATAACTCTAAAATTGCTATTCATCCTGGTGTAGGATGAAGGTAAAATTAAATACATACTCATTAGGATGAGCATATACCACTTTGTATTACTAGGGCACTAGCTAATGCACTTCATCAAACTTGGGTGGAGAATCACTCCTATGAGAAGAAGACATCTTATGTTAAAAACTAAAATGCAGTGTGCTTCTTTAAAATTTTTGTAGTCATTGTAATGTATGATATGACTCTAAGGTTCATTTCAATGATTTTGAATAGTTTCTACTAAATCTTAGATAGCACACATAACAACTAAAAGGTCCATAGCAACAATGCCAATGATGAGCGACAAGGTACCCCTATGCCTAACAATACGAATCACAAGCGTTCATGTGTGATCTAGTTGAATTTCATAGACCTTAAGTTCTTAAGTACACTGGTTTCAAGGAAGTGAAATCTAATTGGAACGATCATTATCTTCTCAGTTCCACTTGTGAGGTATAAGTATATGGTTAAGTGCAATTGATGTATGTGATTTTTATCATTTTATATTTTATTAATTTAATCGCCTAGAGCTAGAATGAAAGTAGAGTAATTTAAGATCTACTTCATCTACTACTTAGCTAACCTAACACGAGTACCTGTTCCCACTTTCTAGACACATCTTTAATGCATATAGCACTACTGGGTTGCCAAACGTTAAGTGTTGCTGGGTTACAAAGTGCTACACGTATGGTTGAAGTGGTCATGCTCATATTTATTAACAATTGAAAATTAATTACCTAATTAAAGTGTATTAAAGTAAAGTGCATGAATATTAAATACATTAAAAGAGACATTAATCTATTCTCAGTGCTGCAAGGATTATCAAAAGGGTTCATTTTTTATTTCCATCACACTACTATGCTTAGGTACATTAGTGCTCAAACAAAGATCTGTACACACTCAAATTCCTACTGTAGGCACTTAGAAAATATTCTAACTTTGGAGAAAACAAACTACAAGAGCTTTGTATGCTATGACAAAAATTGATAAAAATTGTGTGCCCAAGCGCTATATTTATAGGCCGACATATACCCCACGATATTGGATATTCAACATTGCATCTTGGGATCCGATATTGGGTATTCAATAGTGAGGCTATGATATTAGAGTAGATCAAAACACAATTCATCATATAGTTAGTTATGTTTCAATATAAGGTAAATGAGACTAAGTTGTAAAATCCATTGAATTTAATACTAGGTTTTAATATCTCTTACTAGGCTTTGATACCATGTTGGAGTTTACATTTCATTGTCTTTGTGATGCAACATTGGTGCTTCAAGATCTTTTATAGAGAGATTTACCTTTTGTAACTAATAGTAATATTAATATTATGGAGATGTAAGATTGTAGCTCTCTTTGTAATGATAACTACTCTTTGTAATCTTGGTAGTTTTGAGTATCATGAGTCTTACTAATTAAACTACTTATGAATCCTCTTTTCATGAAGAAAGTTATGTTGCACTGAATCCATAACTTGATACTCCTTCCTTATCTTGGTAATTTGTAATAGTATCTTTGGGCTTGTTGTATCTCTAGGTTTTTCCTTACTAAGAACTTCATCTATTGCTATTCTTGGTGGTGCATCTTCTTTTTGTTCATATTCACTTATCCATCATAAGATATAATATACTTATGATTGTTGATCGTAACTTAATCTATTATGATATCTTGTACTTTGACTTACTTCACTTTACTTCATTAAGTTTCTTCTAAACTTAGCTTTGCAAACTTCTCTTGTACTTCATTAAGTCATTACTGATTTAACTTCATTGAACTTTACAAAATACTTTTTCATAACACATTCTTCTTCTTGGCTACATCCTTACGATGCTTGCCTTTGCTTGTTACTCATTACAAGTCTAGTGGAAATTTTCCCGATTGGTCAATATTATGTGAGTTAGGTCTTCTTAGGCTCCTTAGAGATCCAAAGTTTGACTTATTATGGACTACTACTTTATGTGTAGCTTATTCGTTCTTCATAGTCATCTCCTTCATCCATCATAAGCTTCTAGATGGTCTTCTCTTCTTCTTTAGAAAACTAAACCAAATTACGAATGGCTCACTAATGAGTAGCAAGTATCCCCTATGTCCAACCATATGAATCACAAGCATTTAAATGCAATCTGGTCGAATTCTATAGATGAAACTTCTTTAGCATCTAGATTACTAAGCATTAATCATAGGTCATTTTCTTCTCACTTGGACTAGTGGTAGTTTTATCATGTAGGTTTAGTCCAAAGTGAGACATATTATTATCGATGCTACACGATGGATGCTCACATATTAAATTTGTAGCTCAACAAGGATGTGTTAATGCATTTGACTACATCAACAAAGAAATGCCTATATTTTCCTATTATTATTGATGCTACACGATGGATGCTCACATAATTGAATAATAACATAGAAATTAATTATTTAATCTAATTAATAATACAATTAAATCTAAAACTATCTTTAGGGAAATGAGTATCCATTCCTAGCTTGTCATACATGTCCCAGACTCACGTACCCATCGCTGACATTACCAAGTGTTATGGTACTAGGAAAACCAAGCAATAATGCTGCTAGGATTACCAAGCGAATATGTGTTTACGTTGGAAAATGATTGTGCTCATTCCACCAAGTGATAGACATGCATGGAAATGTAAACATTAACTAAGTACATATAAAGTAAATCTATTCTAAGTCAAAGTGATGCAGTAAATATAAATTAATCTCAATCTTATTAACATTCATGGAATGTGTCCAAGTACAATATCACTTAAATAAAACACTATACAATTGATTCAAATCCACATTGTAGGAACTCAATGACTATTTGTGAAGATTAGAAGAGAAAATTGTAAGAGTCTAGCTACACGATGGATGCTCACATATTTATAGGAAAATATAGGCATTGCATTGACAAGGATGTGTTAATGCATTTGACTACATCAACAAAGCTATGTCAACAAGGATGCGATAACGTAGCTAAGTTATAGTAGATGCAATATAGCTTCTATGATATAGCAAATGTGATATAGCATCTATGATGTAATAGCTAGGTGAGATGCACCAACAGGGATGCTACAATGCAGATGTGACATAGCATCTATGATATCTTAGTCAATTGATACACTTGAGAAAATGATGCTTCATCATGTCCCAACGACTCATCTACCTAATATATTAAGTCTCATCACTCACTTTGGATCTTCTTTTTCTATTTAGAAAATTGAATTCGATCTTCACTTCTTTTATTTATGTCACTTATTTAACCTTTTGATTTTGGTGCTTAGGTTTTTGTTATGAATCCTTAGCTTTGTAAAATCTTCTAGTATTGCTATATGCTCATGTTCACTCTTTCGTAGTTTTGCAAATGGTTGTGATTTGTAATCTATTTATATTACAAACATTATTTTTTGTTGTTATTCCATTTTCATTTCATGTTTGTGCTTACTTATTGTTTCATGTTACTCCACACTATTCCACTTATTCTTGTTATCTTATTCCTTTTTTCTTATGTTACCATGTGAGAGCTTGTAAAATTTTATCTTCTGTAAGAAGTTATGACTCTTCACTAAATCATCACGACCATTTGTAATTGATGATAGATTAAGTTAAGAAACTAATAATTGTATCTTAACTTAGGACTATATTCTAACACCATACATGATCAACTTATATAATCTATTTACTTAATGTCTATCACATAATCTCCTAACATATCAATTAGTGCTATTAATATAGATGATGGAGAACATTAATACATGGATAATTTTATTATCTTACCACTAGAGAAATTGCTAGTCATTTAACACTAGCTTAAAAATTAATTTATGTAAATATAGTCATCGATATTTCTTATTAGTAAATCACGATATCTTATATCAATTTTATGCTATAGGTGTTCTTCTACATTGTCTTAATCTAGCTAATGTTAAGATAGTCCTTGATTCGGTTCATTCAAAAATTTGTGAGCACTTAAGATCATATTATTTGACTACTCATGAGGCTATTAATGGCCAACCATAGCTAAAGACACTCTTAACCTAGTCAAAATAGATGATACGTTCCAAAGACATGCACTAATTATCTATGTCCCTTCACATGAACTTGACATGTCTCAAATCACATGACCTTTTCAAAAATGAAACCTAGATCTTATTTATGCTATTATTCCTCCATTTTCTAGGCACCAATTTATTTCAAAAGCTATGGAATATTTCACTAAGTTAGTAGAAGATTTTTCTTCACATTCCACAAAGTCCTGTTCATCTGTCATTTTCATCTTAATAATATCATAATTCACTTTAATATACCACTCCAAATTGCAATTGATAAGGGGTCTTAGTTCAAAAGTAAGAAGGTAACTGACTTTTGTCCCACATAGCATATTACACATCATTTTCTTCATCTTATTATCCTCAATTCAATTATCAAGCTAAATCAACTTATGAGATCCTTGTTCATTTTCTCCATACCATGCTTAATAAAACCCGATGCAATTGCCAATGTTCCTAACATGCTTTTCCTTATTTTTATTTCTTTTTTTTTTCACTTCCATCTATCTTCCTATCCTTCTCTATCCCTTTCTCATTTCATGCTCTACATTAGTGAGGCCAAGTGAGTGTCTCTACTTTACTTCAATGAGAATATGATTAAGAGAATTAAGTATGTTAGGGAGTGATTTATTAACATTTTTTATGCTTCTTAGAATCTAGACACATCTCATTTCTATGGTGTAGTACTCCCCCATAAGTGTACCGATGATATCCTAGACTTTCTCCTCAATTATCCTTCATTTAAACCTTTTGTAGGTACCTATATGCTTCTATCTTTTCTTGATGGATTCTCCTTTAACTTTTTAGTAGTATCCATTAAGAAAGAGTAATTTTGTATCCATTTTGATTTATTCTACATAAGTTAGAGTTTCAAATACATTCTATAGCTTTAATTGCTCAAGTCATCACTAAAAGTTCCAACCTCAATGTCATGCATCATCAACAATGTTTTTTCTAATAATCATCTCTAGCATGTTGTAATATTTGATGTTGTACTTGTAAGATTATTTTTTGATTACTTATCTTCTAGTGTTTATTTTCAATGTTCGGTGTCATCTCTTGTGCGTATTCTGACTTGTAGTTTTAACATCAACTCTAAAGTTCTGAACATCTAATGTCAATTCTATCTTTCAACATTCAACATCATTCTTCTATGTCATCTACATTCTAACATTTTTTATAGCTATGTACATCAACTAGAATTCTTGAGAGCAAAAGAGATCTTCTTTTACCAAAAGAATAACCTCTATTAATTTTCTTTGTGAGTAACAATAACCCTAAGTACTCTTAGTCCCCTTGGAGTTTTTGATCTCCTTTACTATTTCCTACAAGCACATTATACTCCCTATTATGTTATTCTCCTAACACATGATGATTCTGATTAGATCTAGATGCATACATTAATCTGATTCAACCTCTTTTCCTTTTTTTTCTTAGTTGTAATCTACATTAAATTGAGTTTTTTAGTTAAGATCTTCATCACGCACATGTATTAGAGAAACTGGTGTAATGTAGTGTTGTACCCACTTTGGAAATTTTTTGCATAGTTTAGAGTCATAGATATGTTCTATGGCTTAGCATTAAGGCCATCTTCAGCTGTCTAAATTCAACGTCTTGTGTCATGTGTAATGTAGTTTCTAAATCTTTATCTGTAGTTTTCCAAAAAATGATGTGTTATGTCATCAACAATGTCATTTTGTCTTTTCTTCTACAACTTTTAGTTTTTACGTTCAATGTCAATTCCAACATCAATTTTATCTCCAACTTTTAACATCCAATGTGAATCCTACTTTTGATGTCTAGTGTCAATCTTCACTTTTGCAACATATTAGCTCTTTGATGTTCAACATCAATCCTTCTTTTGACATTTGATGTTAATTCTCACATTGACTTTCTATACATCAATTCTCCTATCTAGAAACTTGTAGAATCTTCTAAAAGATTCTATAGGCACCAATGCATCATTGTTATACAATCTATGAGACATTTTCAACCTATAAATGGGCGAGTACCCCTAAACAGAAAGGGGTTAGCTTGCTAGTTAGTTGACATCTCTAACCATCTATTTAGCCCTTTGGTGATTAGCATTTGTTGCCATTTTCTCAATGCTTTCCAACCATCTTTTCTATTTAGTGCAGTTAGCATTCTTTGCAATTGGCGATTTGGAAACCCCTTTTCAAAGACTACCTCTCCATAGAATAACTATTCCCCCTTCTCTCTTTCTTTAGAGATACTAGATTCTTTGATTTCTATCTTCATTTTCATTGTTGACATATTATATCCCTTTCATGTTGTCCTCTTGACTCATAGAGAATTACTTAGAATCAGATAAATGCATCAATTTGATCCATCCCTCTACTTTGTCAACAACTAAATCTACACGGATTCTTTTTTGATTTACACTAGATGCATGCATCAGAAAAAGAACAAGATAACATAACTCCTTGTTAGATACCTTTGATCCCTATTACATGTCCTAGAACATTTTTTATAGAAGTTCTCATTTTCCAGCCACATGCTATGCTTTATTTTATCTAGATATGCATACAATCTCTACTCGTTTTCTATTGGCTATTTCACACACACACATTTCTCTTCTCATTTGATACCCTTTCAATTTTGTTCAATGATCTAAAAGTCCCCTTTCAATTTGAGGGAGATTAATCGAAAGATTATTTTTTCTTAGACCATTTGATGGCCACATGATTACATGGTTTAATTTTGTATTAGATTTTGACGAATCTCATTATTACGACAATTCCTAATGCAACACATAGCTCCTCGCTAGCCACCTCTAAGTCCCTAATCTCATCTCTTAGATCATCACTATTTTGTTCTAGGTTCTTTTCTTAGTTATTTATGTTGACTTTTAGCTTTAATAATTATTTAGTACTACAAGCATATTTCTTTACCATTATTTTTTGGTTAATTTAGGACCAAAGTTCATTTATCGTTCTTTAGATTTAATCTTGTTCCATTAATTAATTTTTCTTTTTTTTTAATCTACATGATTTAGTTTCTTTTTGATTATGAGATGATAGTAATATCATGTTGACATACATTACTTTTTTTGCAATGCATTGTGATTTATGACAAGTAGATCCTACACCCAACCATATGAATCACTAAGCATTTAGGTGCAATCTGTTCGAATTCCATGGACTTATATCCTTCTCAGTACATTGGTCTCTAGGAAGTGAAACTAACCATTGTAATCATTGTCTTCTCATTTACACTTGTGAAATGCAAATGTATGGTTAAGTGCAACTAAGGAATATGATTTTTATCATTTTTATGTTTTATACTTTAAGTTGCCTAAGGGTAAAGAATAATGTATAAAATTAAATAATTAAATGGCTAACTGAATCTAACTAGCTACAATTAGCTAATCCTAACATAAACATCTATTCCTACTTTTTGTACACATCCTAAAGATGTTTAACGCTACTAGGTTACCAAACATTAAGCATTACTAGGATTACCAAGCGTCAAGCATATGCTTGAAGTTTTCGTACTTATGTGCTTAATTAATTATTATTTAATTTATATTAATTTAGCTTAATTACTTAAATCATTAAAGGAAATTGCATAAAACATAAAATGAATAAATAAACAATTAATCAATTTCAAAGTACTGTAAGGTTTATCAGAAAGCTCATCTTTATTATCATACACACGGTCATGCTCAGGTACAATAGTACTTGAATAAAGACTTGTACACTCTTTGACTTGTACTACAAGCACTTAGAAAAATATTCTAACTTTCAAGCAAAAAAATTATAAGAGCTCCACTACAACTATGAAAAAATATGCCATAAAAATTATGGGTAAGCACATATTTATAGGTGAAAACAGACACTACATTGATGAGGCCACATCAATGCATCAAATCCCACATCGATTGATCATGTTAATGGGGCCATGTTGATGAGGCCTCGTCAATGAAATTGAAGAAAACACAATTCATCATACCCTCACGATTGAATGAAAACTCATCCTTGAGTGAACAAAAGGAGGAACAACTTTCTTATAAAATTTGTTGGGAAGGTATGGGATTATTGACTAACTATTGACATTCACAAACACTAAGTGCCTAAGTGTATAGATTTACAATCATTATAAAATTTTGGTGTTCAGAATTACAAAATTGATCACCAAGACAAAAATGACAAACACAATTCCTTTGATGGCCTGAAGACGAGGAAGAAGTTCAAATGGTCCCAGGTGGTGGAGGTTCCTGAGGCTTCAAAGGACCTTCTCCTACTTTAGGTGCACAAAGTGGTTGAGGTGGTTATGATTGACCTACAGCAATTGTAGCTTCTAGTGGAAGACAAAAGGAATCCAATAGTGCCTTCATCTTCTCCTCCTTACTTTTGGGATCATTCATGATCCACACTGCATCACAAATGTTGGCTAATGTGGGAACATTATAAGGACAAGGCATTGCTAGGAACAAATCCTTCAGATTAATGAACTAAGTAGTGATTAGTTTGCATTCAATATTGAATGCCTTTACTACATTCTGCAACTCATGGTAGTCACTCATTCTCCTGGCTAGGCTTTTAGCTATAGACCGTTGATTGGTCAAGTTCTACCTAAGAGCATCAAGTTCTATATTTGCCACCTCAAGCTTCTACTTGGTGTCTTTGTGATGTTTGAACTCAACGTTGTACAATAAGTACAAACTAGCCACCTATTTTTTCAATTTAGACAATGGTCATTTGACAATCAACATCGTCAGATTTGCATAATGGAGATTGGCAAGCTCCATGTACTCTATCATCTCCTCGATCTGTAGCTCATTTATGCTAATCTCTACCTTGTTGTAGTCATTGAGTCCATCAAAGATAGACTACTAGACATCACCTCTTTCTTGAGCTACTGAAGGACCATATTAACTTTCACCTTCACCATCTAAATATGTTTCTTATTTATTTGTTTATGTAGACCAATATGATATCTATAGTGATTTTTTACTCTCTTAAACTTGATAGCCTCATTTTTCTAGGTGACTACCTTTATTGTAGATTTCTAGCAAAGATCTTGGACTTCCTCCATGGAGAGATTTCTATCTTTGGCTACCAATCTCCTTAGTTCATTGTTCACTTTAGCTAGTTGCTCCTATTGTTGATGGATGAAATCTTGCATTTGATGCTACTACACATCAACATTCCACATGTGATGATTTTTTGTGGTCAAAGTTACATTCTCCTAGTGAGTCTAGTCTAAGGCCTTTTGGATATTATGCATGGTGGCATCAACTAAGGACTTATCCAAGATCATCATCTCCTTTGCATCCTCACTCTTTTTGAGCTTGTCTTGAAGTTATTGAAAAGCTTCATGATAGGTTAGTGTAGGGTTGAGAAATGTAGGATTAGCAAAGTAGGCTCTTAATTCAACAACCTCCATAGCTAAGCATTAGTCTTGAGCTCAGGCTATTTCGAGTTACACCTGCATGATAATGCATTTTTCCCTTACTTACAATAGCTCCAACTGGGTTGTAGTGATTGTATCCAAAAGGTTAAAGACATCTAAAATTAGTTGCCTAGTTTCCACTAGTCAGTCTAGCAACTCCTCATGCTAGGCTGCACACAATTTTTTGCTAATTATTCCTATAGATGTCTACACATATTTGAGTGTAGAAACATCTGGTATAGACATTGCAAGTGCATTTAATGCCTCAACAATTCTATCAACAACCACCTTTGCTGATGTCTCCTTCCCATGATGCTACATCACCAAGACAGTTGCTTCCTCACCCTCCTCTAGGCACACTAAGAAAATAGCAACATTCCCATAGATTTTTGGGAATTGCTACTGTTGTGAGAGTGATACCATTACCTCTTAAGTGATAGGATTTAATATCATGGATAGCTACATTCTTTGGGTTGAGAAAATTGGCCCACCTTCCTTTATTTAATTGATGGTTCGAGCCACTTCATTGAGGTGGCTCATTGCTAGACGATACATAAATGAATTACCCCACCACTCATTCCTACTTGTTGCTCTTACTTATGAAAGAGCTGCTCTTAGATCTCGCACATTCATTTAAGGGCAGCATGGGACTTTGGAATTTTTTCATGAGTGGGCAATGGAGGTGGTGGTTACTACTCCTCTTTGTTGGTTGTGGTAGGGGTCTTGTCTTTCATTATTTCTTCCTGAAAGATAAAAGGAGCATGTCTAATTATATTGTTGGCATAGTAAACTATTCCTACCCTTTTGTATAGTTTTTTGATGAGGCATGGAATGGGCAAGGCTTTTCTTCCACATTTGTTTTTCTTAAATCACTTCTCTATCTCTAAATAGATTAGTTGTGAAAAGCTCATAGGGAATTTTCCACTCAGAGTAGCATATGTGATGAGACGCGGATTGCACAAGCCGTGATATCGCGTATGCGATATCGCGTCCTTCCCTGTGATATCCCGTAAGCGATATCGCGGTCCGCCGCCATATCTATAAATAAGAGGCGACACTCCCCTCATTTGACATCCTAGGCATAAAGTAGCGAAGCTCTGGTGGATTGATCACCCCAGAGATAGAATATTTTCCATGTGCCTGCAGTAGGAGTCCCCCAAGTGAACGGTTCTTTATTCGAG
>MNCI01012182.1:4586-25742 GCA_015680685.1 Gnetum montanum
CATGTTCATGCGAGGCTTGAAAATAGTGATGGATAACATAGAACGGATGATAAACGGAATCCCCTTTCAATCATAAATCCTGTTCCATTAAATGGCTGAACTATGCCAACAAGTACCTAACTGAGGATCCTACGTAGGAGGACCATTAAAACCCAAGGAAAAGTGATCACATGGTGGAAAGGCCCAACACCCAACAACAACAACCCTAGAAGCAAGCAACTGGGGCTACCCATGCTATTGGGCTCTTACGCGAGGAGGCCAAGGTGAAGTTGATCCATTAGATTCCAACAGTAGAAATAAGACAATCTAAACAAGATGAGGTCCTAAGACCATAGTCTAATCTTAAGATCACAGTCATGGAGGCATATCTAGAGAAGGTTCGTACCAAGGAAATTCAAAGCTCAATCCTTTAAGAGCTAAATTTCGTACTATTCCTAGAGCTTACATCATAAGAGATCAGAACACAACTCCAAGAGTCTTCACTATGGTCCATTATCTTCAACAATGGAAAATGATACATGGGAGGAAGTTACCTCTTCTAAAAGAATTGATAAGGAGATTCCACTGTTAAAATTAATGATGTCACCATCTTCTACTTGGTTGAAGCAATTGCAGATGCCTTGGACTACCTAACACTGGGACAAAATTTGTAGAGATATCTACACAAGTAGATCCAAAAGTGAAGAAATAGTATGTTCAGCAGTGCTATTGAGTGGAATGTAAGGAGCATGATGTCCTCACTAAGGTAGAGCAAGCATACTTCAAGATTGTGACCTATCAACCCAATCCAACAATGAGGCCAAGCAAGGTCACAATCTTTTCCACTAGGGCATGTGTTGCTCTAACTAGAAAATGTTCAATGAACCTACGACAACTTATCTTCCTTCAAACAAAGAAGCATTCCAAGGAAAATAAAAAGGATAGAAAGACACTTCCCTTCCCATGTTTCATTAGAAAGCTTTGTAAAAAGGAGGAGGGATAGCTTGCTATTTTAATGATGTGGTTTAGAGAGCTCTTGCCACATCATGGTAGGAAATGATAAAAGATAAAGCACTTGCCAAGATTCTAGAGGAAGAGCAACCATTAACACCACTAGTTGAAGTACTAGAGACAACACTTGAAATGCTAGTGCCTATAGAGTGTTTAAGGAAACCTAGAGAGTAGCAGTTATAATAGTAGACCTCTAGGGATGGTGGAGAATCTTTGGTGTGCTAACCAGCCATGAGCCATATCAATGAGGTTACAAGGACCATCAATTGGTTGGGCAATGGGATGACGCCACTGTTCTTTTCACAAAGAAATGAAACATCTATTTGCTCCAATCCTAGTGCTAGAGAAGTCATTGTATCAATACTAGGATAAGCATTCCTTGAAATTTTTGAGAAAACAATCGTCTTCTCTAGAATATTAGAAGAAGACGAAGAAGCGATGGTTTTGGTTATGTCACACGATGGCCAAGAGATAGTAACCGAGTTAGAGGTAGACCATATTGGAAAACCTCTAAGTTCTTCTACTGCATCTAACCCCGATGTTGCTACTATGGCAGATGTAGAAGCATTAGTAGGAGAAAGAAGTGGAAGGATGAGTGCAGTCCAACATGAAGAAGTATTGGACCTAGGCAATTGATTCTAGATGTCTTTGTTCTTTCAAAAGACATATTAGTTGCCTAGTTGTAGTGGCTAGAGAGAAGGAGCAAGCTCTTCATTGTGAATGCATAACTAGAGGAGGCCATCATTAGTAATTGATGGTTGGCTACCAAGGTTGTAGAACTTCAAGCCCACTTATTAGACCCTACCATTCTCAGGCCAAGACTAACCATGGATGAAGCTTTTTAATAGATTTAGTAGAAATATCAAGAGGCCAAGAATGCTAAGGAAATAATGATCTTTGATGCGTCATTGTCAGAGTAATGGCAAATTCCACTAATCATGGCCTCCATCATGTTTGTAAAGAAAATATGGTCCTAATCCAAGGTAACTATTACCTATGAAAAGTTGAGCAACAAAAAGATCAAATGATGGAATACATTCATCAGCACCAAGAATAGCTTGCTAAGGTGAATCTAGATTTGATGAGGTTGGTTGTAAAAAATAGAAATCTCTTAATGGAGGAGGTTCAAGTACTTTTCCAAAAGACTATACTTGATATCACTGGTTGGAAGAATGAAGTCTTGAAATATGAATGAGTTAAAACCCACTATAGGGATTAGGTTGGGATGCTTAAGGAATTCAATAAAAAGAAAATCAACTTGGCTAAGGCAAAGGTGAATGAGATCCTCCAACAACTTCAACAAAGAGGCAATGTGTGGCAACCCATAGTTAATGGTCTCAATGCATACAACCAAGTGGAGATCTACCTGAAGGAGTTGTAGATCAAGGAGATGGCCAAATGCATGGAGCTTGCTAATCTCTAATATGTAAACTTAGCAATGTTGACAACAGGAAGGCCGGAAATAGAATTAGGGAAGTAGATGACTAGCTCTTACCTTCTCTATGAGGCAAAGTTTAACCTCCACAAAGAGCCAAACAAAAGTTGGAAGTGGCCAACATGGAGCTTGAGGATCTCAAAAGCAAATTAACTGATCAAAGATTTGTTGCTGAGAGCTTGAGGATCTCAAAAGCAAATTAACTAATCAAAAGCAAATTAACTACATGAAACTGAAAAAACTTGTTCATAGATTTGATATTAAACACAAACAATTCGCAACCTAGTTTATGAACATGAAGGAAATGTTTTATATACTGCCATGCCTATGAAATATTCTAATACTAGCTCATCTAAGTGAAGCATCCTTAACCATTCATGATCCATGAGATAAAGAGGAAAAGATGAAGATACTTCTAGTAGTAGTAGGATAGCCTAGATTCTTAGTAGAGTAGAAACATGATGAAGAACCCTTTGCATCATAGGAGCCTTCAACTCTAGGCATAGTGTGAAGGCTTCATCCCATCTCCATCTACCTAATAGGCACCTATCATATGCTATTCAAGTATCCAAATTCTTGATTAATTTTACCAATTTTGTATCCATACAAAATGACACTCAAGAGATATTTATTTGTTGGAGTTAGTCAGTTAAGTTCATACATTTCCAGATTTTGCAAGAAACTCAATCTCCTTTTTGTTCACTTGAGGATGAGTTTTTAGTTAGTTATGAGAGTATGATGAAGGGTCAATAAGGTAGCTATGTTTATGCATGCCTGTTGATGCATATTAGGATGCATTGGTGCATGTGCGTTGATGCTAATCCTCCCAAAGCCTATATAAGTGCATACACTAGCTGCATTTATGACACTGTTTGGTCACTATTTTAGCCAAACTCTTATGGTTTTCTTCCATAAAACTTGGAAAAATTCTCTCTGAGTCCTCGCGATATGGATTGAATTAATTGTATGGAATTTTATTTGAGTACAATATGTACCTAGACATAGTTGCATGAATGGCAATAAAGTTGACATTTCTTCTATTCATTGCATCACTTAGAGTATTTTAAGTTTAGTTTTCAATATTTTACTTTGAATATAGTTTACTTTCTTGTCCTTCAATATTTAATAGTCTAAATTTGTAAGTAACATGAGTATGACCACTTTGAGCATAAGATGCTAACACTTGGTATTCCTAGCAACGAATACTTGGTACACCTAGCAGTAAACACTTGGTAACCCAATAGTGTTAGTATATGTTTAGGATGTGTATGGAAAGTGGGAATGGATGGTTCACATTTAAGATATTTTGTTAATTAATTAGTAAAATTAAATATTCAACCCTTCCTTTATTTAATCATTCTACAGATAAAGAAAACGATAAAAAATTATTAAAATAAATATCTTACACCTTAATCACACTTAGCCATAAGAATAAGTTAATACAAGTGATGATTGGAAAGAAAATGACTAGTAATAATGTCTTTTACTATCTAAGGATATAGGACACTTAGGTAAAAGGAGTCCACAGAATTTAACCAAATCATGCATATATGCTAGTGATTCGTATGGTTGGGCATAGGGAATACCTATTGCTCATCACTAAGTTATATAAAAATTGTTGTAGGATCAATATGATACATCATAAAAAAATAATAATATTTTATTCAAGGTATAAAATATTTTTTCTTCTTGTAGTGTTGATTCCCAACTTGTTGATGACTCCATGAGACCACATGACAAGACAACGAATAACCTAGAGGATGTACCCTAATAAATTAAAGTTGTCTAAATACATCTAGATGCTTATCATCTAGACTTCATCTTCATCCTTCATTAGGATGAATAACTACAATGAAGAGACCTAGAGAGTTGCATAGTGTTGGAAAATGATCATGCGATTCCATCAATGTTCATGTCATCTCTAATGAAGCTAGGGCTTAAAGCAATAATCTTAGAATACTAAGTGGTTGATCATATCTTCAAAGACTACCAACTAATGAAGGCCCAACACTAAAAGAACCAATTCATGGAGGCTTAACATGAAGCTTCCAAGGGTAAAGGGGTTTTGATGCAACTAATTTCGCAGTTAGAAAAGGGGAACATTGATCATGCATTAGGCTAATATTAATGCTAGGGTCCTCCTCCCTTTGGTAGAGATGAAAAAACCTGTCGATGATTATATTCAATCATAACAAGAAACCAAGGTAAGGGGAGATCTAAATCCAAAACTAAAGGAACTTTAATGACATAGTCTCCCAATTGTTAATCTAGAGAACAACAAAGAAATTAAAGAAGGAGAGCAAGCTGACATAACTCTCCTAGCTTTGCATCTTATCTTCCTCTTTATTACTAAGCTCTAATGAAAGGAAACATGATTGTGACTGAGATGACAATGATTGTAAGTAAGATAAAGATGAAAGGAGATCCCATTGTAGAGTTAAAAGAGAAGAACATAGAAAAGGATAAAAGGAAGGGGTGCATTGTCAAGAAAGAATATAAGGCAATACCATAGGAGGCATGGTCATGATAAGAACCATGATGAACATGATGTATATGATGAATTTTTACTTGCTACCAAAAGCATGATCAACATATGAGAAGCAATCCATATTCCTATCAAGCTTTAGAGGGACAACTAAATCAAATGGCTAGATATAAATAACATTTCTAAGTTTGAAGGGGGATACAATGTTAATCCTTAACATCACTTGTAAGCCTCCCATGATGTCTATGCCTTGCAAAACATTGAGATTTACTAGCAAAAGCTAAAACTCTTCTCCATAACATTCACCAAGAAGGTTAAAAGTTAGTATAGGTCCTCGGAACTAGAATGTATGTGAAGATGAAGTATGATGTTGGAGTTGTTTAATGACAAGTATCAAATGTACTTCAAAGTATCCAATTTGAGAAAGCAAATTAAAGGATGAATACAGGGTAATCATGAATGCAACAAGCAATCAATATTCATTATTACATTGATGATTAGGCCATGGCTTCTCATAGATGGAATAGTTGTGTCACATCATTAAAAGACTTAGGAACAAAACTAGGAAAATTGTCTGGGTCTATGCCCAAGGAAGACTATCAGAGTTGAGAGTTCATTGGATGCAAAGGCTAATTGATTGGGTAGCAAAGAAAGAAGAGGAATTGAAGAAAAAGAGAGTATAGAGGAGAACAATAGAGACCCGTTCATCTACAAAAAAGGTCCATCTTTGTAAACTAGATAAAGAAGCATCATTAAAGAAGATTGTGTAGTAAAAAAATCTTGCCAATCTGAAAATCAATTATTAAAATCTTAGCCAAGGTTGACAAGATGTCAACTCTATTGATGAAAACTTTCAAACTAAATTGAAGATTGTGGAGGAGAAGGTAGAATAGGGAAGAGCTAAAGATAAAGATAGAAGGAAAAAGAACATAGGAAGGAACTATTATCATTAGAAGGAAAAAGATATTATAGTTAAAGAGGTTAGAGACTTTGAATTAGATGATGAAGGATGTGACATCTACTAGTATGAAGATCTAATGAGCTATTGCCCAATCTTGTTATACTTATAGGAGGTTAGGTTCTATGCCTTAAAATTAAAGTTTATCAAAAGGTAAGCACCTAGAAGATTACCTTATTCGTAAGGCAACTACATGCAACAATTCAACCAACAATATTACTATATGAGTGAAATGCCACATCATCCTCAGGACTATTACTAGCAATGGCATCACCCACAATTGTGGAAGATGCCACCACTAAGGTAAAAATATCCATAGAAACAATTGGTTCATATATGGATACTATGTTTAATAACTTGTGTCATCAAGTGGCTACACTATTCATATTTTTAATCATCACTATTATTCTTTAAAGTATCATAGACTTACTAGTTTATGAATTAAATCTTCTTCTAGTTATGTTCCTTACCATTCACAATGCCATTCACAACACACTTACATACCCTTATTGTCTACAGCTCACTATAAGGTGAAATACCTTTGTAACCTCAAAAACAAAATTTCACAAGAGCTATTAACCTATAGGTGGATGATAACTCAAGGGGTTCTAAACACAAGCCTTGGAAAAGGCCATTTTTCAGGCCTAATAGTCCACCAAAATTGTCATAGGCATTTGTGGCTATAGAATCTACTTAAACTATTCATGTGATATCTAACAAAAACTATTTAAACCAAAGAGCCAAAAATATATGAACTATCATGCTAACCCATGTAATCATAGACTAGATAAAGCAAGTCATCTTCCTAGAAATAGAATAAATTTAGGAAGTTCCCTAATTTATTTGCAAATTGCAGGAAGTAAGCCATACAAATCTTTATTGGACTTAGGTTTTTAGGTCAATCTAATTTTGCAAGAGATGTACAAGGCATGAAATGTTTCTCAACTAAAGAAATGAAACATTTGATTAGAGCATAGAAATTAATTCATCATTGTTCCATTGGAATAGGTGGACGACATTATGGCCACCATGACAGAGAAGAAACTAATGACATCGGTGTCTCCTCTTAAAATATTTAAGCAATTTTTACTTAGATAGCCTATTTTTATGTATACTAATCATAGTACTATCCATTTCTTGATGAACAAACTGACAGTGAGCCCTTGTATCATATAGTGACTAGTGGTCCTAGATGAATTCAATCACATCATTGTCTTACTTAAGATGGGATAACAAGATTGATGAATTCTCTTTTTGAATAATTCCCTTATGATTTGCTTTTTGCTCAAGTAGCTATGAACAAAATTTAGAAAGCCATAACTTGACATGCTAATTTCCTTTATTATCTACTTACACAGGTAACTCCTATTTAATGGGATTAGAAGAAGAAGCAATAGTTCCACTACCAGGTTAAGTACTACATGGAGATAGAGGGAAACCTCTAAAAACTTTTTGCCGATGGCTTAGTACGATTGTGTGTGCATGATGATGATTAACCAAGGATTCTCCAGGATGCTCACGATGCCCTTATGATGTCTACTATGCTAGAAGGAGAACAACCATGAAAATCCTAATGGTAGGATGTTTCTAGCCAACCTACTCATATAAATATTGCTAATAATATAGAGAATTGATCATTAAGATGGAAGGGCCCCAATAGTAGATCCAACCATTAGAGCCTTTCAATCTATGAGGGATTGAGTTCATGGATTCTATCTCTTTAATGTTTAGTAGAAAGTCTACTATTACTATTATCATTGATTATTATACCAAATGGATATAGACTATAGCTATCACCAACTATACTTCCACCACTACATGTTGATTTTTTCAACAATAGGCGGTAAATAGGTTTGGTATGCTTGATGAACTAGTTTTTGACAATGGAACATACTTCATAGGTGCCACCTTTAGAAAGTTGATGCAATACTTATGGATGGAGCATAAACTTATAACACCATATCATCTTGAAGCCAATGGTCAAGCAGAGATAATAAATTGGAAGATTATGAAATCCTAATAAGGACAGTTATTAGATATAAGAAAGATTAGAGAATAAAACTCAAGGATGTATTATGGGCCTAGTGCTCCATATGGAAATTTCCTATAGTCTACTCTCCTTATGAGCTAGTGTAAGATAAGTTACCCAAAATAAGCTCTGTACATTGAACACTATATGTAACCTCAACTTGAACATCAACCTAGTATAAAAAGAATGACAATAATCCTCAATGTGCTAGGTGAAAATCAAAGGGTGATCCTTACGATAAATGAAGTGCATAAGGAATATAATAAACAATACCATGATAATAAGAGCTAAAGGTAGAATTTCAATTAGGAGATAAGGTTTTCTATTGGATCCTACTAGTTTACCTCAATGAAAGAAATTTGAAACATTGTGAGAGGGAGGTTATATAATACATTCTATCTTTCCTTCTAGAGCCATGACAATTTACCATTCAACTAGCCTAGATAAGCATATATTGGTCAACATGTAAAGGTAAAATCTTTTAATGACTTTCAAGTAACCATGGTTCATAACAATACCTCAATATAAGGCCAAGCTTACTTCATATTTTGAATCTCCTCCTTCTAATCCAATTGTGGAGGAGATTCCCATTTGGCCTAACATCTTGTGAGGGCATATTTTTTCACACTTTTTGGTTTGCATTATTCTTTTGATTTTTATATTATTCATATGTTTTTCATTTCTTGCAATTTTTCATTTATTTTAATATTTTATTTCTTTGAGTCATGTGTGTTTTTAAATTGCTATGTATATTATTACCATTGCATTATATAAGGATTATCATTTTTATGTATCAACCAACCTTGTTATTGAAACTATGTTCTAGGTTGATAATTTATCAAGAAAATAATGGTATAAGGCAGTGATTGAATGACATCCATCTCTTCATTTCTATTAATAAGAGGTCCATATCATGGAAGTAATATGGTTCTTTCACATTAAAACTAAAATGAATTCATGATCTATCTACCCAAATGAAGGAAAAAGGATTAAGAGGAAATTTAAACAAGTATGACATCAATGGAATTTGTTGATTCTCTAAGCTTCTTGTATGAGTTCCATTACACTATGCATGTTTATCATTGTTCATGTTCTAGCTTCAAATAGAAGCATAGTTTCTAACAAATGTGATTTTCATTCAAAAAAAAAAAAAAAAAAACAAGGGAAAACAATGCATGTTTAAAGATCTCTTAGGGATAAGCACTAACATGTTACCCATGCTTGAAAACACTCCTTTGACCAAAGCTAGGATTTCTTCAAAGAATTCAAAAATCATGAAATTGCTTCCCTTTTCTTCTTACTACGTAATTGTATCTCCTATAATTGTGGTGGTATCATGATTCTAAATTTTGGATGATGTAAAGTAATGCTATTAATGCATGTATGGACTTTGTCTGGATCATGGATGGAAAGGTATTTTGATTATTTTAGCTAGTTGCTTACATAAGGATCTATTGCTGAATTGGTAAAGTATATCATATTTCAATTTTGCAATCCCTTCTAGTTTCCAATTTGCACCTTACTACCAAGTATTGTGGTTCATCTAATGCATTCTATTCAGGAATAATGCAAGATTCTAATGACAATGGCTGTATGGGCATGGCTTAAAAACTAGATTAATGTTAACTTTCTAATGCACTTACAAATGTTTTGTGATATGATTTGTATTTAAGGCATGTACTTTCTTTTAGAAGAGACCACATGTATAATTCTTTGACATATAGTTTATACTTCACCTCTATATGTCTAGTCACATACAATTGCAATCCTAGTAATGAATGTATCCTTCACATTTGTTATCTTCTCATGAACTTTCTTGAAAACATAAACTCCTATTTATAATTATTTGAGCTTTTATATTTTTATAAACCTTCATTGGAATCTTATAGTTGTTATCCTCAATCCTAGACCTTCTCTTGGGCTCTCATTCAATCCTAGGATTGCTTCAAAACTTCCAAATTTAGCTTGGTTTTTTAAGTGAAAAATTTTGACAATTAGACATGTTGACGCATTCCCATTGATGTAGTTCAATACATTGAAACATCCCCATTAATGAAACATAATCTATAAATAAGCATTACACTTTTTCTTAAAATGAGAATGAAGTTTTTTCCATTTCTAGAACATAGAGCCTTCCAATAACGATAACCTTTTCTTGAAATATTCAATTCAATCCATTTTCGATCCTATAAGCTTTTGGAGTTAAGCTCTATGTTGCGGAAGAATGAATATTGATTTTTCAACAATGTATAACACTCCACATGAGCTAAAATAGCTAGTTAAAACATAATTAAGGTATAAATTGTTAATAAAAATGAATAATTACAATACTTAATTGCCTTAGCACTTTGAAACTTGGAGACCTATAAGTACCTAAGGGCTTTAGAGCTATACTTTTGAATTTGAGCTAACAATGGATGATTAAAAGGTACCTACTCTTAGTCCTTTGTATTAGAAACTAATCCATGATCATCCATGTGATTGTAGATGGCTTCTAAATTAGGTTCTCAAGCAGGTAGATAATCATAAACCATGGAAAAGTTCCCAAGGTGAAGCTAAGAATAATAACAATAACAACTATAATAATAGCATACTAGCCTACTATGGGAGGATTTGAATGTGGAATTTACCAGATAGATTCACATGACTAAAACTCGGCAATTTGAACAAGTTGAATTGCCTAGATCAAAGCCAAATATGAAAGTCACTTTGATAGAGGCATGCTTAGAAAAATTCTATAATAAGTATATCTAAAGCATAGTTCTTTAAAAATAAAACTTTGGATCATTTTTTGAGTTTGCACCTAAGGAATTTTGAGTCAAGTTATAGGTATCCCCTTTATGGTCCACCATTTTCACTAGTGGGAAATGGTACCTTAAAGAAATATATCTCTTTTAAAACAACTATTAGGGAGATGTCATGGTTAAAATAAGGGATATTACTATCATCTACTTGGTAAAGTCCAAAGCAAAGGCCTTGGAATTGCCCAATGTTGGAACAAAGCTTGTAGAGGTATCCACCCAAGTAGATGGGGAAATAAAGAAAGAGGGGACATAATGATGCAATGGAGTGGATTGTAAGGATTATGATGATCTCACCAAAGTAAAGAGAATTTACTTCAAAATCATAACCTACCATTTGAATCTCATGGTATAGTTAAGTAAAATTACAACCTTCTTCTCCAAGGAATATCCTACTCCAAGTGAGAAATTACAAGTCAACCTATCATAGTTAATCTTCTTAGAGATTGAGAAAAAATTTAAGGAAAATAAAAAGGGTAGGATGACACTCCTCTTTTCATGCCTAATTAGAAAATTATGTAAGAGGGAAGGGATAGCTTACTATGTCAATGATACAATTTGTAGGGTTCCTACCACATTATGGTAGGAGATGATGAAAGATAAGACACCTACTAAAATTTAGAAGGAAGCATTATCACTACCACCATATATGCAAGAAATGACTATAGTAGATGAAAATCTAGGAAAACTTAGTGAGAAATAAAAGAAACAAGCATCAGGAAGTGGTGGAAAATCATTAATCTACCATCTAGACATGAGCTACTTGAATGACGTTGTAAGGACTATTAGCTAGCTAGAAAATAACTTAAGTAATTTGTTCCCCTCACAATAAGCCCAAGCTATTTATTCATACTAATCTTATTATGAAGGAACTCATGGTATCCTTACTTGTTGAATAGTTTCTAGAAATTTTAGGTAATGCCACAACTTTCTCAATGTTTCTTGAGGAGGAAGAAGATACAAAAATCTTGGTCATGCCAAATAATATCTATGAGATAGTTGATGACGTGATTGCTGATAGAGTCAATGAAGCTTCAAGGCCTTTTGCAACATCTATGCCAAATGTTGTGATAATTATAGATGTCTAAGTATTTGCAAGAATCAAGAGTAGGGTAATGATAGTAGCTCATCACAACGAGGTATTGGAATAAGTAGTGGGATTTGGATAACCAATTTTGGAAATCTTTGATCTTTTAAAAGATACTTCTATAACCTAGTCATAGCTTTTAGAGATAAGGGGAATACTTCTAAATGTAGAAGCATAACTAAAGAAAGCTACTAACATTAATCAAAGGTTGGTAGAAGAAGGTGTTGATTTGAGAACTAGCTTGTTTGATCCTAGTATCCTATGATCTAAATTGATAAGAAATGAATCTTTTCAAAAGCTTTAGAGGAAAATAAAAGAGATGAAGGATGTGAAACGAAGTATGGTCTAGGATGAATTATTATTAGAAACCATGCTTATTACTAGAAAAAATAACCTCTTCTAGATGCACAAGGAGAATAAGCTACTAACAAAAGAAAACTAGCATCTACTGAAGATACAAATATAAAATCAATAACTTGTGAAATACTTGAGGTAGTAACAAGAAAAACTCGCTAGGATGAACCAAGATGTGGGAAGATTGGCTATAGAAAATAAGAACCTATTAGTGGAGGAGGTGCATGCCATACATCAAAAAACAACCATTGAGATCATTGCCTAGGAAAATGAAGCTCTAAAATATGAAAATATAAAAAACCATTATAGAGACAAGCTAGTTTGTCCAAGGAAGTAAATGAGAAAGAAATCAAGTTGGTAAAGGCAAAGATTGATGATGCCATCTAGCAACATGATGATATATGGAATCCCTATTTGATTGACTAAACACATATAATAAGGTAGAAATTTATATGAAGAAGTTGCAAATCAAGGAAATGATACAGTATATGAAATTGGCCAAGCTTCAATATGTAAACTTAATGATGTTGACTATAAGATGGTTGAGATTAGAGATTAAGAAGTAGTTCATCAACTCTTATCTCTTATATGAGATGGATTTCAAGCTTCCCAAGGAAACCAAGTAGAAGCTAGAGATAGCTCATATGGAGCTTGAGGTTCTTAAGAGTAGATTTAAGGATTAGTGATTAATCATAGAGAACTTGATAAAAAGTATGGTAGATCACCACAAGCTTTAAAACATCATGTATGCATTTGACATTAAGTGCCAATAATTCATAGCTTGATTTGTGAATATGAAAGAGTTGTTCCTAACCTTGCCTTACCCATGCAATGTGCCTACACCAACCACTCTAGGTAATGCTTCTTGGACCATCAATGATTCCTATGGTAAGGAGTAGAAGATGAAGATGTTACTAGATACCTTTAGAATATCAAAAGTAGTAGTAGTAATAGTGGGGTAGCTAGGGCCATCAGTAGGAGCAAGATAGGTGGGACATCCAAAGGAAACATAGGAGCCTCCACCTCCTAGCATCACATGAGACATCTACCTTGGTTCATTTTGGTACATGATGATCAATCAATTTTTGTTAAGTTTCCAGTTTGGCTAAACTTAATTGTAATCACTTAAATAATTTTGTAATGCTACACTCATGTGCTATCAAGTCTATCACTTAATAAATTAGTTTCATACTTTTCCAAATTTTGTAAACAACTCAGTCCTACTTTTGTTTACTCAAGGATGATTTTTTAGTTATTTGTGGGGTATCATAAAATGTGAATTTAATAGTTACATTGATTGGTATGTCTTGACATATCTTTTGATGCATTGATCTAGTCCTATGTTGAGACATTTGTTAATGCATTGATGCAGTCCTATGTTTTGCCTATATAAATGTGCATACCCTTTGCTTTTATGGCACCTTTGGTTAGTAGCTTAGTTGAACTCTTTTTGTTTTTCTCTACAAAAGTTAAAAGTTTTTTCATTTAAGTTCATATAACATGTATTAAGTTAACTATATGGAATTTCATTTGAGTGCATCATGTACCTAGACACTAATGTATGATGGCCATAAAATTGAGATTGGTTTCTAACACTTCACTCTCAAATGCATCATGGAAGTTAGTCTACTTTTCAGCACTTTACTCTCAAAGTATTTTATTTTTCTACATTTAGTAACTAAATATTTTATTTAGTCATAGGATTTGAGTATGATCACTTTGAGCATAATATATTAATGTTTGGTAAGCCCAACAGTAGATACTTGATACATGCAATAGTAAACACCTAGTAATCTAGCAACATTAGTATAAGTTCAAGATATGCATAGAGAGTGGTAACGAATGTTCAATGCTTAGGCTAGTTTAGATCTCTTTTATGTCCTTAGTTAATTAGTTTAATATTTCAATATTTTGAATGTTTTTAATATTTTAAATAATAATGAAATCATCCTACATTCTAATGATACTTAACCATAATACTTGAATTGACATAAGTTGTGATTGGGGAGACAATGATCAATGATCTCATGCTTAGTTGTTTAGGACATCCTACTAGCCCAAGTCCATGGAATTCGACCAAATTGCATATTAATGATTGTAATTTGTATGGTTGAGCATAGGGGATTATTGTCACTCATTAGAGTTGAGACTATTATGTTAGTTGTATGTCTTAAGAATACGGTAAAGAAGTTATATTCCAACATGTGATGAGCCATGAAAAGCTCCATAACAATATGGAAAGGACATCTTGTTGGAATATGAACTTATACAAAAGTATCATAAATTTCAAAATTTTTGAATGATAAGCATTCTCAACATTATCCAAGATAGTCTCAATGCTATAGTGTTAACTCGACTATTATTCATAACATGTAAATATGTGTAATTCCTTTTAAAAAGCACAACAATTTGTTATTTGTAGAGAAGCTTTACCAATATGTAAGCTTAACACTTCAAATTTTTAGAATTTTAGTGAGCAAGTGGAATAACATATATGTTTGGATAGTTATCTAAAGTCTTATAATTATTGCCCATGCAATTTAAAATGTAGTAATCAATTATAGCAATAAAAATTGAAGCTTAGAAATAACATGTTGCATACCTCATATTTATATTTCATTTTATTGTACAAGAAAAAGAAAATTTGTTGCATTTCATTGTATTTACATTTTATTTTTAAGTTGGCCATGTGATTAAGCATATGAATATTTCTTATAATTTTGCATTTTAGTTTTCCTTTTCTTAAGATCAAGGAGGTGGTATTGAACCCAAATTAGTTTGGCTATAGGTAAATCCCAAGATATATAGCCAACATGATACATTATAAGAGTTATAGATGAATATATTTTACATTGTATTTTAGTGTATCAACCTTGTTGTATAAGAAAGCATCTTATTAATGGTTCAAAGATTATTTTCCTTTAGAATAAGAATCAAAGAAATGTGAAGATCCTTATGGGTTTCATGCTATCTTAATCATTATCCTAAAGATCAATATTATCCTAATTTCTTATGAACCATGTCACAAGGATATGTAGGCTTGTTAAGGAGGCTTTGGCTTCTTTGGCTTGAGTACCATCCCTTCTTTATGGAGCACACATTTAGGGCTAGACACATTAGAGTAGAAATGTGTCTTAGCTATGTTAAGGAGAACAATGTCTCTATGTGTATCTGAGTACTTTCTATGATTGTACACACATGCTTCTCATTGATCTTGTCTCTTATATGATTATTAAAGGTGTCTGTGCTGTGCTCTTAAATTATGGAATAATGTATATGTACAATTATATTGTTCTCATAGATGTTGTGATCTCTAAGGCATAATTCATCTTGAGACCATTGTTCTTTCCTTCTAATTTGGAACTTAAGATTGGTGTTGTATAGTGTACTTAGTATTAGAACCAAGGTTATGAATCAAGGTTTATTATCCATGGTTGATATTTTTAGCTGTTGGTTCTATTAGCACATTCACACCATATGATGGAGTAGAATGTAAGAACCATCTTATTTTCATAAAATTATTCTAGCACATTAGAATAATTTTATTAAGTGGAATACATAGGTTTCTTTGAATTCAAGGATGTTCAAATCATGAGAATAGTTAATCATTTCATAAGTAGAATGGGTATATTCTAGATAAGGCTAATGAAAAGAGTGTAATATGTGCTTGGTTGGATTACTAGTTCCTCTCAATTTGGTTTACATTTTATAAATTAGTGTATATACATCTATGAGTATGATGGAGATTTGTCTTGGTGATTTTCACAACACAAAAATATTGAGATGAAAAATTGAGTTATTATATTGAGAAATTAATGATAGAGTTTAAGAGAATAATTCTGCAACAATGAGAAAGTCAAGGGATATAACCTATGAAAGGGGAACTTATATACAGGTTATAGTATGCAAATAAAATGCCAAAAAACATAGAGTTTATTCCTCTAAATAGTTGCAATAACAACTTTATTTTGCACAATATATTAATGTGAATAGCTACAGTGATGCTATCAAATGCATCCATGAATTCTAACTAGAAGTTATCTAATATAAAACAAAAATATGTAGCAAAATGCATGAATTTTTGAAAATAAAAATCAAAGATACAATTTTAGATTTTCATAGTTATTAATTTCATCCAAAGGGAGAAGAAAAGCGGAAAAATTGTAGTATTATTGCATACATTATGCCTAAAACAAGAATTTAGAACTTGAGCACCATGTCTATTGATAACATAGATTATTAATGTGCTCATTCATTCATCACAATTGATTCTCAAATTTTAGGGTTGCTACTAGACATCACATTCTACACTTACCATTCTTGTTTAAACTAAGTTTGTATGGGTAGGTCCTAAGTAAGCAAGCATCATGAAAAATGTCTTTGCTTGCATAGGGTTGAAACCCTAATCTCTGTTGTGTTAGCATATGCCACAAACACAAAAATTATCACAAAAATACCATGGATGTGCTCATGCTTTGTTCATGCTTCCAAATTCCTCATTAAAATGTGACTTTAGATCACATGAGGAAGAAAAAATGACAAGCAATGATAGGGTATTAGATCACCGACATCACTAACGCCCTTGTTGTGGCTTCATGGTAGCAACAGGAGTAGTTCTATGGGCTTGGAGAAGTTCTATTATTTTTTACCAATCTCAAGACTTGATAGGTAGATGTGAAACAAGGTTTGTTACCTAGGTGTAGCAAAGAAGGCAACAACAAAAATGGTAGGATCAAATCGATGGTGCCATGGAAAGAGCTTATCCACTGCAAGAAATAGAGTAACAGTAACAAGGCTCCTTGTCCATTGCTGCCAGTACAAGTTTAAACAGAAAATCTGCAATGATTGATAGCGGCACAATTGTGAGACTCTGATGGCTCATGATCTAGGAGTGTGAGCAGCAAAAGGGGAAGCAAAGACTAACAGGCAGTGGCTAACAACAATGCTACAACACAAAACCAATGTTTTGTACCTTCTGGCATGAAATCACTGATGATTGTGTAAACCTTCATAGGGTTACACATCAACGTGAATGTAGTGATGCACAAAGCCTTAAGGGCACATAACCATATTTTTATGAATATTATTCACATTACCATACACATCATTTTTAAAAGTTAAAAGAAGGTTTTTATCATTTAATTAAAGAATTTATAAATATTTGACAATTACAACTTTATTTTCTATGGGAATTTAAAATTTTTCAAAAAAAATTATTACTTCTTATGGAAGTTACAACTATATTCCCTTGATATTTGAAAAATTATTACTTCTTATGGAAGTTACAACTATGGCATGTATTTCCCAAATTTTTATAGCTTCCTGATGAGTGGCGATGTACCCCTACACTCAACCATATGAAACGAGCGTAGCATGTGCAATCTGGTCGAACTTCGCAGACTAAATGCCTACACGCCCCATGGAACACTTGGGGTTAATCATTCGTTGTCTTCCTAGACTTACTTGTAGTTGTCATGGTGTATGGTTAAGTAAGTCCGAGGTATATGATTTTTATAGTCTTTTATGTTTTATGTCTTCTATGTTAAAGGGTGAAGGGTTGAGAAACTAAGTACTAACTCTAACTAATGAAATAAGTATAAATTAACTAGCGTCGGCATCCGTTCCCACTTACCGTACACACCCTGAACTATGCAACCGCGGCTACCAAGTGCTAATCGTTACTGGGATCACCACACGTAACGCACGTGCTCGAAGTGGTCGTACTGAGGCACTTAACTAGCCTAAACGTGATAAGCATCCATTCCTTGGCTATTCGTACACATCCTTGAATGCTCATAACCAAGTCGGACTTATCCCACGTTCTAGGAGATAAGGGTGAGAGAGACTAATCGCGATGAGTAGCTGATTCCTTGATTAGTCATACACATCTGTAAATGCTTGTAATCAAGTCGTAGTCATGCTGCGCTACTGCAGGGTAATAAATAACAGGTAGGAAATAACATGTAAGAAATAACAAGTAATAAAATCCTATTCCATGCACTGCAAGATTTATCCACAAATCTCGTCTTTATTGCTGTACACAACTTGCGTTCAGGTACAATGTTTCTCAAATAAAGATTCGTTCACTTGGGAACTCCTATTGTGGGCACATGGAAAATATTCTATCTTTGGAATGATCAATCTGCCAGAGTTTCCCTACTTCTAGCCTAGGATGGAGAATAAGGGGAGTGCCACCTCTTATTTATAGATTTAGCAACGGACCGTGATATCGCGTACGTGACATCGCATGGGATGCGATATCGCTGCGGCCGCGATATCGCGTAAGCGATATTGCGGCTCATGCAAATCGCGTCTCATCATACCCCCATGACTAAATGAAAACTCATCCTCAAGTTCCTTACAATAATATCGGGAAGGTATGGAATTATTGAGGGGAATGGAACTAATGGGATGACATGTGAATGGATCATTATTACAAGACTTAACAAAACTAGTGTTCATGACAACAAGGGTGAACACCTTGTTACAATGACATCAAGCCTTAGTTGGCAGCTGAGAAAGAAAGAGAGAGAGAAAAAAGTGTTGCTGCTACCAACGCCAAGATTGCACCTTTGTTGTCCATCCGTAAACGTGCCATTGATCTTGCTCCTTGCATAACTGCTTATAGTGCTGCTCCATTCCAAGTGTTCCCTCCAGATTCGGTCTGTTGTCACATGGTTGCCATCTGCACACACAACACAATCTTAATTAGCAAGGGTAAATGAATCATCATGTAATTGATACCTTGCTTTAGTGTAAGTCCATTGGCTAAGTTGTGGTATGGCTGATATGGATTGGAAGATACATTAATGATGACTACTGAAGGTGTAGGGGTTAGGAAGAAAATCAAAAATTTTGGGGCTAGGAGAAAATCGAAAAAATCAGGCCTTGTACCCCCATGACTAATTGCAAATCTCCAGTAGCATTAGAATGGAGAAAGAAAAGGAGTAAGAAAGATAGATAAAAAGGGACAACTATGACATCGATGAAATGGATGTCAAGATGGAAATGAACAAAATAAAATTAATTGCAAAATGTTAGGGGAAAGAATTTAACTAATGCTCCAAATAGGAATGTTAGTGGGTCCTCCCCAAAGCAGGCTCATGCCCTTAATGCCATGACAAACCCACATTCAAAGAGTCCGTAGGCTTCGGGAATGTTATTTGGAACAAGAGTTAAAGTCTTAACCACAAGAATCTACTAAAAAGAAAACAATGCATCAACCAAAATATACACTAATGATATAACTGACAATGAGGTGAATAATGGAGAGAAGGATGGAAAGAAGAGGATGGAATGGAATCCCAAGAACAAGGTGGTGTACAACCCCTTATATGTTTCATGATTAATGTAACTTGGCAAGTCTCATTCAAACTCCGGCCTCAAACCAACCACATCTAGTGACTTCGCATTAATGCATTCGGCCGAACCATCCTGTTGAAGTAACAAGAATGCTTCCTTCAAGAGTCACCACCATTCCGATAAAACAAAGGAGAGAATGGGAAGCAAGAAGGGGCTTAGTTAGAGGGAACAATTTTGGTTCCATAACTAGTGCTTGTAGCCCAAGTTTATTTCTTCTAAGGGGTGTGCTTTGAATTCTCACTTCTTCTTTTTTTCTTTTTTTTTTTGCTTTTTTTTGTTTTGTGTTTTTATGCGTGAGAACCACACCATGCAAAGACTTTTTATTTTTATTGTCTCAGCTTCCAATAGTTGGGTAACATCGGAACAACAAGAAAACTCAAGAAGAAAACATCCAAGCACCCAAGAGAATGACCAACACAAAAGCATCAAGTTCCCTTGAAGTCATACCCTTTGTAATCCTTGAGTCCTTCCTTAGTTTGAGAAATTCCCAGTCACCGATTCGTTTAAGTTCTTATTAGAAGGGAATTGTACATTTCCAAGCTAAGAGAGACTATAGAAACTAGTGGATGGATGGATGAAGTGGTCTCATTGCCTGCCATATCAAAAGAAACATACCTTAGTATCAACATTGTGACTTAAAGGTAAAAACTAAACATTAGCAATCAATATGAAAAATAGTTCATAGCATCGTTCTGAACACTTATTGGGTGATGAACTTACAGGGTGGAACACACACACACACACAAAATGGAAAAAGTATAATGATGTTGTAAAAAAAAAACTAGAAAAGTTAAAGAAATTTGTAAAACAAAAATGTGTAAGACAAAAATGTTGTAAAATAAAAATCAAAAAGAACTGAAGACCCCATATGATTAGCATAGGTGGCCATCTCCCCCATGATTGAAATGTAAGGGAGAGATTCGAAATAACGAGTGCTTGTTTAAATTTCTTAAAAGTGTCCAACTTCTCCCAATTGATGATCTTAGATTAAGGGATGGAAGTTGGCAATGCTTATATTCCAATGTGTCTATGCCTTCATTGTTGGCATTGCTAGTCTTCTCAGTTCGTTCCATGCATATTTGTCTGCTCCTTCTAGTAGCTGTCAACTACAGGGTCTCTACTACTGGTTGTGTGGTTGCTACATACAGGCATCTTTGTTTCAAAGTTTTAAGAGCACACCTGTTACATGGAGGAATTTCCTCCACTTCATCACCTGATGAATGATTGTATGTGATGCATGGAACTTTCATCTTCTCGATCTTTCCACAAATGTTTATCTTAGAGATTTCCAAGGAAAGATCGCGGATCCTAAGGCATGCATCTACTGTACTTAGCCATGCCCTTCCCATTATAATCGGGAAGTCCCCTTCGTTGTTATTAACTTCAATCACCAGAAAATCAGCTGGGTAAGACCAACCACACATAGTGGTAATGATGTCCTCCACCAATCCCAAGGGAATGGTGATGGACTGGTCTGCCAGCTCTAGTTGAATGTTTCTCTTCTTAAGTTGGGGCAGGTTTTAGGCGTGATACATCTCTCGTGAAGTTAAGTTAACTCTAGAACCTAAGTCAAGAAGAGCCCTATGTGGTTTATTCTCGGCGATCTGGAGATAGATTAAGAAACTCCCAGGGTCAGTTAGTTTCCTGGGAAGGTG
>MNCI01012184.1:0-62244 GCA_015680685.1 Gnetum montanum
ATTTTTTAACATCTATGTTTCCTTATTATTATAGGTGTAGCCACTATCCACTATCCTCTTAGGACACTACCTTGGTAGGATTAGCATTAAGCCTCTATTTGATGATCTTGTAATTGCTTATTATTATTATTATTGTCATTTATCAAATTTTCAAGGTTTTTAATTTGTGAAATCAAATCATCAATAATAAATGATTGAAATCCTAACTTTACAAAAAATTCCTTTCTTTTTTTAAAGGGACAAGATGGTGTCAAATTAGAACTTTATAACTCAGTTTTGCACACCAAAATTGAACCCATAACTTGGAACTTCCAAATTATTAATTGGAGCAACAAATTTCAAAAAAGTCAAAGTTGCAAAGATAAACTTGCAAGTTTCTAATGCTACAAAATACAAATCCTTCTTATTATTCTGCACAAAAATACCTCAAGGGAGCTATTTTCCATGTACAAATACTTGGTAATTTCCCTAATGATATTTTCAAAACTAATAGCATGTATATGTTCAATAGATCCAAATAGTCTACATACGTAAAAAAATTTAAAGTTTAGTTTTAATTTTAGTATTTTAATATCTATGATCATTATACAAGATAACAACTACCTTTTTTGAACTTTTTGGTTTGTGTGAAGCTACATCCATATTTACAAGCATGTCTTAAACAATTGCACCTTCTAATAAAAAATTATCGAATAAATTACTCAATGGGCTCACCTCGTTTGATTTCAAGCTTGCCAAATTAAATTATGAGCAAGTGTTCTTAAATTGGTTAGTTTAGGGTATGCTTTTTCAAGTATGCCATGGTAATGTTAATCATGATGAAGTCTTCCTTTGGAAGACTTCAAAGGACATATTCTTTTTACAATGGGTTGTAAAACATTGAAGATGATCATATTTGCAAATCATTCTTTTCTTCTTCTTTCATATTCCTTCAATTGAGGGATGCTAGGGCTAATATATTTTTCATCAAATTTAGTTACAAATATTTTGGGATAGTGATCAAATCCAAATTTTACAATTTCCCAAGAATTATTAAATTCAAAAAGTCCTTTCCTAATGATGCTCCACAAAGATCTTATATACCATTGAAGACAATTTAATGATATTACAATTTTACAATTTCCCAAGCATAATGAAATTCAAGAAGTCATTTCCTAATGATGCTCTATAAAATCTTATATACCATTGAAGACAATTTAATGGTATTACAATTTAACAATTTCCCAAGCATAATTAAATTCAAGAAGTCCTTTCCTCATGATGGTTCAAATCTTATATACCAAGATAACTCCTAGGTTTTTTGTGGCTAAAGCCCTCCACCCCATGGGTTACAACCACAATTTGACACTTTGAACCAGTTGTTGGATCAAAAGTTACAATAGGACCTTTTGGACAAATTGCTTGAGCCAAAAGCATCAAGTTATTTGAGTCTATAATTCTGTTAATTCTTAATCAAAAATCTTCCCTATTAATTGTGGCGATGATTTTGTTAGTAAGAATATCCACAAAGTTGGCGAGAATAGAATGACAATATGCAAAGAAATTATTTATCAAATTTCACCAACCATCAAGAGAATTATCAAAATATTGTCAGTTCATCAAAATCATAAAGGTGATATTCACTAAAATATATTACTATAATCCATGGAAAAGAGAAATGGAAAAATGGCAACTTCATATAGAAATGGGCAACCACCATTGTACATTATTTGAAGCCAGTTTCTTTGCCCATTCTTTGAACTTTCCCATTCTTTTATTATAGTGCATTTTTAATTGCCTTTCACAAGGATATCGATCTTTCAAATCCTTTATTAAACATCTTGAAATAAAAAAATGAATTTTAAGCTTCCACATTCATTTTTCTCATTAAATAAAAATCTTTAAAAATTCATCCTTGGTTTTAATTTGACTTGGAAAATTGTATACTATTAAAGAACTTTGCACTTTCAATGCACCCTCTCTTATAACATGTTTTCGTTGTTCACTGGCTAGTTTAGTATGTCTCTCTACTTCCCTCAATATATATGTATCCAAAATTTATTTAATTGAACATGAATAAAAAATGCAACCAAGCTTAGTTTTCTATTGCATAGTGTCTTATTTATCATACATCTTGAAAGAACCTCTTTCCACTAGTTGGTTTTAAAATCCCATTTTTGTCTCATGATTTAGAGAAAATTCAGATGAGCAACATTTTGTATGCTTCATCTATTGGAAGCCTTATGTATGCTCAAGTCTACACAAGACCTGACATTACATTCACTATGGGAACATTGAGCATATATTAGAGTAATCCATGTATTGACCACTGGAGGGCTGCAAAGAAAGTGATGAGGTACCTTCAAGGTACACAAGACTACATGCTTATGTATAAATGAACTATCTCCTTGGAGGTGACTGGCTACTTCGACTCAAACTTTGCTCGCTATGTTGATTGACGAAAATCAACATCTAGTTATGTTTTTATGCTAGTTGGAGGAGCTATATCTTGGAGGAGTGGAAAGTAAACTTTGGTTGCTACTTCCACCATGGAGGCAAAGTTCGTTTCTTATTTTGAGGCTACCTCACATGGTGTATGGCTAAAGAGTTTCATATCAAGGCTTAGAATTTTGGATTCTATATCTAGGCCATTAAGAATGTTTTGTGATAATTCAGCTACTGCCTTTATGGCTAAGAATAATAAGAGTGACAGTTGAAGTAAACACATGAACATCAAGTACTTATCCATAAGGGAACACATTAAGGAAAACAAACTAGTCATTGTGCATATAAGCATTGAATTAATGATAGTTGATCCTTTGACAAAACGAATGCCACAAAAGTCATTTAAGGATCATGTAGTTTAGATGGGACTTGATTCCATAATGTAATTTATTTTACATACAAATTACAATCTTAATGAAACTCTTATTTAGTTGTGCTATTTTCTCATATGGTCTGTGCATATAGTTATTAGAGAAAATACACATATGGTAGGACCTAGAATGAACATTGGGTTCATTCATAAAGTTAATTTACCAAATAAGGAATTACATTTGAAAGATGATGCATTGTAATACATGGAAGATAATACTCACATTAAGAGGAACTATCACGATAATTCATGCATTTATTTCTTGAACTTTGAACTAGATTAAATATGGAGACCAAGTGGGAGATTGTAGCATGTGTTACCCACTAACATGCTTTATGCATTAGTTAATGCATGAAAGTGACCACCATGCCCACTAACAAGTTTTATGCATTAGTTAATGCAGGAAAGTGACCACCATGCCCACTAATGCATTTTTATGGGTTAGTTAATGCATGAAAGTGGCCACCGTACCTACTAATGCATTTTTATGAGTTGGTTAATGCATCAAGGAGCACTTCATATCTAGTAATGCATTTTTTACGTGTTGGCATTGGATCTCTTATGGCAACCAATTTTGTGGCCTATAAATTTGTTCTTGATGGGAGAATAAAGGTATCAAAAATCACAATAGGATTGCAATTCTGGTCTCTTTCACAGATGCTTGAAGATTGCATACACCATTGTTGTAGAGTGCTCATGTGAAAGAAGAATTAGAACACAAAATTTAATATAAGACATTAATGGCTGGAGGTCAGTTCCATTTGCTCAAGAATTATGCATTTCTAGTTTTTTATGCATGTGAATTTCTTGTGTCATTTGCTTTTGCATTTTGTACTTTCATTACTTGTGCCATCTGGTTTTCTGCACAATTATTTTCTTACACATTTTAGATCAGAAAATGACCTTCTTAGCCTACAACATTGTTGCACTAAAATGGACTAATCCTCCAACTACAGCTTCATCTCCTCGTTTTCATCACTAGAAATCTGGACTAGGCCTTTTGTGTAGGGTTTGCATGCAAGGATTTTGGTGAGGGTTTATCTTGTAGTACTTAAGAGCTAAGGTTCATAATGTATAAATTGATGTGTTTGCCTCATTTCAGCTTAATTGTTCCTTACCAAACAACAAATAAATAAATAAATATTTTATTTTATTTTTTTGCTAGAGAGAAGAGGTGCTTGTAAGCCTAAGTTTTTTGTTTTTTTACAATATTCACTTGGACATATATCAAATTAAGAGCCTTACTACAAACTCAAAAAATGAATAATAATATTCAAAAAAATTTCACAGTACATTAAAGAGTCTAAAGAAAAAGCTTAATGATTTTGAGATACCTTTTAGGATTTTATCCTTACACCCAATTCTAAAAAATCTCCCCGCTTAGGGTAAGAAAAGGATCATGACTTGCCCTTATTCAAAAGCACCCTCATAAGTTTTCACTTCTTAGTAAAGGGTTTCTTGTAAAGAGAAGGAGAAAATGCTCTTTAAAGATAAAAGAATACATCAATCAAAAAATAAAGAACAAATAACAACAAAAGTTGAAAGCTTTCCATCATTGAGCTTTCAAAACAAAAAAAATTAATACTATAGAAAACAAATCAAATTTTCAGCTTTCTCTAGGAGCCTTTTTGCTTAGAGTTGTAGCTAAAAAGTGAATCACCCTTAATACATGTACCATGAAAAGATGTTTCATGTAAGCTTCTTTAATTTGATGTATTTATGCATGGATCACTCAACTAAGAATTAGTATATGCTTTATTTTATTAGCCTATAATCAAAGATTTGATCCTCTCATTAGTGTTATGTGGCTCAAGTGATTAGCTCATTATTTTATTATGCAAGAGGTTGCTAGTTCAAGTCACACTTGACATATCATATTTCTTTATAATTGCTCCACTACCATAGGGGCCCACCATTAACTCATTTTGGGGGGTGTCGGACTCCAAAAAGAGAATTTTATTAATCGAAAACAAAATTTAGTACATAAGCTACTTCAAGACATATAGATTGAGGAAAGGAGGAAGAGAAACTGTGTTGACTGAGACTATTATAGAGGAAACATGTTAAACTTAGCATTCCACAGGGTGTGGAAATGCATTCCAAAGATCAACCATTCGTTGAAATGTGTGTATCATTTCCTGGGTGTGGATTGTCGAATGAGAACAAAGGTGGGAGAAAGAGGAAAAAGGCCAAATGGTGTAGAAAACTGTGGCATAATTAGGAGACTTTCTTCTGAAGCGAGGCTTGATGATGGTGATTATTTGGATCTCCAATATGACTCCATGGCTGCAATAAACAAAAACACTAGTTAGCATTCATCTTGAATTTTTGGGCTTGAGATATAATTTGGAAGTGAACATGCCGAAGAATTTGCATTTTTTCTGAAGTAGTTAGTTGTAAGGAGTATGAAATAATTGTTTTTTGAAAAAGTGTGGTACATCTACGTTTCCAAATAGTATATAAGATGATGGGCCTAAGGATCTTCCATAGGAAATGAGAGTTTGTGGACCTGGTAGGTAAGAAACCAAACATTACGACCTCTTGTGTAAGAGTGCATGAGGGAAACACCTTAGAAGCCCATTCCCATGCAAGCTGAGCAAATGGGCAAAGCCAAAAAACATGGACAACGGTTTTAGGGTCATTACATAAAGGGCACTTAGGGGAGTGAATCCCAAGGTATGCTAAACGTTTCCCGATAGGGAGACCTTGATGAAGAAAACACCAAAGGAATTGTTGAATTTTGGGAAGAGTCGGGAGATGCCAAATTTGGTTGAAAAGAGAGATCCAAAAATCCTCTGATTCTTGTTTATTCCAAGAGTGATTACAGCGTAGAATGACTTCGGAAAAATCATGTAACAATTGGAAGGGAACATCTGGCCGATAAGGAAATTTTTTTGACCCATTAGACCAATAGAGGCCATGAAATATACCTTGGATAGCACCATCTAGGTGTAATGATTGATGAAGAAATATATGTATCTGGTGGAAGCAAAGTTTCATTGCTTTTGAATCTCCATATAGGTTTTCAAACGCTTCCCAAGAAATCCATTGATTAGCAAGACGAAGACAATTAAGGGAAATCACTCCCTTCCGGTACCAAATAATGGCTAATCTTGCATTAGTAATGGCAAGAGGGGCAGGGGTCAAGGGTAACCACCAAGGGTAAAGCATGGGAAGGAGAGTAGGGTTAAGAAGGATATTAGACCAATTAATATGATGGTGGAGAACTTACCAAGCCTTCCATATGCTTTTGAAGACATGGGAACCATGAATGGAGATAGAATGAGGAGAGAAAATCCAATTAATAGGATGGATGTTTTTCCAAAAAGGCTTATGTTTGGGAAAACTTTGATGAAGCCTTAGCTGGAGAAGCTTTCCAATTATGTCAGAGGTGTCCAGATGTTGCACTAACCACTTAGCAACTAAGGTGAGTCCCTTTGTAGGAATTCAATAGACCTAATCCTCCTTTGTTTCTAGGAAGAGTGACAATGTTCCAAGCAACTTGATGAAAACCTTGTTGGGAATATTTAGATGACCACATGAAGTCTCGAAATAACCTTTCCAAGTTTTGATAGGCTGTGTGGGAAGGAGCCTAGCATGAGTAATAATACACATGGGTAGAAGCACAAATGGATTTACAAACAAGATATTTTCCTACCAAGGTAAGGGGCTTAGTCTTCCACTTTTCAGTTTTCTTACAAATACGAGAGATAACTAGCTCCCACAGTGTAGAAGTAGGACCACGAAATCGGAAAGGGATTCCCAAGAGCTTCATGATCTCATGGTCTTGAATTAATTTCCATGGATAGGTGGGGAGTTTACTATAATTGTTATGAAAACTATAAACAGAAGATTTAGACCAATTAATGGTAGAACCAGAGAGATAAAAATATTGCTCTACTTGGGCTAAAAGTCGTTTAACATTATCGTTTGTATTTTGGATTAGAAAAAAAGAGTCATTAGCAAAATGCATTAACTCATTTTGACTTATTTTCTTGTTGTATTTTTGTAATTTGTATTGTGTGAGACATACATGAAGACATTATTTAAATAAAACATTTGGACCAATATGAAGCTTGCATGGCTATGCACATATAAAAGTGACATGGAAAATAAAAATAACACATAAAAGTGAGTTCACATTAGACTATAATATTGTTAAGTGTATTTAAAAATGTTAAACTTTGTTAATAAAATATTGGAGTAATAGAGCACCATTCAATTTGAATAATGGGTGTAAATTTGATGACCCATAGTACTTGTTAGGCATCTATCCTATGATGTGCTAAATAGATTTTTACCTATCAAATTACAAGGAAACTAAGTAAACTATTTAACAAATTCCTATTAGACATTGCAGGGCTCTCTCCTCTAGCAGAGCTACCATTCCTTTTGTTATTTATAAATGTGTTCATGTGTGGGATCTCTCTATATATCTAATCAATCATCATCACCATCTTAGCCTTGTCCTAACAAAATGGGGTTGGTTACATGTGTTTTTTTTTTTTTTTGCCATTTGCCTCTATAGATTTCTATCCTTGAAATTATAATGAAATTGAGCAAACACTTTGAAAAATTCCTCTTAGACATCACTTAGCCCTCTCCTCTAGCAAATATGCAATTCGTTTTGTTATTTATAGGTGTGTTCATGTGTAGACTCTCTCTATGGATCTAATAAATCATCATCATCATCCTAGCTTTATCAAAATAAAATGGGGTTGGCTACATGAGTTCATTTTTGCTATTTGCCTCTATGAAGAACTAGATATTTGTTTTCAATGCTTTTAATTCATCTTCAATTATGTGACTGTTGTACATCGCCTCTAAGGAATGCCCTAGCACCTACAAAATTTGAAAAAGAAATGCATCCATGACATTTAGTAATGTTTTACAACTAGTTGCCACTTGATACTAACACATTGCATCTAGAGAATGCCTTAGCATCTTCAATCTAATGAATGAATTACTTTATTACAGAGTTTGATTTTCAATGCCTCTTTTATAGTTTCATCCTTGCAACAATCGCTTTCACTAGATCTAGCATAACTAGAGCATCCTTCTATGCATTTACATTTCATATTGATTCTATTTTGTTCTTATCAATATATTTTTTATTTTTGTTATATTATTATCTTATTTTCTAATTTTTTGTGTTGTTTTTCCATTAACCTCACTCTCTAAAAAAAATTCTTTAGATCCTTTATTAGTTGGTTGAATCAAGTTGATTTACCATTAAATTTTTTATATGAAAAATACAAAAAAAAACTTCTTAGAAAATATAAATGGTTCAATATACACATATAGTATCTATTTTGCCAAGAGTTTTGGAAGGATTTGTGGATGCAAAGATGTCGATTGCTTGTTGATGAGTAGCAAGTAGTCCCTTTGCCCAACGATACAAATCACAAGCATGCACTAGCAACCCAATCAAATTCCATGGACTTAGCTCCTAAGTGTGCATATGGACAAATATGGTGACTTAAGAAAATATATTATCATTATCTTCTCAACTCTATCTTTTGTAAGCTCTTATGTATGGTTAAGTGGGAATTAAGGCATATGATATTTATTTATATTTATATTTTAAATATATTTCCTAGCCTAAGTACTGGCGAAAAGATAAATGATTGATGATTAATTATTCTAACTATCTAATGGTTCTAAGGCCAACTATCTTAACATAAGTATTCAAGCCCACTTGTTGTACACATCCTAAACCTATATGAATGTTACTAGGTTACCAAGTGTTATGCTAATGGGCGAACCAAGTAATAACACTACTAGGATTGCCAAGCATTAAATGATATGCTTGAAGCATTTGTACTTATGTGGTTATCGTTAAGTGCATTAATTACTTAAGATAATAATATAAAATGCATAAAGAATAAATTTCAAGTAAGAAGTATTAATCTATTCTTAGTGTTGCAAGGAATGTCAAGAATCTCATGTTTATTGCTATTCACATCAAAGTGTTTAGGTATAAGATGCTTGAATAAAGATCTGTACAATTACTTTAGTCTCTACTACGAGCACTCAAAAATATTGTAACTTTGAAGAAAGAAAACTATAAGAGTTCAGCTATGCTAGTGACTTAACGTGCCATAAATGTTGTGAAAGCTTAAACATCTTTCAAGGTAGCAATATTTGGGATTGCTATCATAGGAGCATTTAAGGCCTCGACCATCCTATTGATCACCACTTTCACCATTGTCTCTTGTCCATGGTGCCTCATCACTAGGACAATTACCCCTTGCCTTTCTCCAAGTGCACTGGGAAAGTTACGACATTCCTAAAGATTTTAGGAAAATCTTATCCAAGGCTAGACACCATAACTTTATGGGTTCTTGGATTCATTCTTATGGTTGCCTATGTTGTCTGTGTAGAGAATAGTGGTGCAGTCTCCTCTAGCTAGCTAATGGTTTGTGTGACCTTGTTGAGATGGCTCAATGCTAGATAGCAAACTGATGCCTCTTTGCCACTTACCTCACCTTATTGTTGTTGCAGCAACTACTTTCAAAGTTTTTTGATTCTTTCAATAGCTACACTGGCTTTTTGTATGGTCTCTCTAGTAAGTGGTGGTGGTGGTTGCTCCTCTTCCAATAGCTTTGCAGTTGCTTTATCTTTCATCATCTCCTACCAAGATGGGGTAGAAGCATGGTAGAATGAGTCATTACCATAGTGTGTTATGCCTCTCCTTCTACAAATTTTTCAAATAAGACATAGAAAGGGGAGTGTTTTTTTCCCTCACTCATTTTCTTTGAAGTGCTTCTTAATTTCAAGGTAGATGACCTATAGGAGGTTGATAGGGAATTTACTGCTTAGCATGGTGCATGCATGAGTAGATAAGGCTATGCTAAGCCTCACCATGGAATTTAGGTAATAGGCCACTATCTTGAAGTATACATGCTCTACCTTAGTGCACCATATTCCTTGTAATCCATCCTATAATAATGTTGGACCCACTCTTTCTTAGCTTTTGGGACCACCTATGTGGATATCTCTACGAATGTTGCCCCTATATTGAACAAGCCAAGGGCCTTTGCAATGGCCTCAACCGAATAGGAGATAATTATATCTTTGATTTTTACTAGCACATCTCCCTACTAGTTACACTAGGATAGGTACATCTCCCCCAGGTACCATTCTTTATTGGAAGACAAAATGGATCATATGGAAGACCCCTACAACTGAGTGTAGACTTCCTTAGGGGCCAGGCCCAAGAAGGATCCAAAGTTTAATTCTTGGAAAACCAAACTTTGGATCTCCTTAGTTCAAATTTTCTCAAGGTAGGCCTTAGTAAGTGTGACCTCCAACTTGGGTCTTAAACTTGGTGCCTCATCTTGTCTTGATTGGCCGATTTTTGCTATGGGAATTTGGTGAACATATTCCACTTCAAGATGCTCTTAGAGAGGTTCCATAGTATGAGTTGCTTTAGCCTCCTATTCTTGGGGCTATTGTTGATCCCTTCCTCATCGTGGTCACTTCTTCCTTTGTTGTGATGATCTTCCTATGGGTACTCCCCTCTTTGGTACCATTTTTGATCACAAATGTAACCAAGGATTAGAAATTAGTGTGCAACCCTTAGTTCTTTTGGTACCTTTCTCATTTGGTTAAGTTATACTTAGGTTTGTTTGTGATCATGGTAGGTTGATTATTTTATTATTATTTTATTCATTCACTATCCAAGTTTGTTTACAAGATTTAACTTAGTGTAGATAGGAGTTTTAATATTATTCTAATATTTAAACCTTGGGGAGTAAGAAAAATTTTCAAAACGTTTTCCATCATAAACTAAAGGTTTGTTGCCTCCATAATGTAAAGATCACCTTCAGTAGCTAAAGGGTTGAAAAATAAGATGAATCAAATAAGCGGTGTGGAAGTTATGATGTTTGGAAGATCATTGGGCTCTAAAAAATTGGAAAAATTTGCCCTTGCATTTTGAAAAAATGTAATAAACTTAGCAAAATGTTGATGCTATTTATAGTTTTTTATGTTGTGTTGATAGGGATGCATTGATGCATCAAGCTGCGTTGATGCAGCCATTTGAGATAATTTTTCACCAATAAAAATTAAGTATTAGGGAAGAGTTTGATCATGAAATTAAAGTCCAGATGAAGCTATAAAAGCATAGAATGATGAAAAATCATGGAAAAGGGCATGAAATTGATTTGGAAAAAGAGATTTGGAGAAAATGAAATTGCCAAGAAGTGCAAAACTAGGTGTTTCTTCTAAAAAATAATGTAATTGAATGCAAAAAAACTAAGGGGTAAGAAGTTTGACAAAACCAAACCAAGGAGCATGCAAGTGGATCCTCCCCATAGCAGGCTCATGCCCTTAACACCCTTGCATGTCCCCATACCTAGGAGTCCATGGGCACAAAGGATGATTAATGGTCATGGACCGTTAAGAATCAAATCCACATAAGAGACCATTAAAGAATTAGAACATACTAAAAGGATACATTCATTAGCCATGATAGGAGGCAATGAGGTGGTGGATGATAATAGTTTGAAATGATGGGAGGGAGTGTGTATGGTAAATGGAGTGTTGCATCTAAGTGGTAGGAAGTCCTTTGTAGATTGTGTTGTTAATGTGACTCAATATTGTTCCATGCTTTGTCAAAACCAAGTCCGTCCACGTCCAATGACTTCTTATTGGCACATCTAGATCATTCAACCCCTAGAGTTCATGACCACTTCCAAGGATCACCAACCATTCCAAAGAGAGAAGAAGAAAAAGCAGGAAGCTTGGAGGACCTTAGTTAGAGAGGTGTCTTTAAGCATGGGTAACATGTCTTTCCAATCCCATAAGCAGTGCTTGTAGCCCATTATTATGTCTAAGGGATGTGCTTTGAATTTCCTTGTTTTTTTTCATGGGAATTAGACCATACAAAGACATTCTTCTTGTTAATGATTGACATTATGAATGGTGAGAAATCAATGAGAATACTCATACAATTCAAGAAGGTAGGCAAGTACAAAAGGTGACAAGTTTCCTTGAAGCCACACCCTTATCAATTCCACCTGATTCTTTCCAAGTCTATTAAGTATCAAGGTCACTAATGCTTTTATAAGTTTTAATTAAGAAAGGTTATCATGCTTTCAAGATGAAAGAACACCATGAAGTTGAGTGTAATGGGTGGATGACATGAGCTCACTACCTAATATCATAAGAAAATTACTGTTCCATTAGTCGATGTAATAATTCAAAGATGAAATCTAGTTATTAAGTAGTCAATTTAAACTATAGAGTTCAATTGCAGTTCCAACAATTAGTAATTATGTTAAGCACCAAAGTCCTAATTAACAATAAAGAAGAAAACACATGTAAGAATATTTTAAAAAATAAAAACATATAAAATAAATTGCAAAAACATTTAAGATAATGGAAAAAAGATAAAGAATAGTGTAAAACAAAAAAGTTGAAAAACCAAGAAGCCATGATAAGATCTTAGCATAAATGGCCATCTCCCTAATGGCTACGTTGAAAGGAAGAGAGCCAAAGATGGAATGTGCTTGGCCATCAGTTGAGGTGTTGGTGCCACCAGTTATTCTTGGCTCCAAGAAAGATTTAACTTATTGTCAATTAGTAATCTTTTATTTAGGCTAGTAAGGTGGTAAATCATCATGGGCCCTAATGAAAAAGTTACATGGCTAATATCATGTCCCTTCCATAGCATTTAAAATTTTGTATGTTGAGGTACATGCATGGGGTTGTAGTAGAGAACCTTACCTACTACATAAAATTTAACTTTTCTTATTTTAAGATTATGATGTTGTTTGTTTTATACTTTGTGTACTTCATTCAAGGATAGGACTACTAATCAATTTTTGTCTAGCATGTTCAATGGCATTAATCTTTCTTGTTGAGCTAAACTCAAGTCAAGGTCAAGGTCATAGGCCATTGAAAGTGTATGGAACTTTGCTTGGATAGGAAGAATTAGGAGTTACTCGTAAGGGAAATAGCCAATAGGAAGCTTCCATGTGGATCCATAAGCTCATAGAGAGCATTGTTGAGTTTGGTGGTCCAATCCTTCCTAGACTTACTAACCATACATATTAGTATTTTTGTTATTTCCCTATTAGTGACCTTAACTTGACCATTGGCTTGGGGTGGTATGAAGTTGTGAGTTTGTGCTCAACTTGTAGGCGTTGCATAAATTTTTGAAAAGTGGCACCTGTAAAATGTGTTTCATTATCTAAAATTAGTGTCCTTGGCATACCAAACTTGTTTACCACATTTTGTTATATAAACCATGCTACCATGAAGGATGAATAGTAGGTAATGGTGGTGGCTTCAACCCACTTTGTACAGTAATCAAAAGTGATAATTATGTATGTCTTTCTATTGGACATGGGGTTGATAAGCCCTATGAAGTCAATGTACTAAAGATTAAAAGGCTTTAGTGGTTGAATCAATTATTCGGATCCTTCCATCCATGAAATCACCCCTCCATCACGTTGGCATCTATCACATGAACGAAAGAATTAATGGGAATCCCTAAAGATCATTGGCCAATAATACCCTACCATGAAGATTTTGATGTTTATCCTCCTTCCAGCATAATGGCCCCCATGAGGGCCTTCATGAGCATCCTAAAGGACTTGAAGTTTATCATCATTAGGTATGTACCATCATACCAAGCCATCAACATAACTCTTGTAGAGGTTGCCCTTGATTTCTATGAAATGTTTGACTTGGTGAAGAAACTGTTGTTTCTTCTTACTACCCATTCATGTGGCATCTCCTAAGTGAGTATGTAGAAGAGGATGTGATCATACCATTTGGAAGATTTGGGATTTTGAACTTTAATAACTACAACAAAGAGGAGTTCATTTAGAAATTGATCAAATAATGGACTTTCATCCTTTTTGCTATCCCATCATAACTAAGACAAGTGGTCAATGACCACATTATTAGTCCACTTTCTATCCACCATCATAAGGTCAAACTCCTAAAGAATCACCATCCACCATATGAGATGAGGGCTCACCATTGATTTGTTCATCAAGAACTAGATAGCACTATGATCAGTGTGCACAAAAACTTGATATCCAAGCACATAGTGCCTAAATTTCTCTAAGGCATACACCACTGCCATAAGCCTCTTTTCAGTGGTGGTGCAGTTTAGTTGTGCCCCCATAATGCTTTGTCTTATACAATAGATATAATAGTGACATTTTTTATTGTCCAATTATGTAAGCATGGCTTCCAGAGCATAATTGGATGTCTCAGTCACAATGTGGAATGGCCTAGACTAGTTAGATGCCCATAGAATTTCTTGGATGACCTATACTTTTTTTGGGTCCACCTTGATCCCTTTGTTGTAAATTTTGTGTCCCAAGACAATGCCTTTTTGGACTATTAGGTGGCTCTTTTTCCAATTAAGCCTCAAATTGATCTCCATACATCTTTGAAGTACTTACTCAAGGTGGTCCGAGGCTTTCTCAAATGTATTCCTCTAGGTAGAAAAGTCATCCATGAAGACTTCAATCCTACTACCAATTTGTTGTTGAAAGATGCTAAGGACCAAATGTTGGAATGTAGTAGGGACATTACACAAGAAAAAGGACATTTTTCTATATGTGAAGGTAGTCTTGGCCTAGCCCTCTAGTGCTATCTAGATTTAATTATAGCCACTATAATTGTCCAAAAAAAATTAGTAGCAATGCCTTGCTATAGTGTCGAATACCTAGTTTGCAAATGATAATAGAAAATAATTCTTGTACATCACCATATTCAGCAATCAAAATTCTATGCCAACTCTCCATTTTTCTCCTTTCTTTGAAATAATAATAAGTGGACTAATCCATTCGCTATCCAAAATTTCATAGGTGAACCTAACTTTGAGGAGTTACTCAATCTCCTTTTTCATAATTAGTTTGAGCTTTGGATTTAATTGTCATTGCAACTACCTCTTAGACTTTATGGAGAAATCTATGTAGATGCAGTCCTGCCATATTTGATGATATATTCCTATGAGCTCATGATATGATGATGCAAAGGCTATTGGCCATTTGTTCGCCACTTCAACAATTTTTTTTTCTATTCAGAAGCAAGTCTAACATTGATTATTACTAGCTTTCTATTATTAAGGTAGAGCCTTTAATTCAAGGGGCTCTTGCTTGAAGTTATCTAAGATCTCCAACTCTCCCCAATCTATTTCACTTTGTGTATCAAAGAGTTACAATAGACTTCATCCATTCTATCCATGCTTTCCACCAATGTATTGGTAAGGCTCTTAGTTGGTTTCATGCACATTGTAGATTTAGCTTTGATCATCAATTATCAGCCACTGGGTACCTTCCTATTTTATGATTTTTGCATATAGATACCTTTAAATCATTGTTATTATTGCACACTAATTACATACTTGAAGTGATGTGTCTTTGATGATGCATAGTTTCTACATGCAATGGCACCATGTGTTACTACATGTGATGCATGGAACTCTCGTCTTCTCTACTTTTTCAAATTCATTTTCCTTGGAAATTTCCAAGGAAAGGACTCAAATCCCCATTGTAGCATCCATTGTGCTCAACCATGTCCTTCCCATAATGATAGGCAAGTCCCCCTTACCATTTTCCACATGGATTATCAAAAAATATGGTAGGATAGAACCACTCATAGATAGTGGTCATGATGTCCTCCACCTACCCCAAAGGGACAATAATGGATTGATGTGCTAGCTCTAATATAAAGTTACTCTTTTTTTAAAGGAGGCAAGTTCCAAGCTCTATACATCTCTTAGGAGATCAAGTTAACTCCAGAACCTAAATCTAAAAGAGCTTTGCATGGTTCATTCCCTACAATCTATAAGTAGATAAGGGGATTCCCAAGATTAGATTGCTTCCTAGAAGGTGACTAGCCTTAATCCAATCTATGACCACATGGGTGAACATGAAAATATGGATTTGGGAAGATTTTTGGTTTGAAGGCAGGTCGGTATGACGTTTAGAGGTAAAAGCAGTAGTGTTGGCAACCAAAAGTGTTTGTGAGGGCTTTATGGGATTACTAGTTCTAAAAATTGACCTCATACAAGGCTTAGGTTCAAGACCATTGGGATGGATATCTGGCTATAGATTCATTGCCCTTGTGACATTTCTTTACTATGGTTGTGCAAGAATTTTTCCCTACATAGATGGATTAGGTGACAAAGGTGTTGTCAGTTGTCATGTAGGAGTGGATTAGTGTTGAGGATAGAAGGAAAATAGAAACTCCATCCTTAGAGCAAATGCTTTGTAGTATTCTAGAGGTTAGTAGTATTATGGAAAGGAAGTGTGACTAGAGAAGTCATTTGGGGATATAGACTATTAAACATAGTAGCCATGGGGATCAGGTTGATGATAAGGATATTATTACTGTGGTGCTGGAATCCCCATGACTATGGGTGTTGCCCTTGCTAATATTCCTCCTTAGGTTGAGGAGTGCTCCACTTAGATAATATGCTTGTTAGTTGAACTATTTCCTATAGTTGCCTTGTGGATAAGACATTTGCCTAGGTGCTTATCATTTTACCAATCTAAGATTTAAAGCATATACCCCAAATTCTTGCAAATGTGATACCACTGGGAAACATCCCTTAGTATGTTCATATTGGCAAATATCATAATCATTATCATCTATTTCAGAATTTGCAACCTCCTCAATTGGAGTTCTAACTATTAAAGACCGGTGGGACAAATTAAAAGATTTGTACAAAAAAAAATCAATTGCTAACAAATTGTTTCATAGGAGTTTAAACTTCCTACATCCTAAAAAAATTCCACAAAACCAAGATGTTGGAATTGCAGAAACATTGGTCATCTTAAAAAATATTGTAAAGTCGCAAAGAAAGGAAAAGCATTTGCAAATAATAATAACAATAATGAAATTCCTCCTTCTCATTAAGAGGGAGATTTGTATGTGGTGTCATTAGTTGATCACACTAGGAGAGTTTCTTACTATATTAATTTTGGTGCTTCTTATCACTATGCCCCACATTTTTAATGGTTTTGTGAATACTTTGTTTATAATCTCAGTGTGGTCAAACTAGGTGATGATGGTCCTTGTGATGTTAAAGTTAAAATCCAATTTAAGGATGGAACCACTAAAACTATATCTCATGTTTGTCATTGTTGTGACTGAAAACATCGATGGCTGGAAAACACCGAGAGGTCATCAGTCATAACAGTCTTAACCCCAAATCTGCAGGAGGGCCGTGCTGGATAAAATAGAAATGAGGCACCCTGAACAGTCTGGTCGATCAGACAGGAACTTAGTTGGTGTTAATATAACCTTTTGCAATCATATAATTTGAGAATGAGACTTATAGCGTGAAATAATGCTTAAATGTAAAAGAGGTAGAAAATAGTGTAAAATGCAATGATAAGCAAGAGACAAAGTAAAATGCAGTTAAAAACATGCATCCCTTCAAGAATGTGACTTCACTTTATCAATGTGGATACAATTGGTTGCACGACGCCGAGGGGTGCAGGGCTCCCAAGAGTAGCCAAGACGTCTAGAGTGAGACAGTTGTATACTTGAACATGGACTCAGGAGTCAACAATGCAAAATGCTATGAGAACAACACTAAAGAGCAGAGAAAAATGCCAAATGGGAATGTCAACTATCTACAATGTCAAAAAATATGTTTATAATGCTCAGGAATACAATGCTAAATTTTTGCTCGCTTGCTAGCTAAAGGACCAGCCAACCGACCAAGCCAAAAAGATATAAAAAAAGATCCCTTGAGCATTGTTTATTAGGGTATTTATAGGGTCAAGGGCATGTGAAATATGCAGATTGGACACCACGTGCCTTAGGCCTGTGTTGACTTGTCTGTGCTACATAGGTGTGCATGACCATTGGACTTGCATGTCTGTTGGATGAGCCTACCATGCTATCATTGCAAACCTGCCACGTTGTAATTACGTCGTTAGAGCTTCGTGACGTGTGTCGATGGTGTAATTAGGTGAAGTAATGATCAAAATGGATGAAATGCATTTATGTAGCACAGTTGTGTGCTGCGTTTTTCTATGCTTTGTAGCGTAGCATGCGAGCATAGCGTAGCAGCTTTCTACGCAAGGAGATGTGGCGTAGCTACTTACTATACTACAGTATGTTGGCTGTTGGCGTAGCGTAGCGTCTTGCTACACCATGCTACGCTATGCGGCGTAGTGTAGCGTAGCCGCCAGAAGCAAAGACTCGCGTTGCATCCTTTCACATGTCCTCGGAACCTTTGACATGCGCTGACTATTTGTTGCAAATTTTCCACGCTATGCTATGCTATGTAGCATAGCATAGTGTAGCAGTCGGCCTTAGTCGCAAAAACATCGACAATCTACAAAACGTTGACAATTTGCAAATTTTTCCTTTTTCACTCTGAACCTTGCGAACTTGCTGATCCCACCCTTTGAGATGCCTTTGTTACTTTTGCAGAGTTTCTATGTCATGCTATGTTACGTGGTGTAGCAACCAACGTGACCTACTTTTCATGAAGTTAGCAATTTTTCTATGGAAGGGGCCATTGCCGAAAGACTTGGAGTCGAGTGATGGAATTGATTATCCAAATTTTGCTACGTTGTGCTACACTGCATAGCATATCATAGCATAGCACTTCATTCTACAATTATTTTCTGAAGCTTACTACGCTACATAGCGTGGCATAGCATAGCGTAGTAAACTTCGTGACTTAGAAAACTTGTCGAACTGTTTCGCACATCCTGAGCACTACTGGTAACTCTATGCATCATTTCTGAGCAGACTGTCAGCTAGATAAACTACTCAGGTGGGCAGGTAGGATAATCCATAGAGCTTGTCTACACTTAGAGTAGAAAATTTTTTGAACTAGTCAGCCTAAACTTAGAGCGTTCCTCTCTTGAAGAACCATCATGATGCTGCCTAGATTATGAAGGCCTGGTGAAGCAAGAATGCCTTGGAATTTTGGGGTGTTTCATTGGCCCCTCTTTGTCAACTTCTAGAGGATGGGCTCGAGAGACATTGACAAAGAATATGAAACACCATGGAAGATAAAACGCTAACATTACTTTTTGGTGATTGTCAAGATGTCACTTGGCTGTGCTTGAGAGTGTTGCATTGGTTTTTTTTTTTTTTGCAGGGGAGGGGGGATAAAGACTAAGCAGGGAGGAAGGAGGTTCAGCAAAGGGGTAAAGATGAGGTTTAGTAGAGTCCCTCGTCGGAGTTCTCATGAGGGAGTTGTTCTCATTTTAATCTTTACTTTTGTTGACCTTCGACCTCTTGTTGAAACGCTTGGAGAGGGTGATTACGAAATAGCATACGTGCCATTTGTGTTAGGCCTGTGTAATTTTTTGGCTCTTTTACACTTTTGCCTTTTCCTGTTTTGTCATTTACATTTGCAAAAAACCTCATTGCAAGACAAGTGTTTCTTTCCCCAAATGAGTTGTGTTACATCCATATGAGGTTTTAACTTGCCTACAGGTGCTTCCCATGTGGCGAGCTGTGTTACGCACGTTATGGGTTTTGCGGTTAAGCAAATAGGAGGGCTTGACAAGTGTTGGAAAAATCTTGTAAAAGAGGGGAGCGAGTGGGGATTGTGGATGTAAGAAGGAGGGTAGAATGTGCACTCTAATGTAGCCAAGATAATCAAAATATCACTTCACAATGTTGTAGCATTTGCTGTTGTGGTGAGACGCACCTTCGACTGACACCTCACCGGAACACACCCTGCAAACACAAAGAGCGAACTAGAAGACACAACCATGATGTGAAGTGAGGGAGAAGGTCTTGCTTACTGCACACATTGTTGAAGCTCTTGGACATTGTTGCTAGTGTACGATGTCCAAAGTAGGAAGGCCAGCAATGGCCTTGGTAGCATTGGTGCAGAGGAGCCAGTGTTGGGGACATCGAGAGTTGCTATAAATGCAGATGCTCATGAACCCCTACCAAAGGCATGCATTCTCAGTTCAGCTATGAGATCAACTACCACATAGCTAAATGTCATCTGAGCCCAGGCCCTAGTAGGGAGCTGGAGGGTAACAATATTGTGGCTGGGCCACAATACTGTTGGAACTCCAGCAGCAGGCACTGACCGAGGAACTACCATCAGTGAAGTTTCATACAACACCTCAGGGGGATCAGCAAGGTGCCAGGGACAACAACATCACATATGTTCTAGATCATGTTCTCAGTGCGTCGTGAATTGCATTCTGGAATTGCAACGTCCCACCCCACGTTAGCACTATGCAGGCTCACTTGATGGTGTGCTTGGTGTAGATGCATGTTGGGGATGTGCCGCAAACCTATTTTAAGGTCTTGGTAGACCGTGTGCTGGTTTAAGATCCCAGCGGACTATTGCACTGGCATAAGGTCCCAACAAACTGTACATGCTAGTTTAACATCATAACAAACATGTGTTGCCAGTTTAACATCATAGCAGACGATCTTTGCTAGTTTTACGTCATAGAGGACGAGCTGTGCTAGTTTACAGTCATAGCAGACTATGGTGAAGCTATGCCAGTTTAGCGTCGTAGTGGACGTTTGCTCACCTTTGCTAGTTTTACGTCATAGCGGACGATCGCTTATCTGCTCCATGCACTCAGATGTAGTATGGCTTAAGGTATGAGTGGTTCACTAGGTTGGCAAACTCATTTTCATCCATGTCCACCAACTTGAAGGCTCCATTCCCAAAGGCTTTAGTGATCATGTAAGGGCCTTTCTAGTTGGCTGAGAATTTTCTCACATGCTCATGGATGGCCTTGAGGACGAGATCTCCCTTCTGTACTGGGCGTTGATGTGGGTTTGCACGGTGCTTTTGCTATTTTTTGCTCTATCTCTATCATCCAACAAAATGCATAAGGCATTCAACAAGAAACACCATGACCTCAAAATAAGGAAAGTCAAGTTTCAACTAGGAGATAAGGTTCTCTACTGGAATCCTACACATGTACCTTAATGAACCACATTTCAAGCAATGTGGAAAGGACCTTACATTATTAAAAAGACTTTTCCATGTAGGGCCATGATTATATATAAACCTAATAGCCCATATAAGGAGAAATTAGTCAACATCCAACAATTGAAACCTTTCCATGAGCCCAAGCCAACCAACTCAATAGACACCTCGCTAGATGGACAATGACGCTTCATTTTTCGGATCTCCTCCTTTCAACTTAGTTGCAGGGGAGATGGCCATCCATACTAACACTTTACGTGGCTCCTTCATCTTTTAATTTTTTTATTTTACACATTTTTGGTTTTACAACTTTTTGTTTTCATATTTTTTGTTTTACATCTTTTTGTTTTTCAGGTTATTGATCTTTTCTAAGTTTTTATTTTACACCATCATTAATATGTTGATATTTCTTGAATACTCTTTTACTTTATTTTATATTTTTTTCTTATGTTTGGTATAATTCTCTACTCTTTTTGCTAATAAGGTGCCAAGTAGAATGGTAATGTCCTACTTGATGGTGGTATGTATCATTTGTGATTTGATTGTTGATGTCTGGTTTCTGACTTTGAATGTCATCAATGACAACTAGGATATGGTTTTTTTTCATGTAACAAGAAATGAGTCCACAACATCCACCCATCCACACACTCTATGGTTTTCCTTGTTTTGGAAATGTGTACTTCCTTTTTCATTAATACAAACTTAATAAATTTGTGACTTGTGTAGTTTCTAGAATTAGGAAAGAATCAAAGGTTTGGCAGGATGTGGCTTCAAAGGGATGTGATAGTCTTCATGCTTTTCCATTTTCTTATGTGAAAGGGTGTTCTCATGAGCTTCTTACCATTCTGTGTCATTCCACAATAGGAAGTCGAATAAGTCCTTGTATGGTGTGGTCCTCATAAAAAAAAAGGATGAGGATTCAAAGCACACCCTTAGACAAAATAAATGCAAAAACACATAGGTCTTTACGTGGTATGGTCTCCATTCAAATAATAATAATAATAATATGGGAATTCAAAGCACACCCCTTAGACCAAATAGAAGGGCTACAAGCACTGGTTATGGGACTTGCCTTGCCTCCTCTAACTAAGGCCCTTTCTCACTTCCTACTTCTTCTCCAATTTGGAACGGTGGTTTTTTTGTGGAAGCATTGTTGTGTCTCAGGAGATGGACTAGTCTTAGAATGTTGATGAAAATTTATTGAAAGTGGTTGGTTTTGGTCTAGACTAAGGATGGATCCTACCGAGTCATTTAATCACGAACCACACAAGGGACCTCATGTGACCATAATTAGGAACTCCATTCCATTCTCTCTCTCATGCATCTATGCTTTTCATGCCTCACCTCAATGTCGGTTTCATGTTTTGATTCGATGTTTTGGTTTGATGTGTCGGGTTTCTCAATTAGTTACTTCTGGGTTTTTGTACATAACCTTTCGTAACCATTAATCATCCACGATGCCCACAGACTCCTTGGTTTTAAGTTATGCAAGGGCATAAAAGACCTGTGCCTGCTTTGAGGAGGACCCACTTGCATATCTTTTGGTTTGGTTAAGTTAAGTTCTTTAACCTTAGACATTTTTACAATCAAATTATTTTTATTTACCCATTTAATGCCATCCAATTGTGTGCATATTCACAACTGATTTTAGTGAATTCTTTATTTTTATTGTTGTAAATTTCTATACCCCCTTTCCAGTATTTCTTGTGTTAAGCTTTTTCTAAATTTTATGAACTGCTTCTCTTACTTAACCTATTTGTCAGTCTTTCCACTAACATTACCAAGTAATCAATCTACCACAATCACAACTTAGCTAGATAAAATCATTGACGAGACAAGATATTCAACTACTCTGTGTTATACTTTATATACTAATTCTTGATTTTGTTGTGATTGCAATGGGAAGCATGGACTGGAAGAGGGACTATCTTCACCAAGCATGATGCAGCAATATCACTCACGAGAGATTGTTCATGACCAATGGATCTCTTCTACTTCTCCCTCATTCTTCTGTTGCCAAGAGGGTTTGGATGTCCATTGGATTTGAGGGTGTTCTTTCTTGTTGTCATGAACACCTAATTTTGTACACAATTGTAATGATGTATGATTGAGCACTTCTATATTTGTTTATTTCCTTTATGTCACTCTACATGTCAGTCAAACATTCCATACCTCCTAATATATTTTGTAAGGGACATGTTCCTCTTCTTTTGTACTTGAGAACAAGTTTTCATTCAGTCATAGGGGTATGATGAATCATGTTTTACATAAGCTCCAACATAGGAATGGCTGTGATATCGGGTACATGATATCAAGTATGTGATATCAAGGCCCAAGATGTGATATCAAGCATGCGATATCATGAGGTACTCTCAGGCCTATAAATACAACCCTTGGGCACACGATTTAGTAGTAGTTTTTAAAGTAAAGTAGTGAAACTCTTGCAGTTTGTTCATTTGAAAGTTACAATATTTTCCAAGTGCTTGCAGCAGGAGGTCTAAGTGTAATCAGATCTTTATTCAAGCATTGATGTACCTGAACACACCATTGTGTTAGAAATAAAGATGAGTGCTTTGATTCATCCTTGCAGCACTTGAGACTTTCTTTCTTTATGCATTTATATATCATGATTTCATGTCGTTCACATTTAATGTTATTCATTCAGCAATTAATTTTGATTAATTAAGCAACTAATTAAAATACACAAGCACAAGCCCTTCAAACATATGTGTGACACTTGGTAGCTCAAAAATGGTTAGCGTTTGACAACTCAGCAGTGTTTACATGAACTCACTTTCATTAGACAATAGTTCACTTAGCATTTAATTATTCTCACTTTCACTATTATTTTAGGTGATTAAATCAATAAAACATAAAATGATAAAAATCTTATGCCTCAGTCACACTTAACCATACACTTGCATTTCACAAGTGGGACTGGGAAAATAACAAATGGACAACATGAACTCACCGTTTAGCTCTAGTGTACTTGGTAATTAAAGTCTATGGAATTCGACTGGATCGCATGTGAACGCCTATGATTCATATGGTTGGGTGTAGGGGTACCTCACCACTCATCACTAACCAAGTCAATAAGTATTAGTTCTTGGTTTTGTGTATATATCCTAAACTCATGTGATTGTTAGTGAATTACCAAGTGTTTATTGCTAGGTGTACTAAGTAAGAGCATTGTTGGGTCTTGCCTGTAGCTTTTAGAGGTATTTACATTTGGTGTAGAAATGGAAAAATAAATAGTAGCTAAGGTAACATCATTTTTCATTCCGTTTTGGTGGGGGTTGTCCACTACCATCATTTATTTCTAGCCCACAAGTGGCTATCCCAATTAGGGAATGCCAACCACTTAGTGAAAAATGATAGGTTTAGGGTATTGATTCTAGAATTGAATCAAGCAACAATGCATCCCCAAAGTAAGAGCATTGCTAGGACTACCAAATGATACATGTTATGCTTGAAATAAGTTGTACTTATTTTGCCATATTTGTACATGCATTATAATATAAATTTTTATTCTAAGTGCAAGAAGAAATAGACATTAAGCTAATTGCATATGAAATTAAATAACAATGAAAGTAAATTTTATGCAAAGTTAAATTGCTATAATGGAGTGAAACAATCACAAATTTTATTGTAGTTTATACAGTGTGTCTAGGTACAATGCACTCCTATAAGGATTCTATACAATTATTTCATACTATGTTGTAGGCACTCGCTAATTGACACTAACTTCTATGAAATCAAATTGACCAAGTCTCCCTATAATTAATGAAATTGATGCCATGAATATGGTAGGTATGCTGGTATTTATAAACATTTATGACTATTGCATCAACACTAATGTGTCAATGTAGCCTTGGCTACATCAACATTGATGCATTGATGCAACTAATTGAAAAATTGTTTATCATAACCTCATGACTAACTAAAAACTCATCCTCAAGTTAAACAAAATTGGGACAAAGTTTGTTTAAAAAATTATAGAGGTAGCATTTGATTGATTAATTAATAAAGACTAGAGTGTCATATACAAAAAATATTCAACTAACTTAAACACTTTGCAAAAATTTGCAGGGATTCACAAAATTGACCAACGTAGATGCTTTAAATTGTTCCTAGTGGTAGAGGCTCCTCCTGCCTTGGTGGCTCTTGCATGGTATTTGTTGCTATGATCTTTAAGTAAATGATTCAATTAAGACTTAGTTAATCAGATCTCCTTTTCATTAATCTCTTTTTGGAGGCCCATTTGTTCTTTGTAGTGGTTTCTAATCTTCACATATTTAGTGGCCTCATTTTGCCAAGCTGTGAGTTCGATAGCTGATTTCTACCTAATAGCCCTTACCTCCTCCAGTGATAGACTTATGTTCTTAGCTATCAATTTGAGAACATATGCATTTACTTGTGCTAATTACTTTTGGAGGTAATTTAAATGATTTTCCAATTAATTTAGGATGTATACAACAAGTTGGGATTGGCTACTCATTACATAGGCTAGATTAGATTTACTTTTAGAACTTAGGTTAATTTAAATTAAATTCTAATATTTTAACATGGCTCATACAATATCAATATCATATGTCTCAGTTGTACTTAACCATACATACTAGAGCTACACAAGTACAATTGGGATGACAACAACTAGCAATCAAATGCTTAACTATTTAGGTTGCCACAATAGCTTAGTCCACAGATTACCATAGGTCACTTGCATACACTCATGAGTTGTATGGTTGGGCATTGAGATTGTTCACTATTTATCAACTATCATTCATGCAATGTGTTTAGGTACAATGCACTCAAATAAGGACTCCATACTATTACCTAATAGCACATTGTGGGCACATGCTTATTTGCACTAACTTCTATGAAAATAAATTGATAGTCTTTCTACAATTAATGAAACTAATGCCATAAAATAGAATAGGTGTGCTTGTATTTAGAGGCATTTATGGTTGCTACATCAACACTAATGTGGCAACGTATCCTTGGTTATGTCAACATTGATGCACCAACATAGCTACATGGAGATTGATGAATTGATGTGGGTGACTGAAAAACTATTCATCAACTATGAATAAGATTTGTAAGCAAAACATCACTAGGCAAATGATTTTATTTAATCCTTAGCCAAAATGAAAGAATTACAAAAAATTTTGAGGGATGATCATAAGAAGTTATCTTGTAGTCTTTGAAATGGAAAGAAAGTTGAAAGGCTTGATTTAAGCTAACTAATAAAACTAGTGGAGAGCACAAAAGGCCATCATATGAAAGGCTAGAAAAGTCTAAGATAAGGTATAGAAGCAAGTGTAAGGCTTCAAGTTTGCCTTTGCTCAAAAAAAGTTCCCCCATATAGTGTTTGATTGCTTTGTCTCTTGGCCTTTTATTGATGGTGGTTGAGTTTTGGAAAGTCTTTTCGTTTTCATTCCTTCCTCTAAAAAACAATAAATAAAATCAAGGTAGTTAAACCTTAACATGTATTAAAATAGAAATAATTAAATAGTCCAGTTTGATTGATTGATAATCAATACATAATTAAAATTTGAAACTTATAATAGAAAGTAACAATTCCACTTTACCTGTATGTAATGTCTTATAACAATGTATGCAACTTTTATATTAGTTTTTTATTAGGTATGATAGCAAAGAGTTCAACATCATTCAAAAGGAGATAACATAGATGTTAAATTTGTAAATGACATTTTATTTTTAAAAGAACTATTCAAATTTTTTTGGGTATAGAAAACTATAATTAAAGCCCATGTTAAGTATGAGTGATGTTGGGATCAATACTATCTATGTGTATCCTTATTTTTAAAATTTTCTGCCCTAAACTATTAGTTTAATTTTTACTTTTCAATTTCACATTGATTTCAACATAAGTTTTGCATACCTATTCTAGTCTATGTAAGGCCTCATGAAAGGGCTTAAAAATATAGCTAAAGAAATATTAACAAATTTTTATTGAAAAATATTATATATTGTACATTAAAAAGTCTAAACTAAAATAATAAGCTTTAATTTCTTTTTTAAATATGTATACTAAACATTTAAATAAAACTTAAAGGTGATAATAATAATTCTAAATATTAAATGATTTAAATTATTTTCCTTAGTATAATAAAGAAACCTAACCATATCCTTCTTGGACTGGTAGTCCTCGAGATATGACTTTACGATAACATACGGTTCGTCACTAATTATTTAAAGATTATATCTCATATTCACGTGTACTAAAATTATTAAGAATGAGTTTCTTCATAAGTGGAGTTAATTTCAGTGTTGTAATAGCTGTGAGCTTGATAAGTACAGTTAATTTCCCCTTCAGAACAGCTTCTGCGGAAGCATCCAAGTGTATTCAATTTTAAAATTGGTTTCAACTTAAATCCCCTCATGCACGATAAACAGTTTTTTCCAGCATTTTTCCCTCTTTACAGGTTCTTGAAAATGACCAAACAGTTAAGACTGCAAAAATCAAGTTTGGGGGAGGAGGTGTAGGGGATGATGAAGCAACCAATAAAGAAGGTTACAAGCATGACAAGAAACGCATTTATGTTGCCAGGCCTTCCTGACGAAGTCTGTCTTCAATGCCCAGCCAAAATTTCGAGGCTTCATTACTTCAACTTAGTTCGCGTCCCATCAGGAATGCCAAAGATCAGCCAGAAAGATCGTCACGGGGCTTGCAGGAACCTTCTGTGTTGCAGGTTCTATATACATTTGGAACTGCATTTCTTTCGGCTCACTACGACTTTGAAGCGGATTCATGGTTTCGAACTCTGGACCTGTCGTTTGAGAATGGCATGATGGTCAGTGTCGTCGCGCCATTTGTATGGCTCAATGTGTTGTGGTACTAGTCTACGTTAACTTTGGCAGCGACTTCTATTTGTACCCTCGATTTGTTAGTTACTCGCCCAGATCATACACGATGAAGATTTTATGGCTGCCTTCAATAAGGATAGTTGGTGGGAGGTAAAATTTCATGTTACTTATGGTCTTGATTAAGTTAATTAATTTAGGTTTAGATAGGACATTATTAAAATTAATGCTTATCTATTAGGGGTCATTATTTTAAGAGTTTTGGTTTTTTATTTTAGTTTTATTTTTATTTCAATGTAATTGCTTTAAAGCTATAACTTAAGCATTATTTTCTAAAAGTGAAGTATTGGCCAATAATATTTATTGGATAGTCTAATGGGAATAAAATGACAACGAAAAATCAAGTTACTATAATAGCATGCATTTGATACAATTTATTTAACATTATATTTAGTTCTTAAGAAATTAGTATTTGGCAGTCAAGAAGAACATGCTAGTCATCTTCAAGATGATCATAGATAGTGTATATATGCACTTCTCTTTTGGAATGTTTGCCCATCTTCCACATGAGAATACAATCTAATGTTGCTTATAACAAATTGTAGCTTTAAAAAAATTTTAGTTATTATTACTGGTTAATTGGTTACCTCTAACATGTGTGAGGAAATATTTCTTTTTGCCATCTAGATTTGACCATAGCTTATAGAGGGTGATTCTTGGAGTGATGTTCCATTTGCTAACCAATCTAAACCTTAATGAAAACATCCTTACTACATAGTCTTCTAGAGTTGCTTTAGTAAAACTAAAATTTTATCACATCTATAGGCCCTCTAGATTTATTGAATAGTAGAAATGTATCATAATCATTCTAGCCTTGTTTCAACAAAAAAGAAAAAAGAAAAAAATTGGGTTAGCTATCTACTATATATGAAACTGAAATAGAAATTAAATTTTATTATTGATGAGGAGCTCCCTTGGATTTCACAATCCAAGCTCTCTCAATGTCATAAATAGCAAATTTGAACAAGAAAAGAAAATGAAAGCTTTATTCTTGCTTAAATGGAGAATTTATTGTTGAAAGGAAGTACACATTCCCAAGGATAGACAAGAGATTCAATCAAATCCTCATATACACTCAATCAAGAAATCACACTCTCACAAGGATGATGATCAAGGCACTTAGCCAAGACTCTATCTCTCTACTCTCTTCTCTCAACTCACCTCTTCTCTCCCTAAACTCTCTCTTCCTAGACTTAGCCAAAATGAAGGCTCAAGAGGTCTATTTATACCATTTCCCCCTATCTCTTCATCTTCTTTGCCTCTCAAATTCAAAATTTGAATCATTAAAAACTCATACAAAAATATCTCATGTTCACTTGAGACATCTTCGAGGAGAATGGGATGCCTTGCTTGAAAGTTGCAGGTCTCAAAAGAGACATCTTGGGCCAAATGGAGATGTCTTGCATGAGACATCTTGGAAGAAGTTGAGACATCTAGACTCAGGATGAGACATCTTAGAAGCAATTGAGATGTCTTGGATTAGGTGGAGATATCTTATCTACTAGGGCCAAAAATAAAGATGCTTATTTTGAGGTCTAAAACCTCTACACACATTCAAACAAGTCTCTATTGCCCTTGGAACCCTCTAAACTTATCAAAATAGGCCTAAAACACTCCCAAACATGCCAAAACTCAAGGGAAAGATTCCATCACTGATGAGATGGTATATTGGTCTATTTGATGTTTACATTAGCATCCTCTCCCTTAAAAGAACTCTTGATTCCTACACAAGAGACCTTTGCACATGGGACAATTATTTGCCCCCTCACATAGGCCACAATCCACACACACATGGAATGATTAGAGCTAACAACATTTTGTCTCTACCATCTAACACTTATTACACAATGTATCCATGACACATAAACACACATACACATATTAACACAATTCTATGCTTACATCACAATGGAAGTTACATAAAAGAATAGTGGATTTGTTGTTTGCCTTTAAAGGCTTTACTATGCTTCCATCATAAGAGTAGCAAATCCCATGTGTTTCTTCCATGACTTGCAACAAAAGAAGAGTGAGGAGTTTCAAAAGGATTAGGTCTTCTCAAACCAACTTCCCTCCTTTCATTCTTTTTCTTGTTCTTCATCATCTTCTTCTTGGTGTTTGGAAGACTACCACTTAGCTTCCTTTCACCATTAGCACCACAATGTAGATTGCCTTCATGTTACTCATCCATTTCATAGCCAAGATAATCAACTTCTTCAATACATTTCATAAATTTGTCATTACTATAATCAATAGTAAGTATATTCAAATTTTGAAAAATCATATCATTATCACTATATTCACCAACATCAATAATGACTTCTCACAATGACTATTCCAATAGCTATCATCATCAAACAAATTACCATTATTAGTCTTCCTCTTACGACCAGTGCATCAAAAGTCACATTGCTTTCATCATTCAAAACATGAATCACAATTTCATCACAATCATCATAATGATCATGAGTCTCATCATTACCATTAAATAAACCACTACCAAGCTGAAGTTAAATACTAGCATCCATCACACTTGATCCAATATTAGAGACATTACTACCATCAATAAGGGAAAGCTCACACTTACTTACCTCTTCATGGCTTCTCCTATCTATCTTTGGTTCAACTTAATCTTTAACATGTGGTTGTCCAATCTCACTAAATCTTGAAGTGCCAAGAGGCTAAATAGGAGTCCCCAATTCTAATGGTTTCTCCCCTTCAAAGGAATCATGAATAAGCTCTTCATCCCATTTTGGAGGTACCAACTCAAAAGGTAAAGTCTCCTTCATGGCATTAACATTAGATTCACCAAAAACATCATCAAAGAAATCATTCTTTCAGATGCCTTGGCTACAAGACTCACCTCTTTCTCATGAGATAACCTCAACTTGGTTTAGAATCTCCTTTCCCTTGCCATAAGATATAGAAAAATTGTGAAAAGAATGAGTATCCTACCTTCTATTTCTACTGTTGATCTTTCTTGAAAAAATTCTTTGATCTTTGCCACTCCTTTGGCTTTGTTCCTTCACTTACCATGACTTATAAGGTAGGAAATTTCCTTGAGTAGTAGCATATACCATCTTGGATTTTGAAGATCTCTTGGTCCCTTTGATGAAGCTCTTGGTCTCCTCCCTTGAAACCTTTGAGTATAGAGCACTCCTTTGCTCAATAAGAGATACTTGAGAACTTCTTTTCTCATTAATCTCTACTTCATTAGATATTTCATCTTCTTCTTTTCCTTGATTAACATTCACATTTCCTGTAAAAGTGCAAGAATTAATTTTAGTTGCCTCTTTAATCATAGACACAAGAGATTTACCTTCACTTGAGGATTCTCCATTTTCCAAGTTTTGAAGTTCTTTGCTCTTGGAAACCTTTAGCTTATTACACTCCCATTGTTTGTGTCTCTTTTCACCATAATTAAAGCCTTGAAGGTTGGAGGCATAGCCATTCCCTTGAACTTTCCCTTTCTTGGATTAGTCTTTCTTAGAATCTTAGCCCTTCTTGGACTTCTCTTGTTGTTCATTGGTGTCTTCCTTGGCATTTCATTTCTCCTTGGCTTCTTTCTCACCTTCAAAATCTATGGAGTCCTTGCCCTTCGAAAATTTAGGACCTTTATTATAGCCTTGAAGTTTCTTCTTAGCCTTAAGAGCTAATTCAAAAGCCTCATCCAATGTTTGGGGCTCATAGAAGGTTAGCTCTTATTGATACTCCTTTTTGAGTCCCTTTTGAAAGTTGGATGCTTGTTCATAATCATCCCAATGAACTTTTACAAGTTCTAAAGCTTTACCAAAATTTCATGTAGTAGTCATTCACACTCTTATCACCTTGCCTTGGGTATTTCAATTTTTAGATGGCATCTTGGGTATTTCACTATGATGAGTCTTCTCAAATTTCTGTTTGAGCATGAATTGCATTAAAGACCAATCCTTGATAGGAGTGCCATCATTCACCTTGTAAGAATTACTTTCCTTCTCCTACCATACAAGTGACATACCTTCCAATTTGGTTTCAACACATGACACCTTTTGATGATTTTCCAGATCTTCAAGTTCAAAGTACTTGTTAATTATTTTTAGCCAAGAGAGGAAAGATCTGGCTTCTTCAATGTCGTTGAAGGATTTGGCTTTAGCATGAATCATCCTTGAAGTATGTATGAAATCTATTACAAGAGTGAATTTAATTCTTTCACCTTGCTTTCTTTCAAACTTAGAAGAAAGTCCCCTTTTTCCTTTCCTATAGAACATGAAACCTTAAGACTTATATTCAGCACTAAGTGCATGAAGAAAAACATTATCTTGATCTTCTCTTTTTCCAAAGTCTTCATTTTCAAAAGGAAGATCATCTTTAAGGGATGAAATTAAGGAATGTATTGAAAAAAATCTTGGTGAAGAATTGCATGAATTATACATTTCTAGGATGCTTTTGGTAAGGTAGCATGTTCTTTGTTCTCTTCAAGCTTCTCAAGTTTCTCAACAATGAGCTTGAGAGCATTTCTCATGTCATCCATGTCTCTTTACAAAGCTTGAATTGTCTTCTTATTTGGATAAAATACTATAAGGAAAGATAAAATATTCAAGGCTTCTCAAGGAATGAAACCAAGAATACTCAAATCTTAAGAGAAATGAGTGTAAGATCTTCAAACCCTAGCTAGTACAAGCTAATGGGTGTTCAATTCAACAATTATCTTCAAATTTTTAAAAGATATGAGAAACGTAGGAATTAAAGGAAACTTTTCAAACCCTAAGATGAGTGGAACAAGTAACAAGGGAGAATTCCTCCAAGCTTGAGAATTTGAAGTGATTCTTTACAATTGAGATGAGAATAATCTAGCTAAATGCAATTGTCTTCAAGTCTAGGCTACTTTGATACCAAAATGATGAGGAGCTTCCTTGGATTTAACAATACAAGCTCTTTCAATGTCAAAAATAGTAAATTTGAACAAGAAAAGAAAATGAAAGCTTTATTCTTGCTCAAATGAAGAATTTACAGTTGAAAGGAAGCACACATTCCCAATGATAGATAAGAGATTCAATCAAATCCTCACACACACTCAATCAAAGAAATCACACTCTCATAAGGATGATGATCAAGGAACTTTGCCAAGACTCTATCTCTCCTCTCTCTTTTCTCAACTCACCTCTTCTCTCCCTAACTCTCTTTCTTTTCCTAGACTCTCTTAGCCAAAATGAAGGCTCAAGAGGTCTATTTATACCTTTTCCTCCCTATCTCTTCATCTTCTGTACCTCTCAAATTTAAAATTCAAATTATTAAAAACTCATGAAAGAATATCTCATGTTTGTTTAAGACATCTCAGAGGAGAATGGGATGTCTTACCTAAGAGTTGCAAATTTGAAACAAGACATCTTAGGATAGATGGAGATGTCTTGCCTAAGATGTCTTTGAAGAAGTTGAGACATCTAGACTTAGGATGAGACATCTTGAAAGTAGCTGAGACATCTTGGATTAGTTGGAGACGTCTTAACTATTAGGGCCAAAAATAAAGATGCTTGCTTTAAGGTTTGAAACCTCTGAACACCTTCAAACAAGTCTCCATTGACCCTAGAACTTCCTAAACTCATCAAAATAGGTCCAAACACCTCAAAACATGCCAAAACTCAAGGAAAAGATACTATAATTGGAGACATGATATTTATTTGATGTCCACATCAATTAGATACATGGATATTCTCTTATCTATTATTATTGGATGATAGAAATATACATGCTCTGAGTTTTGAAAACACCATTAAGAAAATTACTTGTTGTCTTGTTAACTTTATCAACAAAGCAACTAAATTTGCAACTATAATATCCTACTTATGTTTTTCAAGTCATAAGACTTGGTTTTAAGCATGGGTGGAACCATTTGAAAGAGGTTAAGCTTTGTACTTCTAGTGCTTTGCCTAGGACCGTCCTTTACTAGGATGAGCCTTGATCCTATAAGTGATGATCCTTTTCAATATTCCACTAATGTTTAATGTAATTAAATGTAGAAGATTACAAGAAAGCATGGTTTTCATTTTCAATGTTATTTTTATCCATTTGTTCTCTTTTAATTATGTATTACAAATGATGAGGAATAGCTTCAACTTACAAATGATGAGATAAATAATTACCTTTGAATTAAGGGTTTCCCTTGATATTTTTCAAATAGAAATGATTTTTCCCCAATAATTTCCTAAATTTTTTTAAATATGATTTTTATTACCAATTTGTGAACTTGCTTAGGTTCTATGCTCTAGAACTCACCCATAAAACCATTCTTTTTATTGTGTCTCTATGAGAATTCAGAAAGATTATAAGCATAGGCTATAAACTAAGAAATAGCTTCAACTTTTCAATGGTATCATATTGTTGTTGTCTTCTCACTTTGAATTTATTAAGTAGTAAAAGCTTTTCATATTTTTCTAAGACCCCATGTAGCACATCCATAAACCACACCTATAAAGAATAGTTGATTGGATAATGGCATGATAGAGTTGCTTTTAGATATTCGGAAGATGGATTCTTCTTATGTTTGTAGGGAAGTTACGTCCACATGTTTATCTTCTATGGTTAAATTGTATACATGAAATAAATTATGATTTGAATTTTCTTAAGTTGCATTCTCAAATGGTTGCAACAGATTATAAAGCATTTTTTACCATTCTTCCATTGAATTACAAATCATTAAACCATCGCTATTGATTGTAAATTGATTTAGTATTTTATGGATCTTCTTTTCAAGTTCATTAATAAAATCTCAAATATAGTAGAAGAAAAGGACATCCATGATTTACTATTAATTTAAATAATTGAAACTAAATATTTTACTTACATCTAGTGAGACTTTTTAGATCTTGCACATTTCTTCTCCTAGAAATTTTTTCCTAGATTTATATCTTCCTACACCTAGGGGTGTAAGGCTTAGGAAAATCATTTTTTAGTTAGGAAATTATTGGTTCTATTCTTACCTTCTCTTCCAAGGTGTGATAATATGGCATCCTCGTTGGGTCAAGGACCAAGAGAGAGGTGAACCTTCAGAGGGAAGACATTGAGGAGTGGTTAGGAGCCAAAAAGGGGTGGAAGGCCTGTGTACTACCAACCCCGAGTTATCTTTCCAAAAAAAAAAGTCCTTTTTATTTGAATATCCAAATATTTGCACTTTTGAGATTAGAGTTTTCAATGTTTTTATAAATTTTTCATTATTTATCCCATTGCAGCCTCAATCTTTAATGTGGTTTTCCCTGATGCTATCCCAATTTCTATTTCCATTTTTGTGACTACTATGATATTAATTTCCTAAAGAAATACTTGGAAACTCAATTTAGATGCCATTTTTTATGGACAAGGCAAATTATTATCAAATTTTATTAACACTTTTGAAGAGAAACAAAGAATATTTGAATAACAAATTAACCCTTCAAAAATTTTGAACACCAATTATAGAAATGCATAATTTAGCAAAATGGCATAGCAAAGCAAAACATTTTTTTTTTGGGCTTGTAGTGTGAGTAAAGTGAAGGTAATTACCATTAACATAAGCTTAGATATTGTCATCTCTTTGAGTACAAGCACTATCTTTTTTGTAATTGTATGGTACAATAGTTGTAATAACCTAAAATGTTAAGTATTTAACTACAAATATTTGAAATATAGTTAATGTAAAACTATTGTTAATCTCCATCATTCTACTGTTGTTGATATCTAGTTTACATCTGGTTAATACTACCTACGAATGGCCATCCCATGCTATACATATAATTACAAGGAAGCATTCAAAGAAGTGTGTTTGGCTTCCATCCCTATGCTTTCTTCTTTCCCATTCTTTGTTATTCCTTGTGTTTGAGAAATTCTCTCTAAGTTGACATAAAGATCCAAGAGCCTATTTCTTGTTGAGGTTTCTCTCATTTTCCTACAAGATATATTATTATGTTTTTCTATTGATTTATTTTTTATTGTTATCATGAATGATCTAAAAATCACAATTGGTATTGGAGCTAGGTTCTTTTATGGTGGTCTTTTTTCTTCTTTTGTGGTGATTTTTGATTTTAGGATATGGAAAACTTAGCAAAAATCAAAATTGAAAAATTCTATCATAATGATTATGAAGTTTAGAGAATGTACATGGAAGACTTTCTTGTTAGCAAAGATCTCTAGTAAGTAATTGCTAATTCAAAGCCTCTTAATGTCATAGATTCAGACTAGGAGGCCTTTGATCGAAAGGCACGAAGCAAAATTTGTTTGTGTCTCTTTTGTTTTGTGTTGCTCAATGTTTCTAGAGTTCTAACTACCAAAGACCTATGAACAAATTAAAATATTTGTACCAAACAAGATCGGTTGCTAACAGATTGTTTCATAGGAATTTAAACCTCCAAGATCCCAAAAAAATTTTACAAAACCAAGATGTTGGAATTGTGAAAAGATTGGTCATCTTAAAAAGGATTGTAAATTAGCAAAGAAAGGAAAAGCATCTACAAATAATAATAATAAAAATTTAATTCCTCCTTCTCATCGAAAGGGAGGTTTGTATGTGGTGTCATTAGTTGATGACATTAAGAGAGTTTTTTGGTATATTGCTTTTGGTGCTTCCTATCACTATACCCCATACCTTTAATTGTTTTGTGAATACTTTGTTTATAATCTTAGTGTGGTCAAACTAGGTGATGATGGTCTTTGTGATGTTGTTGGGTATGATAAAGTTAAAATCCAATTTAAGGATGGAACCATCAAAACTATATCTCATGTTCATCATGTACCTATACTCATAATGAGCCTCCTGTCTATGAGTGAGTTAGATTCTATAGGTCTCACTATCATATTTGGTGAAGAAAAATGTTAAATCTTGTAAGCGTCTTTACCTCTAGCCACTGGTGTAAAGGTGGGAAGACTATACCAATTGGAAGTAAGAACATTGCATCACAACTTCAATGGGATAGCTATTATTGACTTGCATTCAAGCATTGATCTTTGGTACATTTAAGTGAAAAAGATTTAAAGGAAGTACATAAAAAAGGTAAAATTAACCTTATAAAAGAATCTCTGAATTTTTGTCATGATTGCCTATGTAGTTGATGAGTGGTGAGATACCCCTACACTCAACCATACGAATACGAGCGTAGCATGCGTGATCTGGTCGAACTCTGTAGACTAAGTGCCTACATGCCCCATGGAACACTTAGGGTTAATCATTCGTTGTCTTCCCAGACTTACTTGTAGTTGTCACGGTGTATGGTTAAGTAAGTCCGAGGTATATGATTTTTATAGTTTTTATGGTTTATGTCTCCTATGCTAACAAGGTGAAGGGTTGAGAAACTAATTACTAACTTTAACTAATGAACTAAGTCTAAATTAACCTAGCATCAGCATCCATTCCCACTTACTGTACAAACCCTAAACCGATGCAACCATGGTTACCAAACGCTAATCGTTGTTGGGATCACCACGCGTAACGTAGGTGCTCGAAGTGGTCGTACTGAGGCACTTAACTAGGAGAGAAGGGTTGAGAAGGAAAGCAGTAAATAACAAATAATAAGTAACAATAAAGAAAATCCTAATTATCCTATTCCATGCACTGCAAGGTTTATCCAAGAAGCTTGTCTTTATTTCTGTACACAAACTTGTGTTCAAGTACAATGTCTTCTCGAATAAAGATCCGTTCACTTTAGGATTCCTACTACGGGCACATGGAAAATATTCTATCTCTAGAGTGATCAATCTACAAGAGTTTCCTTACTGTCTAGCCTAGGATGAGGAAATAAGGGAGAGCTGCCTCTTATTTATAGATATGATGACACACCGCGATATCGCATATGCGATATCGCGAGGGATGTAATATCACATCCCATCATACCCCCATGACTAAATGAAAACTCATCCTTGAGTTCATTACAATAATATCGGGAAGGTATGGGATTATTGACTCAATGGAACTAATGGGATGACATGTGAATGGATCATCATTACAAGACACAACAAAACTGGTGTTCATGACAACAAGGGTGAACACCCTATTACATTGACATCAAGCCTAAGTTGGTAGCTATGAAAGAGAGAGAGAGAAAGAAGTGTTGCTGCTGCCAACACCAAGATTGTGCCTTTTTTTGTCCATCCATAAGCGCATCATCGATCTTGCTCCTTGCATCGCTGCTTCAGCACTACTTCATTCCAAGTGCTCCTTCTAGATCTGGTCCATTGTTGCATGATTGCCATCTACACACACAACACAGTCTTATATTAGCAAGGGTAAATGAATTATCATGTAATTGATACCTTGCTGTGGTGAAAGCTCAATTGGCTGGGTTGTGGTATGGCTGATACGGATATGGGGATATATAAATAATGACTACCAAAGGTGTAGGGGTTAGGAGAGAAAATTGAAAAAATTGGGCCTCGTACCCCCATGACTAATCATGAACCTTCAGTAGCAAGAGAATGGAAAAAGAATAAGAACAAGAAGATGGATAAAAAGAGACAACAGTAACGTCGATAAAGTGAATGTCAAGATGGAAATGAATAAAACAAAATGGATTGCAAAAATTTTAAGGAAAATAAATTAACTGATGCACCAAATAGGAATGTCAGCGGGTCCTCCCCAAAGCAGGCTCATGCCCTTAATGCCTTGACAAACCCACATTCAAAGAGTCTGTAGGCTTTGGGAATGTCCTTTGGAACAAGAGTTAAAGTCTTAACCGTAAGAATTTACCAAAAACAAAAATATATATCTACCAAAATATACACTAATGATACAACCAACAATGAGGTGAATAATGGAGAGAAGGGCCTTAGTTAGAGGGAACACTTTTAGTTCCATAACCAATGTTTGTAGCCCAAGAGATTATTTTGTCTAAGGGGTGTGCTTTGAATTCTCACTTTCTTTCTTTTCTTCACTTTGTTGTTTTTTTTGTTTTATATTTTTATGTGTGAGAACCACACCATGCAAAGACTTCTTATTTTTATTGACTCAGCTTCCGATAATTGGGTAACATCAAAATGGTAAGAAAACTCAAGAAGAAAACATCCAAGCACCCAAGAGAATGGCCAGCACAAATGCATCAAGTTCCCTTGAAGTCACACCCTTTTCAAACTTTGAGTCCTTCCTTAGTTTGAGAAGTACCCAGTCACCGATTCATTAGAGTTCTTATTAGAAAGGGACTGTACATTTCCAAGCCAAGAGAGACCATAGACTTTGGTGGATGAATAGATGAAGTGGACTCATTACCTGCCATATCAAAAGAAAATACCGTAGTATCAATATAGTAACTTAAAGGTAAAAACAAAACATTAGCAATCAATGAAAAATAGTTCATACCATCGTGAAGAACACTTATTGGGTGACAAACTTACAGGATGGGTAACACACGCACAACACACACAAAAAATGGAAAAGTATAACGATGATGTAAAACAAAAATAAGAAAATTTGAAGAAATTTGTAAAAAAAAAAAATGTGCAAAACAAAAATGTGTAAGAAAAAAATGTGTAAAACAAAAATTTGTAAAACAAAAATGTGTAAGCCAAAAATGTGTAAAACAAAAACGTGTAAGACAAAAACATGTAAAAAAAATGTGTAAAACAAAAACATTTAAGACAAAAATGTGTAAAACAAAAACTAAAAAGAACTAAGGGCCTCCAATGATCAACATAGGTGGCCATCTCCCCCATGAATGAATGGAAAGAGAGAGATCTAAAATAATGAACGTCTATTTTAATTTCTTAAAAGTGCTCAACTTCTCCCCACTGATGTTCTCAGATTAAGGGGTGAAAGTTGGTGACGCTCATACTCCAATGTGTCTATGCCTTCATTGTTAGCATGAGTTTCCTTAGTTCATTTCGTGCATATTGGTTTGCTCTTTCTAGTAGCTGTCAACCACAGGGTGTTTACTACTTGTGTGGTTGCTACATACAGATACCTTTGGATTTGTGTTTCTTGGGCACACTGATTACATGGAAGAGATGCTGAGCATTCTTCCATATCATTACCCTCTGAGTCATTATATGTGATGCATGGAAATTTCTTCTTCTTGATCTTTCCATAAATGTTTATCTTAGATATCTGCAATGAAATATCACAGATCCCTAGGTACACATCTACTGTACTCATCCATGGCCTTTTCATTATAATTGGTAAGCCCCCATTGTCACTGTTAACTTCTATCACCAGGAAGTCAGGTGGGTATGACCACCCACACATAGTGATAATGATGTCCTCCACCAATCCTAAGGGAATGGTGATGGACTGGTCAGCCAGCTCTAGTTGAATGTTGCTCTTCTTAAGTTAGGGTAGGTTGTAGGCTTGATACATTTCTCATCATATTAAATTAACTTCAGAACTTGAGTTAACAAGAGCCTTATGTGGTTTATTCCCGGTGATTTGTAAATAGATTAAGGGGCTCCCAGGATCAGATAACTTCCTAGGAAGGTGGCCTACCTTGATCCAGTCGGTTACGATATGCATTAACATAATCGTATGCGTACAGCTCTATTGTTGGACTGAAGGGTGCTCCGAAGTTTTGGATGGTGGAGGAGTGTACATGGGCTCAACCACTTTTTGTTGCAAGATTTTTTCTAGGCTTTTGGTTCTGAAGAAATGTCTTCTCTTTTTACAGTTGTCAGAACCAGTAGCAGGTTGAATATTTACAGCTATCACAGTGTTATGTTGTTGCGGTTGATTAGGGAGTTTCCCTTGCATTGTTGGAGTAGGTTGTATGGGAACTATAGGTGGAAGAGGTGCGAATGGAGTTGGAGGATGGGATGAATGTGAGATGTCTCCCGAAGGAGAAGGAGTCCTCCTAAAGTACTCCCAAACTTGGTAGTGACGTTGGGGAGTTATGTGACCCATAAAGTCACTTGGAGAAATCGGCTACTGTAGATAATATCCATATGGGTCTGGCTACTAGTAAGGGTACTGTTGTGCCAGTGGTGGCATCCCCCATGACTGTGGGTGTTGCCACTGCTGATGCTATCTGATGGATTGGGGTGGAATTCCACTTGTATAGTACATTAGTGGTTGGTGGAACTGCATTGGGTTACCTTGTGGATAAGGTAACCTTCAGGGTGTTTGCTGTTGGTTGAGTCTTGGGTTAAGTGCATACACCCCAGACTCCTGTAGATGTGAGATAATTAGACAGCATCCCTTAGGATGGTCATATTGGTAGATCTCACATCCATCGTCATCGTCTATGTCCGAATCCACAACTTCATCAGAGATAGTAATTTTCCCCTTTCCCTTGTTATGTGTAGGAACTGAATCTCTTTGCTTTGTCTTACCTTTCACTACTTCATTCCACCTTAGACTCTTCTATGATTTTCAAAACACTCTCAAGTCTAGAGTCTAAGGAATCCCACAATTGGTCTACCTTAGCTGATACTTTGATTGTTAATTTTTGAATCGGAAAGGTTTTTTTGTTCACCAACTCTTCGAGTGGTGACTCATCCTCCTCATCACAAAATCTTACTCCCTTCTTTTGAAGGGAGGGGTCATGGTTGTATTCTTCTACACTTTCCCTTTTTCGTAGCTCACCTTCTTCTTTTACTATTTTTTCCAACAAGCGATGTACTTCATGGGCTCTAAGTTTTGATAATCTCCCTTGGGCATAAGTCCCAAGCGTTCTTCTAGTTTCATGCGTTAGCCCATCCATGATGTGGTGAAGTTAATCCCATTAATCATATCCATGGCCCGGGCAACGATATAACAATGCGTAGTAGCGGTCCATGGCAGCATCCAAGGGTTCATGATTACCTTACTTCCATCCTTGGATCTTCTTATGCAAATTAGACACTCTAGAGTATGTTTGATACTTATCATTGAAGAGTTCTAGCATCGTACTCCACCTCCTGATGGTTTCTAGTTCTAAGGACTGGTACCAACTCTTTGCTTCTTTAGTGAGTGTCTTGGGAAACAACTTAAGTTTTTGCCACTCATTTTCTATGTTCTGCAAAGCGCAAGCATCATGGAATGCTTGTAAACGATGTTGCAGATCTAAGTTATATCCCCCTTCAAAGCGTGGGATATTGTTCATGTCTAAGCACTTGATCCAACTATCCTTTTGATGCCTTATTGGAATTCCTACAGCCTCCATTATGTTGAGCATACTTTGGGTTGCAAGTAGGGGCTCCTCATGATAATCTCTTTCATGATGCCTGTGATGTCTTCGTTGTTCCCTACTTTCCCTTTGGTCATGCCCTTGTCCTCTCTCTCGACTTTCTCGTCGAGGTCTCTCATTTTGTCTACTTCTATCCTCACCATTATGTTCATGGTCGCTGCACCTAGATGTGGAAGGAGAGGATGAGTGATGAGATGAAGGAGAAGAAGAAGGGGAACCATCGCCATGACAATGTTTCTTACCTTCTCTTCGACTGCTTCGGTCCTGATCATGATGATGATCTAAGTGCCCATCCTTTGCATGAGTGGTTGTTCCCTCTATGAATAGTTGGCGTTCACAGGGATCAAAACCAATGTTATGTATCGTTGATCATAGGTTCTGATACCCAACCTCCTCACCATCATTAGAAGAGGAAACATCATTTGTTAGAGAACCCGTGATAATGGGTCCATCATCTCCTATTTCACTAAGGACGTGCAGACCTTTGCCCTTTAACAGTGTATGTTGGCTCTCCTACCTTGAGTCCCTAATACGTTGTGCTTCTGTGGGATGATAATCCCTTGTATCAAAATCTGCTATAATGTATTCAGCATAGAGCTGAGTCATGCCAATCTGTGGCAAAGCACGAAGGAGCATGTTAGGAATTAATCGATTTGGGGGTAACATGATGTTACCTTGCAAATCTCTCCATCATAGTTGTTTGTCTTGATGGAGGATAAAGGTAAAGTTTGGAATATACTCATCGAGATGAGTATAGACTATCTAGTATTGTTTAGGACTTGGTTGATTTCGGTTATGTGTATTTGACTGTCAATTATTTCATGTATTATCCCTAGGCGGCGAGTTGCTTTTGTTAGAAGAAGAAATTGTTATCAGTGTGCTAATTACAGTTATATAATTTTTCTTTTAATTAACCCAAAGGTTTGTTTAGGCTCCCAATGATGTGAGTGATATCCTATGTTCTATTCAGCACACAAACACTTAGTCGCCAGCAACAGCACCAATGATGAGTGGCGAGATACCCCTACACTCAACCATACGAATATGAGCGTAGCACATACAATCTGGTCGAACTCCATAGACTAAGTGCCTACACGCCCCATGGAACACTTAGGGTTAATCATTCGTTGTCTTCCCAGACTTACTTGTAGTTGTCATGGTGTATGGTTAAGTAAGTCCAAGGTATATGATTTTTATAGTTTTTATGTTTTATGTCTCCTATGCTAACAAGGTGAAGGGTTGAGAAACTAGTTACTAACTTTAACTAATGAACTAAGTCTAAATTAACCTAGCATTAGCATCTATTCCCACTTACCGTACACACCCTGAACCGATGCAACCGTGGTTACAAAATGCTAATCATTGCTAGGATCACCACGCGTAACGCAGGTGCTTGAAGTGGTCGTACTGAGGCACTTAACTAGGAGAGAAGGGTTGAGAAGGAAAGCAGTAAATAACAAATAATAAATAATAGTAAATAAAATCCTAATTAGCCTATTCTATGCACTGCAAGGTTTATCCAAGAAGCTTGTCTTTATTTCCATACACAAACTTGTGTTCAGGTACAATGTCTGCTCAAATAAAGATCCGTTCACTTTAGGACTCCTACTGTGGGCACATGGAAAATATTCTATCTTTGGAGTGATCAATCTACCAGAGTTTCCCTATTGTCTAGCCTAGGATGAGGAAATAAGGGAGAGTCGCCTCTTATTTATAGATATCATGGCACACCGCAATATCGCGTACGCGATATTGCAGGGGAGGACACGATATTGCGTATGCGATATCACGAGGGATGCGACATCGTGACAGTGTAAAAAAACATGTTCAAGATTGCTAAAAAGTAATGCTAAAGGTAATCCAGTGTTAGAGTTAATACATAGTGATGTATGTGAACCAGTTAAAGACTTGTAAACATTCTCATGTGGAGGTGCTACATATTATGTATCATTCATTGATGATTTTTCAAGGAAAGCTTGGATCTATTTAATGAAAAATAAGTTTGAAGTATTTGAAAAATTTAAAGAGTTGAAAGCTCCTGTTGAAAATTATTTAGGAAAGAAAATCAAGGTTCTTAGAATAGATAATGATGATGAATTTTTCTCCCATGCGTTTGATAGTTTTTGTAAAGAACATGACATATACAAGAAAAAGACTATTCTAGGAACACTAGAATAGAAAATGAAGTAGCTAAACATTTTAATAGAAAGAATCAGATGCATGGTAAGTGAAGCTGGTCTTGGTAAACATTTTTGGAATAAAGCTACAATGACTGCCTACTATCTCATCAATAGGTCCTCATCCTTTACAATTGATGGAAAGATTCAAAAAGAATTCAAGTTTTTGGGGTGAAGCTTATATTCATAGTCCAAAAATTGATAGATCAAAATTAGACTATAATTTTGTAAGATGTATTTTCCTTGGTTATGGTCATGGTGTTAAAGCTTATAAGTTGGAAAACCTAGAAACTATAGTCATGATGTTGTATTTAGAGAGTCTTGCAAACATATTGCATGCAATCTCTTTAATGATGTAACACCTAATCATGTATCTTTTCAAGTTAATAAAGAAAATCTAGAGGGTCATCCTCCCTCAACAAGAGATATTGCTCTTGACCAATAGGATGGTGTGAATAATATACAAGAAATAGGTACAAGGGAAGATGTAAGTGAAGATGAGGGAATAGAGCATCAACATGATGCTCCATCAACTTCACAAGACTTAAGATAGTCCAGTTACACAAGAAAATTACCCACTTAGTTTAAAGATCAAATTCTAATCGTTGAAGCTAAACCACTTACTTATGATAAAACGTATACATCTCTTTATCATAAAGAATGGAAGCAAGTGATGGATGATGAAATGTTTGCTATTCATAAGAATAAGACATGGGAATTGGTTGAACATGCATTTGATAGAAAACCAATTGGATGTAAGTGCATGTTCATAATTAAATCTAGTGATCATTTTAAAGCACATCTTCTTGCTAAGGGTTATTCCCAAAAGAATGGAATTGATTATGATGAAATCTTCTCCCTTGTGGTAAAATTAACATCCATTAGGTCATTACTATTAATAGTAGCAACTTATGATCTAGAACTTGAACAAATGGATGTAAAAATGGATTTCCTTAATGGTGATTTTGAGGAGGAAATATATATGCTTCAACCTAAAGGATATGAAGTGAAAGGAAAAGAGCATATGGTGTATTGATTGCTAAGATCATTGTATGGGCTCAAACAAGCACCAAGGATGTGGAATAAAAAATTTAATGAACACATGTTAAATCTTGGATTCATTAGACGTCGAAAGAATCATGCTTATATGTCAAAAATAAAAATGGAAAATTCTTAATTTACTACTATATGTTGATGACATGTTAATAGTAGGAAGTGACATGGATGAAATTAAGAAGTTGAAACAACTTATTTCTTCTTGGTTTGAGATGAAAGATCTTGGTGATGTTAAAAGAATTTTTGGGAATGGAAATTAAAAGAAATAGAGGTAACAAAAAACTTTGGGTTGGACAATCTGCATATGTGCAAGATATCTTAAAAAGATATAATATGCAAGATTGTAAGCCTATTGCAACACCCTGTGAAATTGGGATGAAACTCTTAGTTGAACAATGTCCCAAGATAGATGATGAAAAAGAGCTCATGATTAAAATTCCATATGCTAATCCTATTAGTAGTTTGATGTATGTAATGGTTAGTACTAGACCTGATATTGCATACATTGTTAGAAAACTTAGCAGGTATATGTCTAATCTAGGAAAATACCATTGGATTGTTGTAAAATGAGTTTTTTGATATCTTCATGGAACTATGAACTTTTGTATTTGTTATTAAAGTGAATCATCCATTCTACATGGTTATGTGGATGCTAATTGGAGTGGGGATTGAGACAACAGAAAATCAACTGATGGATATGTGTTTAATATCGTTGGTGGTGCTATCTCTTGGAAAAGCCAATTGCAGTCTTGTGTAGCTTAGTCTACTATTGAAGTAGAATATGTCGTTATAAACCTAGCTAGTTGAAAAGAAACATGGCTTCAAAGATTAGTGGGTGAACTTAGACTTCATAAAAAAGATTATGAAAATTGGTTGTGATAACCAAAGTGCAATTTACATATCCAAGAATTCCACTTTCCACAGTAGGACGAAGCATACAATATCACTATATTCAAGAGCATATAAATGAACAAAGAATTCTTCTTTAAAAAATTAAGACAAAAGAAAATCCTACTAATATGATGATAAAATATTTATTTGTTGAAAAATTTTTATGGTGTCCAATAACTTTTGGTGTCATAGAAGGTGATATCATCTAAGGTTTGGATTAGACTTCAGGGTAACTTTGCCTTCAGGAGGGAGAATTGTGAGTAAAGTGAATGCAATTGTCATTCACATAAGCTTAGATATTATCATCTCTTTGATTACAAGCATTATCCTTTTTGTAATTATATGGTACAATAGTTATGTTGTAATAAACTACAATGTTGAGTATTTAATTGCAAATATTCAAAATATAGTCAATGTAAAACTATTGTTCATCTTTGTCATTTTACTATTTGATGGGATGCGATATCGCATGAGCCACGATATCGTATCCCATGCGATATCACGTACGCGATATCGCGTCGTCACCTACAATATCGCGTACGCGATATCATGGTCCACCGTCATATCTATAAATAAGAGGCGGCACTCCCTCATTTCATAGTCCTAGGTGTAAAGTAGCGAAGCTCTGGCAGATTGATCACTCCAGAGATAGAATAATTTCCCATGTGCCCGTAGTAGGAATCCCCAAATGAACGGATCTTTATTCGAGCAACTTTGTACCTGAACGCAAGTTGTGTACGACAATAAAGATGAGCTTTGTGGACATACCTTGCAGTGCATGGATAGATTTTATTATTTGTTATTTATTACATGTTGTTAGCGTAGAATGAGTACGAATTGATTACGAGCATTGACGAATGTGTACGGCTAATCAAGGAATCGGCTACTCATCGCAATTAGGCCTTCTTCCCCTAAACTCCTAGATTTTGGGATAAGTACAACTTGGTTACAAGCATTCCAGGATGTGTACGGCTAGCCAAGGAACGGATGCTTATCACACTTAGATTAGTTAAGTGCCTTAGTATGACTGCTTCAAGCATGTGCGTTACGTGTGGTGATCCCAGTAACGATTAGCGTTTGGTAGCCACAGTTGCATAGTTTAGGTTGTGTATGGCAAGTGGGACAGATGCTGACGCTAGGACTTAGTGTTGTAGTTAGAGTTAGTTTTAGCCTCTCTACCCTTCACCTCGTAGCATAGGAGAAAAGCCTTAAAAGACCAAAAAAATCATATACCTCGAACTTACTTAACCATACACCATGACAACAACAAGTAGGTTTGGGAAGACAACGATTAATTAACACCAAGTGTTCCTTGCGGCATTTAGCCATTTAGTCTGCAGAGTTCGACTAGATCGCACGTGCTATGCTCGTTTCATATGGTTGAGTGTAGGGATACCCGCCATTCATCATTGGCGCCGTTGCCGGGGACTAAGTGTCTGTATGTCAATTAGAACATTAGGAAATCTTTCACATCATTGTGAGCCTTAACGAACCTTTGGGTTAATTAGTTAAATTAAGAACTGATATAACAGTGAATAGCACATCGATAAAATGGCTTCTTCTCAGAAAATTAACTCACCTAGGAATAACACAGAAGACAATCAGCACCATACACATAACCCAAACCAGCCAAGTCCTCAATAGTATAAAATAACATATACTCATCCCGATGAGTATATTCCAAAGTTTACTTTTATTCTCCATCAAGAAGAACAACTGAGATGGAGACACCTGCAAGGTAACATTGTGTTACCCCCGGATAAAGCAATCTTTGGCATGCTTTTCTGTGCCTTGGCACAGATAGGCATGATTGAATTATTTGGTGAATACGTTGCTGAAGGCTTTGATATGAGGGATTAGCATCCCACAGATGCGCAACATAGAAGGGACTTAAGGCAGGAGAGTCAACACACATTGTTGAAGGGTAAGGTCCCCCATGTCCTTAGTGAAATAGGAGACAAGGAACCCCTCATAGCAGGTTTCTTAGAAAATGATGTTCCCCCTCCTCACAATGGTGAAGAGGTTAGGCACCAGAGCCTTCGTTCAACTATACATATTTTAGGCTTTGATCCTCGTGAACACCAACTATTCATGGTAGGAACAACCACTCACACTAAGGACACTCACCAAGGACACTAAGTTGTTCCCAAGGACATTCACCAAAGAAGCAGAGAGCTGGTACTGGTCCCTAGAACCGGAAACCATCAGGAGGTGGAGTATGATGCTTGAACTGTTTAACAACAAATATCAGACGTACTCCAGAGTGTCCAACTTGTAGAAGCAGATCCAAGGCTGGAAACAAGGTGCTTATGAACCCTTGGATGCTGCCATGGTCCATTACTACACATTGTTACATCGTTGCCTGGGCCATGGGTATGCTAAATAGGATCAACTTTGCCACATCGTGGATGGGCTAAGGAATGAAATGAGAAGAACTCTTGGGACTTACACCCAAGGGAGACTTGCCAAACTTAGAGCCCATGAAGTTGAAAGCTTGTTGGAACAAGTTGCGCAAGAAGAGGGTGAGCTACGTAAGAGGGAAAGTGTGGAAGAATACAACCATGACCCCTCCCTTCATAAGAAGGGAGTGAAATTTTGTCATGAGGAGGATGAGTCACCACTCGAAGAGTTGGTGAACCAGAAAACCGTGCCGATCCAAAAGTTAACAACCGAGGTATCGGCTAAGGTAGACCAAATGTGGGATTCCTTAGACTCCAAGATAGAAATAATTTTGAAAATTGTAGAAGAGTCTAAGGTAGAACAAAGTAGTGACAAAGGAAAAACCAAGCGGAGAAACATAAGCCCTGCACATAACAAGGGTAAGGGGAAAATTCCTATCTCCGATGAGGCTGAAAACTCTGATACAGACGATGATAGTGGATGTGAGGTTTGCTACTATGACCATCCCAAGGGATGTTGCCCAATTATCTCACATCTATAGGAGTCTAGGGTGTATGCACTAAATCCAAGACTTAATCAACGGCAAACACCCCGAAGGTTACCTTATCCACAAGGTAACCCAAGGCAGTTCCACCACCGCTTAATGTATTACCCAAGTGGAATGCCTCCACAACCTCTTGGATAACACCAGCAGTGGCAATACCCACAGTCATGGGGGATGCCACCGACAACACATCATTACCCTTACCGGCAGCCCGATCCTTATGGATATTATGTGCAGCAGCCAGTTTCTCCAAGTGACTCTATGGATCACACTACTCCCCAACGTCACTACCAAGTTCAAGAGGACTCCTTCTCCTTTGGGAGATATCTCACAGGCATCCCATCCTCTAAATCTGCTCGCACCTATTCCACCTGTAGTTCCCATACAACCTATTCCAACAATGCAAGGGGAATTACCTACCCAACTGCAACAACGTAACGCCGCGAGAGCTGTAAATATTCAGCATGTAAATAGCCAACTGGGTACTGGTTCTGCCAACTGTACAAAGAAGAGACCCTTTTTCAGAACCAGGAGCCCAGATAAACTCTCGCAACAACAAGCGGTTGAGTACATGTATAGGCCTCTAACCACTAACGCTTTAGAGAACCCTTTAGTCCAACAACTAAGTACGCAAACAGTTATGTTAACACATACCATAACTGACTGGATAAAGATGGGCCACCTTCCCAAGAAACTATCTGACCCTGGGAGCCCCTTAATTCATTTACAAATCATCGAAAATGCACCACATCGAGCTCTTCTTGACTCAGGTTCCGGAGTCAACCTAATTTCAAGAAAAATGTACCAAGCCTGGAACCTGCCTCAACTTAAGAAGAGTAACATACAACTAGAGCTTGCTGACTAGTCCAACACCATTCCCTTAGGATTGGTGGAGGACATTATCACCACTGTATGTGGGTGGTCATATCTAGCCAATTTCCTGGTGATCGAGGTTAATAACGAAGGGGGCTTCCCAATTATAATGGGAAGGCCATGGCTAAGTATCGTAGACGCGTACCTAGGAATCTATGATCTTTCCTTGCAAATTTCTAAGATGAACCCTTACGGAAAGATTGAGAAGAAGAAAGTTCCATGCATCACATACAGTGATTCATCGGGTGATGACATGGAGGATATGTCTCCATGTGAGAGGTGTGCCCATGAAATTGAAACACAAAGATGCCTGTAAGTAGCAACCACACAACCAGTAGTAGATACCTTGTGGTTGATAGCTACTAGGAAAAGCACACAAATATGCATGGAACAAACTGAGGAGATAACTCATGCCAACAACCGTAGCATAGACACTTTGGAACGTGAGCGTCGCCAACTTCCACCCCTCAACTTAAGAACATCAATAGGGAGAAGTTGGGCCCTATTGTGAAATTCAAATAGGTGCTCATTATTTCGGATCTCTCCCTTACAACTTAGTCATGGGGGAGATGGCCCCCTATGCTAACCATATAGGGCCCTCAATTCTTTTTAAGTTTTTGTTTTACAAATTTCTTTAACTTTTACACATTTTTATTTTACAACTTTCTTTAACTTTTCTTATTTTTGTTTTACAACATCATTGTAATTTTCTATTTTGTGTGTGTGTGTGTGTGCGTGCGCCATCCACCATGTAAGTTCGTCACCTAATAAGTGTTTGGTACGATGGTATGAACTATTTTTCATTAATTGCTAATGTTTGTTTTTTACCTTTAAGTTACAATATTGACACTAAGGTATGTTCTTTTGATATGGTAGGCAATGAGTCCACTTCATCCATCCATCCATCAAGTCTATGGTTTCTCTTGGCTTGGAAATGTACATTTTCCCTTTTTAATAAGAACTTTAACAAATCGGTGACTAGGTACTTCTCAAACTAAGGAAGGACTCAAGGTTTGAAAAGGGTGTGACTTCAAGGGAACTTGATGCAGTTGTGTTGGTCATTCACTTGGGTACTTAGATGTTTTCTTCTTAAGTTTTCTTATCGTTCCGATGTTACTCATTCTTCAGAAGCTGAGACAATAAAAATAAGAAGTCTTTGCATGGTGTGGTCCCCACACATAAAAACATAAAACACAAAAGACAAAAAAAAAGTGAGGATTCAAAGCACACCCCTTAGACGGAATAACTTTGGGCTACAAGCATTGGTTATGGAACCAGAGTGTTCCCTCTAACTAAGGCCCTTCTCACTTTCCATTCTCTCCTTTGTTTCATCGGAATGATGGCGGCTTTTGGAGATGCATTCTTGTTACTCCAGTGGATGGTTTGACCAAGTGTATTGATGCGAAGTCACTGGATGTGGTTGGTTTGAGGCCAGAGTTGGAGTGAGATTTGCCAAGTCACATTAATCATGTAACACACAAGGGATTGTACACCACCTTATCCTTGGGATTCCATTCCATCCTATTCTCTCAACCCTTCTCTCCACTATTTACCTCATTGCCGGTTGTATCATTAGTGTATATTTTTGTAGATACATTGTTTTCTTTTTGGTAGACTCTTATGACTAAGACTTTAACTCTTGTTCCACAAGATATTCCTAGAGCCTACAGACTCTTTGAATGTGGGATTGTCAGGGCACTAAGGGCATGAGCCTACTTTGGGGAGGACCCACTAACATTCCTATTTGGTGCTTTAGTTAACTTCTTTTCCTTAAACATTTTGCAATTACTTTTCTTTTGTTCATTTCTATCTTGACATCTCTTTTATCGATGTCCTAGTTGTCCATTTTTATCTCTCTTCCTTACTTCTTTTCTTTCTCCGTTCTTTTGCTACTGAAGGTTCGCGATTAGTCATGGGGGTACAGGGCCTAATTTTTCGATTTTTCTCCTAAGCGTCAAATTTTTTCGTTTTTCTTCCTAACCCCTACACCTTCGGTAGTCATCACTTATACATTCCCAGATCCATATCAGCCATACCACAACCCAGCCAATGGACGTACACCAAAGCAAGGTATAACCACATTGAAATTCATTTATCCTTGCTAATATACGATTAGTTCCATTCCCTCAATAATTCCATACTTACCCAATGTCATTGTAATGAACTCAAGGACGAGTTTTAATTTAGTCATGGGGGTATGATGGGACGCGATATCGCGACCGCCACGATATCGCGTCGTCCCCTACGATATCGCGTATGCGATATCGCGGTCCACCACCATATCTATAAATAAGAGGTGACACTCCCTCATTTCATAGTCCTAGGTGTAAAGTAGCGAAGCTCTGGCAGATTGATCACTCTAGAGATAGAATAATTTCCCATGTGCCCGCAGTAGGAATCCCCAAGTGAATGAATCTTTATTCGAGCAACTTTGTACCTGAATGCAAGTTGTGTACGACAATAAAGATGAGCTTTGTGGACATACCTTGCAATGCATGGATAGATTTTATTATTTTTTATTTATTACATGTTGTTAGTGTGGCATGAGTACAACTTGATTACGAGCATTGACGAATGTGTATGGCTAATCAAGGAATCGGCTACTCATCGCGATTAGGCCTTCTTCCCCTAAACTCCTAGATTGTGGGATAATTACGACTTGGTTACGAGCATTCTAGGATGTGTACAGCTAGCCAAGGAATGGATGCTTATCACACTTAGATTAGTTAAGTGCCTCAGTACGACCGCTTCAAGCACGTGCGTTACATGTGGTGATCCTAGTAACGATTAGCGTTTGGTAGCCACAGTTGCATAGTTCAGGGTGTGTACGGCAAGTGGAACAGATGCTGATGCTAGGACTTAGTGCTATAGTTAGAGTTAGTTTTAGCCTCTATCCCCTTCACCTCGTAGCATAGGAGAAAAACCTTAAAAGACCAAAAAAATCATATACCTCGAACTTACTTAACCATACACCATGACAACAACAAGTAAGTTTGGGAAGACAACGATTAATTAACCCCAAGTGTTCCTTGCGGCGTTTAGGCATTTAGTCTACGGAGTTTGACCAGATCACGTGTGCTACGCTTGTTTCGTATGGTTGAGTGTAGGGATACCCACCACTCATCACTATTGTTAATATCTAGTTTACATTCGATTAATACTACCTACGGATGTCCATTCCATGCTATAAATATGATTACAAGAAATTCTTCAAGGTAGTGTGTTTGGCTTCCATCCTTATACTTTCTTCTTTTCAATTATTTGAGAAATTCTCTTTGAGTTGACATAAAGATCCAGGAGCCTATTTCTTGTTGGGGTTTTTGTCATTTTCCCTAGGATATATTATTGTGTTTTTCTATTGATTTATTTTTTACTGTTATCATGAATGATCTAAAAATCACATGTAGATCCATAAAGTCAATTGTACTACCCTTACTCCACCAGTTTGATCATGTTGCGAATGGAGATAGAGAGCACATAGTTACATTTACAGTTACAGTTAAAGATGAGTAGTAGCAATGACGATGATAGCCACATTTTGGAAATGAAGCATCCTTGGACAATAGTAGCCCAACTATGATTGTCATCGAATGCATACACCACAATAATAGGTATCAATGATGGAAACAAAAATTGAAATGGCAATGGCAACAACTTCGTCATTATAAATGAAAGTAGTTTTGATCATCAGTGTTGTCTCATAAATACTACAATTCATGAAATAAGCACCGATGATGATGGCATAAACGGAATCTTACCATGTTACCTAGAGCCTAGGCTTTGCCTTCTTGTGTGGATAATGTATTGTGGTTTCATTTTAAGTTTAATTAAAGACCTTTATCTTTTGGATTGGTTGGTTTTCCCTTTCTACTTTTTTCATAAGAAGCTTGAAAATTGAGAAATCAAATAACAATAAAAGCTCCAACCCATGTACTTTTGGATGGTTTTTTTCTAACTTGTTTTAAATCTTTTAAGGTTCAAAAAAATTTGGAAATTTTGATTTAGAATGGAAAAGTTACATGAAATTTCAAAATCTTAGGGTTTTCATTTCATGCCATATAATAATAAGCATGTGTTTAATGAGGTACTACATCTAAATGCTCTCTTTTTATGAGAAAAGTTAATCTTTATCTCTTAAAAATAATTAAAATAACATTAGCAATATCTAACTGATCAATATTGTATTCGCTAACCACATTATGTTCCTTAAGAATGTCATGTTGGCTCTATGTCTTGGATGTACCTAAAGTTAAATTGTTCTTCTTCCCCAACCTCCCAAGTTTCTATGCAAGGAAAGGCTACTTACCATTGGAACTTGTCATTACCTAGCTTTTGAAATTATTAGGGCTTTTCATCATTTACTATTGATCATGATTAAGCTTTAGAAACATTTTCTTGAATCTTCTTCTTAAGTAAATTATAACATAAAAAATTGAAATAAACTATTTAAAAAATTAGCTTCTTACCTATTTGCTTAAAGGTCAAATAGATGAACTTATATTTATTGCATGTTTTGAAATCCACTCAGCATTTCTCATGAGTCATAAGAATAGCTCTTTTATTCTAGCCTTACTAAAGCATAAAAGGTGAATTAATTCCAAAATTCATTTTTCTTGTACTCATGAACCAAAGAAAAATTAAAAGATAATGGAAAAAAAAACATTGATTCCTAGGTTAAATTTTTATTTAAATAAGACAGATGAATAACATGCATCATCTTAACTATCATATTTTGCCTCATTTCAATTTAGTTGATGGCTTATTGGAAAAACATATCAATGCTGAAGATTTTTTAAAATTTAATTTAAGTCAAAAGCATATAAACATGTAGAAATTAATTTAATGGATGAAATCCTTGTTGCTACCATGATCTTTCATTCTCACCTCACAAATGTTGCTAGCAATACAAGGAAGTTTGTTATTTTGCAATGCAAAAAGGTTTATGTACTAGTTTCCAAGGATGACTTATATTAAATTTAATTTACGAAAATTCATTATTTTGTTTAAGTTATAAAGGAAAATAAAAGTGATATTAAAAAGGTCCCATATATTACTCCAAAACAAGTAAAGACATGATATTCCATTACAAGTAAAGACTCTTGATTTGAAAGCTCCAAAACATGGGTTTGAGTTTAGCAGACAATGCTAAGTTATATAGCTCTAATTGGACTATATATCTTGGGGTGTATTTATACTACAATTATTTCAAGATTCCAACAAAATGTCACCACTACAATTATTATGAACCTAAGTATAGCCCTTTTAATTGTCTTCATAGAATCCTAATCATTCATGTGACTAATTTGAAAGCAAATTATCTTATTTTTGTAGGCCAACTACCAATTGTGAATTGGTCACACTAAATAATATTATATAATATCCTATCCATAATGTTACAAGGGCCACATTAAATAATGCTAAATAATATTAAATAATATCTTATTTATAATGGTATAGGGGTCTGGATTCGGTAACACGAAATAATATTCCATCGATAATGCTCTAGGGAACCTATCATGTAACATTAAATAATAATTAGTTTATTAACTAATTTGTGAATCTTCTGATCTTTTGAAAAATGAAAGAATTTTGAATAAAAAATAAAATTTTGTTTTACCATGAGTTATGGTGTCCCATAAGTTATAGTTAATTCTTTTTTAATTTTTTGAATAGAGTTGTGGTCAATTGGTACAAGTTGTGTTGAAGTTATGGTTGACAATAGGTTATGCAAAATTTTACCATAAGTGGTAGTTTACTCATGGGATAAAAATCGAGGAGACCACAAGTTCTAGTACTATAGATTGAGAATACCATGAGTTGTGGTATGTAAAAAATTCTTATTTTGATATATTTTAAGCTCAAAAATTTGAATGTGGACTCAATGGTTGATGTCACCTAGAGGTGTAGATGAAACCAAGATGGTAGTAAGAACAAATTAGTTATGAATTTTGATAAACATTGATTGAGGAATCTGATGATGAATTTTGATTTTCATACTAAAGCACTTCTAAAATGTAAGATGCAACTCTTGGTATGAGATGAAATTTGTCAGAATTGATGATAGTAATGATAATTAATAATGCAAATGTTAACTTGATATGATGAATTGATATTCAAAAATAGTTTAGGAACAAGAGGAGATTTGTTGATAAAGGGATACAAGAGTTTTAAGGAATTTTAATAATTGCAAAAACTAAAAAAATTTCTAGAGAAAATTTATAACCAATTCTTTATTGAAAAATTTCTATGTGTAGCTTTACAATTTATATGAAATATTTGGGGCCATACTTAGGATATTTAAAATGTCATTCCCTATGGTAGAAAATAAGAAATTTAAGTTAAATAAAGTGAGTTGGAATAACAATAAATTATTCATCCATCAACTCAAGAAAATTAAAAGGAATCTAACTTTAAAAACATTGGTCTTGATGCATCTAGTGACATTCATCTTCTTCCTTCATTGTTATTTTCTTGCTACCTATATTGTTTCAAATGTGCTCATATCTATAATGAAGAAGAGGTTTAGTGAGTAAGCCTACTAATTGTTTATTAGTATTCATATATATTAGTTTGATATTATCCTCCTTTCCTTATTGCTTGAAGAACATATTTATTTAAGAGTTGTATGACTAATGAACACGTTTATGCCATCTGCCCTGATGTTGAGTATGCGATGTTGGGGTCAAGCTGTGACATCACGTATGTGACATTGAGATATATACTCTAGCCTATAAATATAGCCTTGGGCTCTCATTTTGAGTCAATTTTCAAGTTAGCTTTCAGTTAGAGTAGTGAAGCTCTTACCGTTTATTTTCCCCAAAGTTAGAATATTTTTTTAGTACTAGTAGAAGAAGTCTAAGTGTGTATAGTTCTTTGTTTGAACATTGATGTACCTAAGCATGACAGTGTGATGGAATAAAACAAACTCTTTTGATAATCATTACAACACTAAGAATAGATTAATATTTTCTTTAATGCACTTTACTTTCTTGTTATTTACTTTATTGCATTTGAATTAAGCAATTTATTTCTAGCAGTTAATGAACACAAGCATGACCCTTTCAAGCATTCATATAGTACTTGATAACCCAGAAACACTTGACGTTTGGTAGCCCAATAGTGCTATATATGTTTAGGATGTGTCCAGGAAAGTGGAACTGTTACTTGTGTTAGGTTAGATAGGCAATGATGAATTAGATTTTAATTTACTTTACTCTTCATTCTTATTGTAGGCGATCACATCTATAAAATACAAAATAATAAAAATCATATACCTCCATTACACTTAAACCATACCCTTGAATTTCACAAGTGTAGTTGGAAAGACAACGAACATTTTCAATGTCCACTTCACTTCCTAAAAGAGCTAGTGTACTTGATAACTATAGGTCCATGGAATTCAACTGGATTGGGCATAATTCCTTAGTGATTCATATGGTTTGGTGTAGGGGTACCTCACCGCTCATCATTGGCACCGTTGCCAAGGATCTTTTGGTTGTTTTGTGCACTATCTAGGACCTAGTGAAAAGTATTTAAATCATTGGAGTGAACCTTAATTGACAATGTCTTCTTCTCACAAGAGTGATTCTCTGCCCAAGTCTGATAAATTTTATTAGCCAATGCCTTAACAGTATTGAATTGTATATGCTCATCCTAATGAGTATGTACCAAACTTCATCTTCATCCTACACCAAGATGAACAACTGTCATGGCTTGATATGGAGGGCAACATTTTGTTGTTTCCTGATCAAGCTACTCCTGTAATGCTCTACCAAATGCCTACAAGATGTGGTTTTCAAGACTACCATGGGGACTACATTGTGGAAGATACTGACACTAGGGATTATCATCCCATTGAAGGACAATGCCTGTGAGATCATCAACTAGAACAATGCTATGAACTTTCAAATGGAAAAGGACTTAACAATTCTCCATTCTTATTGTGCCAACAAGCTAGTGGGGAACCCCTCGCTGAGGGTTTTTCATTTAATGAAACTCCTCTCTTTGACTTCAGTGATGGAGGTCAAAACTAGAATTTGCACTTCACAATTTACAATCTTGGCTCTGGTAACAAGGGATCCAATGACAAAGAAGGGTCTAGAGGGGCAATTCAAGATAGGGATGTAGACAAGAAGAAAGATCATGATCATGGTTGTGATCGTTGAAGAGGCGGTAGGAAGCACCATGATAGTGCTAGTTCTTCTTCCTCTTTTCCTTCATCTTCTTCCTCTTCTTCTAGCTTTGATCATGACCGTAGAAGGTGAGACCATGATGAAGATGACCAAAATGAATGAAATGACCAATGGGACCAAAATAATCAAGGGGACCATCGAGAAAGGAAAGATCAAGGGTGTAGACGTTTAAGAGAGGTGAATTCCCATGAATGTAGGGGTAATAGAGGGCATCGTAGGCTGCATGATCAAGGTCTTGATGAGCCTCTACTCACTACCTAAAGTATGCTTAACATTGTAGAGGCAGTAAGAATTGTAACAAGGCATTTGAAGGATAGTCAAATCAAAAGGTTAGATATGAACAATATTCCTTGATTTGAAGGAGGATATAACTCTTATCCACATAACCATCTTCAAGCTTTCCAAGATGCATGTGCCTTGCAAAACATAGAGAACAAGTGGTAGAAATTGAAGTTGTTCCCCAAGACACTCATCAAAAAAGTAGAAAATTGGTATTGATCCTTAGAGCTGAAATCTATCAAATGATGGAGTATCATGCTTGAGTTTTTCAATGATAAATATCAAACATACTCTAGAGTGTCCAACTTAAGGAAGCAAATTCAAGGATGAAAATAAGGAACACATAAACCCTTGGATGCTACCATCAGTGGATACTACACCTTAATGTACAAATGTCTTGGCCATGGTTATTCTCAATTGGTTCATCTTCGCCACATTGTAGATGGGCTTCGATTCGAAATGAGGAGAACCCTTGGTGTTTATGCCTAGGGGCGATTGTCAAAGCTAAGTGCCCATTAGATACAAAGATTAATAGAGTAGGTAGCTAAAGAGGAGGTTGAATTAAGAAAAAGAGAAAGTGTAGGGGAGTACAATGGTGATCCTTCCATTCACAAGAGGGAGGTTCAATTCTGCAACAGTGAGGATGAGTTTGTATTTGATGAGGGGATGAATAAGAAAACCTTGTCACTTTAACAATTCCAATATGAACTTACAACCAAGGTTGACCAATTATGGGACTCAATGGATAATAGATTCCAAACTTTTCTCTAAACCATTGAAGAGTCCAAAGAATAGGGTATTGATCATGAGAGTAGGAGGTGCAAGGAAGCTGAACGTGCATATCACAAAGGTAAGAGTAAGATTTCTATGATCGAAGAAGTTGCAGACAATGAATTAGATGATGATCATGGGTGTGACGTTTGTCAATATGAACATCCTAAGGGATGTTGCTCTATTATGTCACATCTACAGGAGTATAGGGTGTATGCCTTACATCCATAACTCACATAAAGGTAAACATCCAGAAGGTTACCTTATCCTCAAGGTAATCTCAGGTAGTTCCACCAACAACAATTGTATTATCCAAGTGGAGCTCCATTGCAACTATATGAATAGTATTAATAGTGGCAACAACAACAATCATGGACATTAGCACTGCCAAGGTAGCAATACCCTTATCGGCAGCTTGATCCATATGGTTATCATGTTCAGCAACCCATGTCTCCATGTGACTCTTCCAATCACATTTCTAATTTTCAGCCTTAATACCATCCTTTAAATTATTATCAAGCTCATTTGCCACATGAAAGAAGGGATACCACCTCTTACACTTATCCTCCTCTTATTGCATAGCTACCACCTACTCCTACTATGTAGGATGAATTGCTAGCTCAACAGCCCCACAGTTCATCGTAGACCTCGCATACACTTGCAGTTGACAACCTTGCTCTTGTACGTAATACCTTCAAGTCCCCTTCAAACCAAACTCTGTCCAAGATCCATATTGTAATGCTCACTCATATTGTGTCTGATTGGATCTGTGTAGGAAAACTTCCCAAGAAATTAGCGGATCCTAGAAGTCCTCTAATTTATTTGTAGATTGCTAGAAACAAACTATGCAAGTCTCTTCTTGGTTCAAGTTTTGATGTTAATTTGATTTCTCATGAGATGTACACTACCTAGAACCTACCTCCTCTCAAGAAGCAACATAACATTAGAATTAGCAGACCAATCCATCACTATTCCATTGGGACCAGTAGAAGACATTGTGACCCTTGTCTATGGGTGGTCTTATCTTGTCGACTTCCTCATAATCAAAGTGGAGAACTATAAATGGGATTTCCCAATCATCATGGAAAGAGCATGGCTAAGCACCATTGATGCAAGAATGAGCATCAGAGATATTTCTTTGGAAATATCTAGAGAAAACACATTTAAAAAGATCAGAAGGAGGGATTTCAATGTATCACATATAACAATACAAGGCACAATTATGTGTAGAAACTTTGGATGGTTAAGCAAGCATCTATCTCTGCATGTAAGTAATGTGTGCCAGAAGCAAAAATTGAAAGGTGTTTGTATGCAATAGTCACAAAATAAGAGGGCACCCAATGGCTGACCACTGATTCTAAAAGTAGCACACTTTGCATGGAACCAACTAAGAGCTTGATATGTGCATATGTCATAATCATGGATGAACTAAAGTAGGTTCATCAGTAACTCTCTAATAATATAAATGATGATACTCATTGGGGAGAGTTGGAAATTCCTTAAAATTTTAAACAAGAGCCCCTCAAATTGAAAACACTACCAACTAGAATGGAATATGTGTTAATGAGTCATGTTTTTCCTGGCCTTGATGTCAGAGCCTTAACATCAAAGCCTTGTATTGGAGCCTTGTATCAGTGCCCCGACATTAGATACCCGACGTCACAAGGTGTGCTCTAGTCTATAAATATAGGGCTCAAGTTCACAATTTTGATATAGTTTTTTAGTCAACATAGCAAAGCTCTTGCAGTTTTTTTTCTTTGGAGTTAGAATATTTTTTGAGTGCTCACAAAAGGAGTCTAACATGTGTATGGTTCTTTGTTTAAGCATTGATGTACTCGAGCGTAGCAGTGTGATGAGAATAAAACAAACTCTTTTGACAATCCTTGTAACATTAAGAATAGATTAATATTTTCTTTAATACATTTTACTTTCTTACTTTTTACTTTAATGCATTTGAATTAAGCGATTTATTTCCAGTTGTTAATGAAATGAGCATGACCACTTTGAGCATTCATATAGGACTTGATAACCTAGCAATGCTTAATGTTTGGTAGCCCAACAATGCTATTGTTGGCACATTTGGCCATTCCATGGAACAGTTGAAATATTTTATTAAATTGGAAGAATCTATGGTTGTAAATTTACAAGTCAATTTCAGCTTTAGTGTTGAAGGTTGGGTGTTTTTAGAGAAGTAATTCACTGGTGAAGAATTTGATGTTGAAGCCTTCTGAATATAAGATAAAGGTGCCAAATTATCTCTTTATTAAAATCAGAAGCTAGTACTATAGCAAGGAAGGAAGTATGTTATTCATGTGGAAAGCACTAAGTTGCAGATTCCGGTTGTCAAACCCGGATATATCCTTAAGATAACATTTGAAACTCCTTGCAAAACAAAACAAAAATTTAACAAAACCAGCAACGCCTTCGTCGTTTTGAAGATTATGCAGAAGAAAGGCAAACCAACATCCACCGTATACTATACCTGCTGATCACGTCAATAAGGAAAACAGTGAAGGTAAAGGAGAATGCGTTTTCCTTGGAAAACGCACACTGCAAGAAAATGTGTAACACCACTCACCGCGATATTCACCCTGGTGCAGATGGACATCTTCACTAACACAGGGATATTACTTTCAAAACAAATTTTGAAAACCTCATTTGCGAAATACATGAGGAAAGGGGTCATGCCCTGTTGAAACCCCAATTTGTTGTTAAGTTTTGCAGGTCGTGGCGGTTTTTCATGGTACAGGCTACAACGCAGAAGGTTCCTGCGGATCCGCCGAACGAAGATCCACAAAACATTGGCCCATAATTCGGCAATCAATGACAATGGCAGAGACAAACAGAAAAAAAGAACAAAAAACGTAGGAAGCCCTAAACCAATTTTGGGGGCAAAACAGAAAACTCTCTAGCAATCGAAATGCTAAGCACTTTGTTCTTCAAAAGAAAAAAGAAAAACCTTCTTCTCCAGCACGTGACGGCAAGCCAAATGCAGTTGCAGAGCCTTCTCTCGCGGTGATCGTCGGTTACGATTTTGCAAGGCCTTATTGTGCAGGGGCAGTTTGAATCTATGGCTTTGGATGATGCTGCATTTGAATCTTGATTCAAACATGTGTCGGTTCTTACAGGTTCTGTGCAGAAATAAGAGAAAGACCGTTGCCCTGGAATTGTGATGAAACATCCACGTGATTTACAGGGAAGACAAGAAGAATCGTTTAAGGACATAACTTCGCCGCTTTCACCACGAATTATTTGATTACTTCTGCCGCTCAAAGCATATGGTTAAAATGGAGTATAAATTAACCAACAATATATATATAT